>OZ012737.1:23016551-23486551 GCA_963859935.3 Lathyrus sativus
GTTTAATGAAATGTTAAGTGTGACTTAATCATGAGATCCCATTAAACATAAAGACATTATTCTTAAAATATCCGTAGTCAAGCTTTATTGCAAAGTGGGATAACATTAAAAGCATTGAGACTATTATGAAGATAGACTGATGATCACATCTCATGGATCATGGATAAAGAGTTATCAAGTCTTGACATAGGTATAAATATTAGGAGTAATATTTATACCGGATTGACCCGCTATGAGAATACTACATAGTATGTTATGCAAAGTGTCATAAGTTATTCTCATGGTGATAATGGTGTATTACCACCCTTCGACCTGAAACCACTATGGACCCTAGATGTAGAGTCGGGTGCTTTATTGCTGATCAAACATTATCCGTAACTGGATGATCATAAAGACAGTTGATGGGCACTCCACGAAGCATGCTGAGGGACATGAGTGTCCTAGATGGAATTTGCCAATCCTGCATAACAGGAGAAATGTCTAAGGGCCCAATATTGAACTGGACAAGGATGACACAGTGTATGCCTTGTGTTCAATATAGACATAGGGGCAAAAGGGTAATTGTACAAACATATATTATCACGAAAAAGGTTTTGTCAGATCACATGACATTTTCGTGACTTGGGTAGCAGTGATGTGTTGCTAGATACCGCTTACTGTTTATTATGTTAAATATATGATTTAATATAATTACCAACGTTACGAAATCCTACAGGGTCACACACATAAGGACAGTTTGATGAGAGATAGAGAAATCAAAGGAACACCGTAAGGTACGGTGCACTTAAGTGAAAAATAGAAATTCGGATAATATAATAATAATTATTGTTATTTTATAATGGCTATAAAATAATAATAAAATAAATATATTTATTATAATAATAGTTATTATAATAATATATATAATATTATTATGGATCATGTGAATTGAGTTTTTAGCCCGCAGCCCACAAGAGAGTCTATAAAAGGAACCCTTGTGATGAAGCTTTCACTTGATGCAATTTCGTTTTTGATTCTCTTTTCTCACTCAAATAATTCCGTTCGTAAGCAGCTAACACTGTGACCGGGAGCTGTTCGTGTGGACTGAGTAGAGGCGTTGCACTTCATCAACGCTTGTGATCGCTGCATCAAAGATCTGAATCGCCACAAAGAGGTAACGATTCTATCACTGACCATGCTCATTCGTAAGGATCACTAAAGGAAATTTTTGTTTTCCGCTGCGTTTAGATCGCAATTTTCCATCAGTGGTATCAGAGCCACTTACGAAACCATGGATCTGATAGCTGTTAAATTTCCGTCTTTTCTGTATTTGATTCGATTAAAACACAGAATGAATTTAACAATAAACGATTAATTAAATTTGGCATCTGTTGTGTACGATTTGGATGATTGATGTTGATTATGCTTCAGAAACCGACATTAGTATGGTGAAGTTGTGCGATACATTGATCATCCATAGGTTACACAATTAGATCGATCACTTTTATATAAGATATAAGAAATTCTGATGCAAAGATGGTATATGGGATATACTGTTTTGATTTCATCCATTCAATCACATAAGGATTGTAATTCTTTTGAAAGATCATCATTTTCATTCGCTTCGGAATCCGACGTTAGTATGGTGAAGCAATGACATGTTGATCTATCATATTGAGTTATAAATCGAGTTGTGTTTGACGGCATGAAATTGTTGCATTAGGATTAATGGCAGTACAAGTGTTGTATTGCCGCAGACTTTTCCGGTTGGGGTTGTAAATGTACAAAAGTTGTGCAGGAAACGACGTGAAATACAATGAAGTGTTCATAAAATTTTTCGTCGGGGCGCTGCCCCTAACAACCCCGCAAGGAGGCGCTGCCCCCTTGACCCCGTCCGCTGAACGGTCAGCGGAACCACCGTCCGCTGACCGGGCAGCGGAACCCCCGGCTAAGTCTGTAAAGTGTGATCAATCAGCCAAAATTTAATTTAGTTTATTTAATTATCGGAATTTTAAACTAATAATAAAAGTGTGTTTATTATTATTTATTTGTGGTGATCAGTTATGGCCTTAGTTTATCCTTTATTATTGTTTTGGGATTTTTGAATACGGCCTGCGTGTCGTGCCTCTCTCTCAATCTCTTTATGTAACTTCTTTTCTCATCTCACTCCCTCGTATGTAAAACGAGTTTTCTTATATGTAATGTAATATTATGTTATGAAAAAAAGAAGAAGGAAGTATTCAATATTAAAGGAGGTTAACCTTGGAGATCATGCTTGGAGAAGCTTAGATCGTTATTAGGTTAGCTTAGGTTCTCTCATTGGCTTGAGAGAACAATTGCGTTAGGGGCCATAATTGTATTTTTTTTATATGTATGTTGATGCATGTAATTGTATGTTGATGCATGTGAGAGACGTTTTGCATGTTAAGCCGGTGAGATCAAACTAATAACAAATTCCCTCAAAATTAAATATTAAGTTTATGCTTTCCAATTTTTAGCACTCATCAAGACTAGTATCGAGCATTGTAGGTTTCGCCTACGCGAGGTGCATGTTCTATATTAGTAAGGTGTGATGGGATAATTGTAATATCCAATTGCTAAAACAATGGGTCAAACTCAACTAAACAAATTATAATAAGATTATATATGTTTAGAAGCAAGAATTGGGAATGATTCATGTGATGGATCAGAATAAGGAGTTATTCACCCAATTGAAAATATTTGAGAGTTCTATGAGATACAATTGGAAGGAGTTCCTACCTAAATAACTTAGTTTTGTGTAATCAGCCTAACGCTGACTTAAAACAAAGTGAAACATGGATCTTGACCCACTAGAAAGTCTTCCAACGGGATTTTCCGAATCAAATGATGAGGGTCATTTGTTTTGAATAAAATAGTGGGAGCATATTTGATTAAAGGCCTAATTAAATATGTTGTTTTAATGATACTTATATTTTCATATTTCTCTTGTAGATTACCATGACAACAAACACATCGAACAATATTTTGCGATCCATCCTAGATAAGGAAAAATTGTCTGGGACAAATTTCCTGGATTGGCACCGTAATCTGAGGATTGTCCTCAAGCACGATAAGAAGCTGTATGTCTTGGAGACACCAGTTCCTGAGGAGGAACCTCCTAGTTCTGCACCAAAGGCAGAAAGAGATGCTTATAAGAAGCATTTCGATGATGCCAATGAAACCTCTTGCCTCATGCTTGCTACCATGAACTCTGAGTTGCAAAAGCAACACGAGAACATGTCTGCGTTCGATATGATCGGACATCTGAAAATGCTTTATCAAAAGCAAGCAAGAAATGAGAGGTTTCAGGTTTCAAAGTCCCTTTTTAACAACAAGTTAGCTGAGGGAGCCCCTGTAAGTCCCCATGTACTCAAGATGATTGGGTATGTGGAGAACCTTGACAGATTAGGGTTTCCCCTTGGAAAAGAACTTGCGATTGATCTGATCTTGCAATCGTTGCCAGAGAGCTTCAGTCAGTTTGTCCTGAATTTCAATATGAATGACTTGGACAAAAGTCTTCCAGAACTGCTAGGCATGTTGAGAACTGCTGAGCAGAATATGAAGACAAAAGGGAAATCCATTCTGATGGTCAGTAATGGAAAGAAACAGAACAAGAGGCCCATCAAACAGGGTGGTAGAGGGAAAGGCAAGGAAGTTGCCAAACCCAAACCCACTCCTCCTGTTTTGAAGCCTAGTGGAGGAATAGCAAAGGAGGGCACTTGCTTCCATTGCGGTAAGACCGGACATTGGAAGAGAAATTGCCCAAAGTACCTGGAAGATAAGAATAATGGAGTAGAGACTTCAAATTCAGGTATTTTTGTTATTGAAATTAATTTATCTACTTCTGCATCATGGGTATTAGATACTGGATGCGGTTCTCACATTTGTACTAATGTGCAGGGGCTAAAAAGGAGTAGAGATTTGGCAAAAGGTGAAGTTGACCTACGAGTTGGCAATGGAGCAAAGGTTGCTGCTTTAGCTGTAGGAACTTATGTTTTAACTTTACCTAGTGGTTTAATAATTCAGTTAGAGAACTGTTATTATGTACCTGCAATTAGCAGGAATATTATTTCCGTTTCTTGTTTGGACAAGTTTGGTTTTTCATTCATAATAAGGAACAATTGTTGCTCCATTTATTTGAATGATATATTCTATGCTACTGCAAAAATGAATAATGGACAATATGTCCTTGATCTTGAAATGCCAATTTATAACATTAATACTAAAAGGTTGAAACCTAATGAGTTGAATCCAACTTACCTTTGGCACTGTCGATTAGGCCACATAAATGAGAAACGCATTTCCAAACTCCATAAAGATGGACTCTTGGACTCTTTTGATTATGAATCATATGAGACATGCAGATCTTGTTTAATTGGAAAGATGACAAAGTCCCCATTCACAGGAAAAGGTGAAAGGGCTAATGATCTTTTGGCACTCATACATACTGATGTATGTGGACCACTGAACATACCAGCCAGAGGAGGTTTTCAGTACTTCATCACTTTTACTGATGACTTCAGTAGATACGGATATGTGTATTTAATGAAACACAAATCTGAGTCCTTTGAAAAGTTCAAGGAATTCAAGAATGAAGTACAAAACCAACTAGGTAAGAATATTAAAGTTCTTCGATCAGATCGAGGCGGTGAATATTTAAGCCTAGAATTTGATGACCATCTAAAAGAGTATGGGATTCTATCCCAACTTACTCCTCCTGGAACACCACAATGGAATGGTGTATCTGAGAGAAGAAATCGAACCTTGTTAGACATGGTCCGATCCATGATGAGTCACGTCGATCTTCCAAGCTCCTTTTGGGGATATGCATTATTAACAGCAGCTTACACACTTAACCGTGTTCCATCCAAAAAGGTTGATAAGACACCATATGAGATATGGAGTGGTAAGAAACCACATATGTCTTACATGAAGATTTGGGGTTGCGAAGTTTACGTCAAACGACAAATTTCAACCAAGCTTGAGCCCAAATCTGACAAATGCTTATTTGTGGGGTATCCTAAAGAAACAAGAGGATATTACTTCTACAATCCTTCTGAGGGCAAAGTGTTTGTCGCTCGAACTGGAGTCTTTCTGGAAAGGGATTTTATTTCCAAAGGAAATAGTGGGAGGAAAATAGAGCTTGAAGAAATTCAAGAATCACAAAACATTGAAACACCTATGGAGGAACTAGAGCGGGAAACACAAGTAGTTGTGGAAGAGCAACCTGCTCAAGTAGAACAAGACCAGCGTAGGTCAAGCAGGATACGTCACCAACCTGAGAGATATGGATATCTCATAAGTGATCAGGGTGATGTATTACTCATGGATCAAGATGAGCCTGTGACCTACAAAGAGGCCATAACTGGTCCTGAGTCTGAGAAGTGGCTAGAAGCCATGAAATATGAAATGGATTCCATGTACACAAACCAGGTTTGGACCTTGGTAGAACCTCCTATAGGAGTTAACCCTATAGGATGCAAGTGGGTCTTCAAGAAGAAGACTGACATGGATGGTAAGGTACATACCTATAAAGCAAGACTGGTTGCAAAAGGCTATAAACAAATTCATGGGGTTGACTATGATGAAACCTTTTCACCAGTTGCAATGCTTAAATCTGTTCGGATTTTACTTGCCATCGCTGCATATCATGATTATGAAATATGGCAGATGGATGTCAAAACTGCTTTCCTTAATGGGAATCTTCTTGAGGATGTGTACATGACACAACCTGAAGGATTTGACATACCACAAGATGCCCAAAAGATATGCAAGTTACAGCGATCAATCTATGGATTGAAGCAAGCTTCCAGAAGCTGGAATCTTCGTTTTGATGAAACCGTAAAACAATATGGATTCATCAAAAATGAAGATGAACCTTGTGTCTACAAGAAGGTTAGTGGGAGCATGATCGTGTTTCTGGTATTATATGTAGATGACATATTACTCATTGGAAACGATGTCCCTACCTTGCAACAAGTGAAGACTTGGTTAGGGAATTGTTTTTCTATGAAAGACCTAGGTGAAGCAGCCTATATATTAGGAATTAGGATCTATAGAGATAGATCACAAAAACTGCTTGGCCTAAGTCAGAGTACATACATAGATAAAGTGTTGAGACGCTTTAATATGCATGATTCCAAGAAAGGATTCATACCTATGCAACATGGTCTGTGTTTATCAAAAACACAATCCCCTTCAACTAAGGAAGAAAGGGATCGCATGAATAAGATTCCATATGCATCTGCAATAGGATCTATCATGTATGCCATGTTATGTACTCGACCAGATGTCTCGTATGCATTAAGTGCAACGAGTAGGTACCAATCTAATCCCGGTGATGCTCACTGGGTAGCTGTCAAGAATATCCTTAAGTACTTGAGAAGGACTAAGGATTCATTCTTGATATATGGAGGTCAGGAAGAGCTTGATGTAATTGGTTACACTGATGCTAGCTTCTAGACAGATAAGGATGATTTTAGATCACAATCTGGTTATGTGTTCTGTCTCAATGGTGGCGCTGTGAGCTGGAAAAGTTCAAAGCAAGAAACAGTTGCTGATTCTACAACTGAGGCCGAGTATATTGCTGCCTCAAATGCAGCAAAGGAAGCTGTTTGGATCAAGAAGTTCATTAGTGAACTTGGCATAGTCCCTAGCATTGTGGATCCCATTGGTTTATATTGTGATAACAATGGTGCTATCGCACAAGCTAAGGAGCCTAGATCTCACCAACGATCCAAACACATACTTAGGCGTTATCACCTCATTCGAGAGATAATCGATCGGGGAGATGTGAAGATATGCAGAGTACCTACACTTGACAATATCGCTGACCCATTAACAAAGCCTCTTGCGCAACAGAAGCATGATGGTCATACTAGATCTATGGGTATTAAGGGTATGCCTAATTGGCTCTAGTGCTAGTGGGAGATTGTTGGTGTAAGCCCTAGAGGCCAATACTTTTTGGTACTTGTATTGGATTATTCGTTTAATAATAAAAGGCATTTCTTTATTATGTTTGTCTTTCAGAATAATAAAGTCCCTAGAATAGTTAGTCTGTTTAATGAAATGTTAAGTGTGACTTAATCATGAGATCCCATTAAACATAAAGACATTATTCTTAAAATATCCGTAGTCAAGCTTTATTGCAAAGTGGGATAACATTAAAAGCATTGAGACTATTATGAAGATAGACTGATGATCACATCTCATGGATCATGGATAAAGAGTTATCAAGTCTTGACATAGGTATAAATATTAGGAGTAATATTTATACCGGATTGACCCGCTATGAGAATACTACATAGTATGTTATGCAAAGTGTCATAAGTTATTCTCATGGTGATAATGGTGTATTACCACCCTTCGACCTGAAACCACTATGGACCCTAGATGTAGAGTCGGGTGCTTTATTGCTGATCAAACATTATCCGTAACTGGATGATCATAAAGACAGTTGATGGGCACTCCACGAAGCATGCTGAGGGACATGAGTGTCCTAGATGGAATTTGCCAATCCTGCATAACAGGAGAAATGTCTAAGGGCCCAATATTGAACTGGACAAGGATGACACAGTGTATGCCTTGTGTTCAATATAGACATAGGGGCAAAAGGGTAATTGTACAAACATATATTATCACGAAAAAGGTTTTGTCAGATCACATGACATTTTCGTGACTTGGGTAGCAGTGATGTGTTGCTAGATACCGCTTACTGTTTATTATGTTAAATATATAATTTAATATAATTACTAACGTTACGAAATCCTACAGGGTCACACACATAAGGACAGTTTGATGAGAGATAGAGAAATCAAAGGAACACCGTAAGGTACGGTGCACTTAAGTGAAAAATAGAAATTCGGATAATATAATAATAATTATTGTTATTTTATAATGGCTATAAAATAATAATAAAATAAATATATTTATTATAATAATAGTTATTATAATAATATATATAATATTATTATGGATCATGTGAATTGGGTTTTTAGCCCGCAGCCCACAAGAGAGTCTATAAAAGGAACCCTTGTGATGAAGCTTTCACTTGATGCAATTTCGTTTTTGATTCTCTTTTCTCACTCAAATAATTCCGTTCGTAAGCAGCTAGCACTGTGACCGGAAGCTGTTCGTGTGGACTGAGTAGAGGCGTTGCACTTCATCAACGCTTGTGATCGCTGCATCAAAGATCTGAATCGCCACAAAGAGGTAACGATTCTATCACTGACCATGCTCATTCGTAAGGATCACTAAAGGAAATTTTTGTTTTCCGCTGCGTTTAGATCGCAATTTTCCATCAGAGACGACTAGTGAGTCTCATAACAATGTGCGTGAAGTTTTATAAATTAAGAAAAAATGGTAAGAGTTTGAGTGATTTCGACAGTAGTCAAGATCACGTTCTGAAATTGAAAGTAAGTTAAAGTAAAACTTTGATTGGAAAAGTAAAGGTTTCAACCATAAGAAACTTATAAACATAAAGTAAAACTGAAAGTAAAGCTTTGCATAAATAGAAATTTGGTGTTCAAACATACATTTCACTCTTAGGACTCATTTCTTTCTTTGTTGGATACTCTGAGTTTTGTATGATTTTGATAGTAAATTTGACACCCTTAATTCTATCTGAAAAACTACTATTTATACAAAAATAGAAATAACTGTTAAAGGTGGGCTTCTTTCCACTGAGTGTCACGTTCTTTAATGCATGTATTTTTGCTTCAAAAATCGCTTCCACGCGTCCCTTTAGTACAAATACCGTTAAAAGGTGCTTATTCAACCATATTTGTACACTTCAATTGCTCCGTTCAAACCATTTGCTGTAGTCGAAATGCTGGTACTTATTACTTGAAACTTTCCTAAGTCCACAACGTGTCTTCAGGCTAGCTTTCAACAACTTAGCTTGCCATCTGCCTGTCAAATTGTTTGCTTGCATGTGCGTTGAACATACTCTTTAAATATAATTATATCTTCCATCAAAAAAATTCTCGCCTTCCCCACTGCTAAACTAGAATTTGAGGCCTGTCAAAATTTCCAGCTAACAACACCCAAAATCTTTCAAGACCAAGATAGTCTGCGGTTTTTTACTCCCCAATTGCGATTGCTGATATCCTATTTCGTCGACCATACCTATTACATCTATTGATAAATGTGAAAGAAATAGTGGTTAGAATGTGTATCCCAAACTGAAACGATGGAGACATGAAAAATTATACCTATGAGGAGGTTTTTCTGCCATTTTCCTGAAATGATATCAGCAAAATGGTGAACTTAAAAACTTTATCAGGGATTTCATACTTGTTATTATCTCATACTTTTGTTCCACCTGTGAATTTCAACAGATATTTGTGGTCGAACACTCTAAATATTAAAATCATTGGGTTGAACTTAGAAGTTTAAAATAGTGCAAGTCATGTTAACCGATAAAGCCAAATTGAATGTTTGTACGTTTAAACATTGTCGAAACAATCACGTGAATATCATAACCTTATAAATATAACAGAGTATCTAAAATTTTTCTTCTGAGCAGGAAATGTTAGAATGTGTATCCCAAACTGAAACGATGGAGACATGAAAAATTATACCTATGAGGAGGTTTTTCTGCCATTTTCCTGAAATGATATCAGCAAAATGGTGAACTTAAAAACTTTATCAGGGATTTCATACTTGTTATTATCTCATACTTTTGTTCCACCTGTGAATTTCAACAGATATTTGTGGTCGAACACTCTAAATATTAAAATCATTGGGTTGAACTTAGAAGTTTAAAATAGTGCAAGTCATGTTAACCGATAAAGCCAAATTGAATGTTTGTACGTTTAAACATTGTCGAAACAATCATGTGAATATCATAACCTTATAAATATAACAGAGTATCTAAAATTTTTCTTCTGAGCAGTAAATGTTAAACCCTAGACCTAAGTCTATGCCAAACCAAAAACCAGGAGTGTCAAAATGCAACCTCACTTTTAGCATACAAAATGAAACCAAATCAACGACAAACACCTAAAATTAATAAATGGTAAAGCATAAACCAAAACAAATGCAAATGAAGAAATGCACAAACCAGAAAAAATCATAAAAATATTTAGGCTTAATTGCAACTATGGTCCCCCTATTTTTATTTTATTTTTGGGTTTTGGTCCCCTATTTTAAAAACCACGATTTTTGTCCATATTTTAAGTTGAGTTTGATTTTAGTCTCCTCTCCAATTTTCAATTTTTTTAATGACGTGACACTATCTAAGATGACGTGTCTAATGTCAGGTCATTTTTAAAAAAATAATTTAAGACTTTTTTTATTGACTAGGTTAATTAACTTATTAATATTATTTTAATTAATTAATTAATTAATGATTAATATTTTATTATTAATTTTTATAATGAATTAATTAATCAAAATTTTAAATAAAACTCTTTGGGCCTTTAGTTATCAGTTTGTGGGAAATTTTACCCCATACCCCTACACTTATACCTATACCCCTACATTAAATTTTTTTGGACCAAAATATCCTCGTATAAAAATTTATTATTTTTTTTCATTTATTTACCGGAAGACTTTTTGGAAGTCTTCCGGTTCATATTTTTTTATTTGTTCACCGGAAGACTTCCAAGAAGTCTTCCGGTTCACATTTTTTTCGTTTGTTTACCGGAATACTTTTTGGAAGTCTTTCTGTTCATGTTTTTTTCGTTTGTTTACCGGAAGACTTTTTGGAAGTCTTCCGGTTCATGTTTTTTTTTAATTTTTAATTAATATTTAAGATTTATTACTTTTATATAAAAAAGAATTTAGTAAATTTTTGAATATTATACTTAAAATATAAAAATTCTATAAATAGAAAATTATTTTTAGAATATTTTCTATTTGCTATAATTATTAGAATACTATGAGATTAAAATAATTTATTTTAAATGATCATAATAGTAAAATTTTCTCAAATATCTTATTAATCTTAAACATTAATAAATAAAATAAATTTAAATATAGGATATAAGTTTACATTATTCAATATATTTAATCAAATGAAAACATATGTGATAAATCAATAATTTATTTTAACTTAAAATGATCGCAATAAGTTAACTTGCAAAATAATATAAGTAATAAATTAATAATTTATTTTATTTAAAATAATCACAATAATAGAATACGCAAATAATGTGTTTTATTTATAGAACTGATATAGTTTTATTGATTATTTAATTTTGAATACTACTATGAATATAATATTTAATTTATACTTTAGAACTCACATAATTATAAATATAAAACAATATTGTTTTATTATCTATATTTTTATTTAATTAAAAAAATTAAGAATATAAATTTATTATTTGTTTTTCATTTTTGTTTGATCTTTTTTTTATTTATAATTTTTTTGCATGTTCTATATTGTGCTTACTTTAAATAAAATATATTATTTATTTTATTAAAAATATTAAATAAAGTGAAATTATTACTTATATTTTAATTTGGTTGATTTATTTAATTGAAAGTTCGATTTAATTTTTTTTTTTGCAAGTTATATTATTGTGATCATTTTAAATTAAAATACATTATTGATTTATCACATATGTTTTTATTTGATTAAATATATTGAATACGGTAAATTTGCAAGTTTAGTAAGATTTGTTTGCAAATTCTAAATATATAATACTAATGTGATAATATTATGATAATTATAGCAAATAAAAAATATTTCTAAAAAAAAAATTATATTTATAGAATTTTTATATATTAAACATAATAGATTTATTAATTTCATATAAACACCATTTTAGTAAATTTTTATCTATTATGCTTAATATATAAAAATTCTATAAATAGAAAACAAAATTTAGAAATATTTTCTATTTGCTATAATTATCATAATATTATCACATTAGTATTATATATTTAGAATTTGCAAACAAATCTTACTAAACTTGCAAATTTACCGTATTTAATATATTTAATAAAATGAAAACATATGTTATAAATCAATAATGTATTTTAATTTAAAATGATCACAATAATATAACTTGCAAAAAATAAAAACTAAAATCGAACTTTCAATTAAATAAATCAACCAAATTAAAATATAAGTAATAATTTCATTTTATTTAATATTTTTAATAAAGTAAAAATATAAGATATAAATAAATAATATATTTTATTTAAAGTAAGCACAGTATAGAACATGCAAAAAAGTTATAAATAAAAAAAGATCAAACAAAAATGAAAAACAAATAATAAATTTATATTCTTAATATTTTTTAATTAAATAAAAATATGGGTAATAAAACAATATTGTTTTATATTTATAATTATGTGAGTTCTAAAGTATAGATTAAATACTATATTCATAGTAGTATTCAAAATTAAATAATCAATAAAACTATATCAGTCCTATAAATAAAACACATTATTTGTTTGTTCTATTATTGTGATTATTTTAGATAAAATACATTATTAATTTATTACTTATATTATTTTACAAGTTAACTTATTATGATCATTTAAAGTTAAAATACATTATTGATTTATCACATATGTTTTCATTTGATTAAATATATTAAAACTTATATCCTATATTTAAATTTATTTTATTTATTAATGTTCAAGATTAATAAAATATTTGAGAAAATTCTACTATTATGATCATTTAAAATAAATTATTTTAATCTTATAATATTCTAATAATTATAGCAAATAGAAAATATTCTGAAAATGATTATCTATTTATAGAATTTTTATATTTTAAGTAAAATAGACAAAAATTCACTAAATTGGTCTTTATATAAAATTAATAAATCTTAAATATTAATTAAAAGTTAAAAAAAAATGTGAACCGGAAGACTTCCAAAAAGTCTTCCGGTGAACAAATAAAAAAATATGAACCGGAAGACTTGCAAAAAGTCTTCCGGTAAATAAATGAAAAAAATAATAAATTTTTATATGAGGATATTTTGGTCCAAAAAATTTTAATGTAAGGGTATAGGAATAAGTGTAGGGGTATGGAGTAAAATTTCCCAGTTTGTGTCTTTAGTCCATCTTTCTAACCCACAATTGAATTGTTATGTTTGTTTCAACTTTATAAACACTTTTATATCTTATACAAAAATCAATGTGAGACTTCTAAAATATATTTTATACTACAACATTATCTCATTCTTCTTCATTGCATTAGCTCTCATTTTTCTCAAATTTGTGTTCATTGTAACAATTTATGCTTCTTCTCCATACTACAAATCTACTACACGAATATGGTAGTGGTTATCATATCAACCTGATACTATAATATTAATAAAATTTAGATAGACTACATCATATTGACCAGAACCCAATATTTTGTCTACATCTAAAGTAAACTGCTAGTTCAAAACCGCCCAAAGTCGTGCATTGATGCAGGGGAAGTCAAAGCTAGACGTGTGGACGTATCATAAAAAGCACAAACTATGTAGTGTTGAGGAGCCAAAGTTAAGAATAGTATTCTTCTTCTCTTTCACACTTTGTTTGATTATTGAATGAATGCAATGCCACAGTAAATGTTAGGAGTACAAGCATTTGTCTTAGTGTTTGACATGGTTTTATATAATTTGACTATTCGAAAGTCTCATGATATGTGGATGTTCTTAAGTAAGTTTGTTACAATTTTTCCTGCTACGGTGCTTTTGTTGGCGTCAAAGCTTCAACATTCAAAGCATGCAAAAATGCTTTTTGTTTTCTAATTATCCCAGTAACCGTACAACTATTAGCATATTCCACTTTGCATATACAACTAGCTTTTGTTGTAATAAGTTATAACTAATAATGAGTATTATAAAAATTATGTTAGCTACACAGCTACCTACTTTTTGGCGAATGCTGGATACGTTTCGGTATTTGCGGCTAGCTGCGTTTTCTACGTCTACAGCAAGAGCTACCTGTCTTTTGGTCTCTATGGTGAGTGCTAGTTGCGTTTCGACATCTGCGGCGAGTGCTAGCTGTGTTACGGTATATGCTGACTTCATTTCGGGGTCTACGGCGAGGAATTAACATTCATTCGTGAATTTTTTACCTTCCTGTCATAGTTTTAAAAAAGAATACTTTAAATGCCATTTTTTTCTACATATATCTCAAAACACCACACTTACAAAAAAAAAAATGTGGAGTTTTTGGCGGAACCTTGCCGCCCATTCATTGGATGGAAATGTGTAAATATATAGGGTGCCGCCCATTGAAAGGGCGGCAGGGTCCTATTAGTAATCTTTTTTTTACTTTTTCGTTTTACTATATATTATTAATATTATTAATATTAATATTAATAATATTAATTTTTATTAATATTTATATTAATAATAATAATAATAATAATAATAATTAACTAGCGTTCAGACGGGCACTCCCGTGTCCGTTTGTCTGTTTTTTTTAAGTGTGTATATTTTAAGAGTAATATTGAAGAAAAGAAATAGTTTGACTGTCTTTGCTTCCAAGCTATTTACCTAATATCCAAAGAGAATTAAAATTAGTTTCTGTTTTCATAGGAGTTTTCAGTATTACCCTTATGAAAAGAAAGAATATATTACTAACGTTTATACAGACACTCCTGTGTCCGTTTATCTACATTTTTAATGAACACACGTTAAAATATAAATAAATATTTTTTTATTTAATTATGCTTTAAATTTAAATTTTTTAGGTACTCTCATGTTTGTAAGAAATTTTAAAATATCATTTTTTTAATTATTATTTTTCAAATTAAAATTTTAAGTAATATGACATTTATTTTGCAAATGAGAGAAGTTATTCAATTACCTTATATTTTGTTTTTTAAATATAAACGGTCACAAAATGGCTTTTTGATTTAAAAATTATGTAACCGTCTTTCACTTATTATAATTTATCTTTGGAATAATAATTTGAATACATAAAGGGTAAAATAGGAAAGAAAATAGGACTATGTGTAGTGTTTGGAGTTTGTTGTAGTTTTGAGGAAGTACCCTGGGTTGGTTCTTGATATGAATTTGATGTTTGATTGTATGGATAAACATAGTATTAACCGTGGAGATAGAAATAGAAGATGATTTTTAACAATGGAGATAAACCTAGTGTCAAAACAAAACAATTAATAGAAGTTATAAATGTGAAGTTTTTTTTTGTGAGAGGGGGAAGTTAGTTTTTTAATTGGTAACCAACAAAAGTTATCAACAATTAAAGTTATTTATAAAAATAATGAGGATAATTTTGGAACAAAAATAGACCACACCAAAAACTTGTATTCCCTTTATATATAGTTATAGATATATATTACTATCAATAATATTATTAATATTATCAATAATGTTAATATTAATATAATCAATTAAAGTATAATATAAATTTATATTTTTAAGACATAATTTATATTAATTGATATCGTTAAGTAATATTATTTAATACATGATGAATAATAAAAACACTAACTATTACTTGTTTCCACATTGGGACACCGGGTGCGACTGTGGCCTGTTTGACGACACATGAAATATTTTCTCTCAAGCTTATCAAAGTTATCCATTTCCGTTGTAATATGTGTGCTCACTGGGCGACCTTTCTTGTTCCTTCGCATTCTTGGGTTATGGCAAATTTGATCTCCCTCATAAACGGGCCAATATTCATCGTACTACAGTACTGGAAAGCTTGTGTTGTAAACCCCAAACAGGTTTGTAACCCTATAAACGTCGGACAAAATAGCGTAAGCGTCGTGGCGCACATTCGAACATGCAGCGATAACATGTGAGCAAGGGACACGATATGCTTGAAACTTTCCACAATCACACCACCCGTTCGAGAGGTCGACCTTATAATGTCCCATAGGCTTCTCATCACCATGGTCCATTGTCTCCTTCACACTGAAAATATTGTTAGCGTAGTCAAAAACTCTGACTTGATGTGTGCTAGATTTTGTTGTTTCTTCTTTCATAACCTTGAGGCAGTTGTCTGTAAAAGTTTGGCCAGAATTCAACACAACACTCCACTTTCCACCCCTTTCAGCAAATAAAGATCCCAGTCTATAATATGTTGTCCTTACCAATGTTGTAATGGGCAAATTACGTGTGCCCTTAAAGACAACATTCATTGACTCAACAAGGTTGGTAGTCATGTGACCCCAACGTCGACCCCCGTCAAATGCCCTTGTCCATTTTTCGGCTGGAATACTCTCAATCCACCTTAAAGCATTTGCGTTTGCCATGTCAATCTCTGACCGATAGTAATGAAATGTTGGTTGGTTTAAAGCGTATCCTGAATAATTAAAATATCAACCAACAAAGGACAAACAAATAATATATGTTATCGACAAAATTTAATGAATATTAAGAAATATAGTTACCCATGTTAATTATTTTTTTCCGTAGGTTCCTATCCTTAATTTCTCTCATAAAATTTTGTGCAATGTGTCAGATACAATAAACATGCACTGATGGGGAATCATGTCAACCATTTTCCGCATTGTTGTATGCACTTTCAATTGATGCATGCCGGTCTGAAATTAAACATAGATTTGGTTGTGGCGCAACATGCCTCCTTAAGTTTCTCAAAAAAAAAAATCAACCTTCAGCGGTTTCACCTTCCACAAGGGCAAAAGCAACCGAAAATATATTATTGTTGCCATCTTGTACCACTGCGATAAGCAGTGTACCCTTGTACTTACCATATAACCAAGTTCCGTCAATTTGAAGTATAGGTTTGCAATAGGCAAAACCTCTTATGCATGGTTGGAATGCCCAGAATAGCCGGTGGAAGATGTGTTTCCCTTCAACAATAGTTCCGTCAACCGTATGCATGGTAGTGTTTCTATTTCTAGCACGGTGCCCGGAACATATTTTTTAAGTGCTAACAGAAAATGTGGAAGTTCATTGTATGAGCTCTCCTAGTTACCGTACACCTGTTCAATTGTCTTATTTCTTGCTATCCATGTTTTTTTTGTAAGATGGAGTAATATTGAATTCATAAACAATTTTACTTATGCAAACACTAACCTTAATAGAAGGATCCTTGTCTACAAAAGGCATTAATTTCTGAGACATTAACTGTGAGGTTAGTTTTTAATGATCCTGATTAAACAAAGTTGTTGAACAACTATGGGGTGGGTTCATAATGCCTATCTCCCACGACTCACTTCTTTTTCGGTAGGACGCCAAAAGACGAAACTTGCAGGAATTATTCTTGCAACAAATTATGTATCTCTTCTTGTCGGAATCTGTCACTTTATAATCCACGCAGTGTTTCATGTGGTATTGCTTAATGGCAGCAACACAATCAGCTTTATTTTTAAATTGGTTACCGACTTTTATGTAACCCTCCATTAGAATATGAGGATTCTGTGGCCAATCAAATGATGTTCCTTCTACATTTAGCGGCAGGGTTGTCATATACGCCGGTGGGATGAATACATTTTCAACTGGAAGATATTGTTCATCTCTGTTGACTTCGTTGACATTGTTCCCTTCCTCAAACAAAGTAGTATATAAATCATCAACACGTGCCTCGTTTTCTTCTTCGATGTCTTCTTCTTCAATATCTTCGTGTGGAATTATGGATGGATTGATGACCTGAGAAATTTGTGTTTCTTGAACTTGTGCAAATGTTATATATAAATCAATGTGCTGAAACCCAAAACGTTCATGATTATGGAACATCGTTTAAACATCCTCGTCGTGACGAACATTTAGTGGAACAAATTTAAAGCGATGGTCCCCGAAATGGACAACATTTTTGTACGTAATTTGTGACACTGATCCAACTTGCACCTTCATCTGTAACATATCTTTAAAATGTTGGAATGACGATCTTTTATTAACACTGAAACGACAACACTCCCATTGAAATGAGCATTAACTATATATTGTTGACTAGTAGACATTATGTAAGATGATAGTATGAAGAAATAATTGTAGTAGAAATAAATATTTGAATAGCAGTAGAAATAATTGTTTGAATAAGAAGATAACTAGAATAGATAAATATTTGAGTAGTAGTAGAAATATAAATGAAAGTTTGAGTAGTAGTAGAAATGAATGCAGTATTAAATTATATAAGAAAAAGTTCTATGCATGCAAACAACACGTGAAAGTTGGAAGACTTGGTCAACAACATTGTCGCCCATTAAAGCAACGGACTTCCAAAAATTTATACTATGCCGCCCATTAAACCAACGGATGTCTGAAAAGTGTGTCACAAGTTTAAACCCTTCCAAAAATTTAAAAATTTATACTATGCCGCCCATTGGACTTATGAAACTCTGAAAAGTGCTAAAAGCTATCATAACATTGCCGCCCAATGAGAATACAAAATTCAGACATATTAAAACCCTGTCGCCCATTGAACCAACGGTTGCCAGCCATAAAGTGACATTGCCGCCCATTGAGAATACGGTGGTTAAACGGTGGTTAAACGCTTTAAGAGGTTTGCTCCCATGCATGCAGACACGTACATAATTTTTACCAAACCTTATTAAATGTTTACCAACACACAATTAATTTTTTACCAATCTTAACCTACTATAAATACCATTTTACTATATAATTTTTTACACAATCTCTACGTCTCAATCTTACAAAATTTCTACTATATAATTCTTACCATTATAATCTCTATATAATTCTACTACCACTCTTTCAAAAATGGTTTTACTCACCTTAGGAGATGACCATCGCGGTACACTTGCAAACATTGCATCTTATGTAAGTTAATTTTTGAAGTTAGTTACATACTAATAAAATTACATTCTAATAAAATTACATTTTATGATGTTACTTATTTTTGATGTTACATTCCAATAAATTTTATTTGATGTTACTTATTTTTGATGTTACATTCTAATAAATTTTATTTGATATTACTTATTTTTGATGTTAAGTTTATTAAAATATTTTTTTGTAGGATGAAAAAAATTTCAAACCACGCTCGCATAAGTATATAGAGTCTGATGCCATTATCAAACTATATTTGATTCAAGCGGGTTTCGGTCACGTCATCAAGATAACATCATATGGAATTGATCGTAAATTTCTTCTTGGCATGTGCGAAAGATAGCGACCAGAGACCCACACTTTTCACTTTCCCACAGGTGAATGCACAGTGACACTTGAGGATGTCCATATGTTGTTGGGTCTCCGTGTCAATGGGTTAGCGGTTGTGGGTGACACAAATGTTAGGTATGAATTAGTGGAAGAATTATTGGGGGTGCCTTTGGAGCGAGGTGATAGGAAGGGGCAAAGTCTTAAAATCACATGGCTAAAAAGAATTTATGGTGATTTGAACCTAACCAATGAGTCTCCCGAGGAACACAAAATTTATAAGACTAGAATTTATTTACTATTGCTTTTTGCATGTTTTTTATTTCCTGATACTAATGGTAATACTATCCATCTTTAATATTTACCATTATTAGAAGATTTAAGTCAAGTAGGTATGTATAGTTGGGACGCTGCTACCTTAGCGCATCTATATAGAAATTTGTG
Organism: Lathyrus sativus; assembly: GCA_963859935.3. Taxonomy (NCBI): domain Eukaryota; kingdom Viridiplantae; phylum Streptophyta; class Magnoliopsida; order Fabales; family Fabaceae; genus Lathyrus; species Lathyrus sativus. The sequence continues at coordinate 23,036,012 of OZ012737.1, forward strand.
TAGATGCGCAATGAAAAATGTGCATAATTTTGCTGGTTGTGGTGTTTTGATTCAAGCTTGGGATGTTCCAGAATGTCCAGACTGTCGCCGATAAACCCCAATCCATTTCACTTTCCATACGCAACCAAGTAAGTATACAAATTTTATGTATATATTCTTTTCATCTATAATTTTTACTAACTATTTCTTTCATAAGTGGTCCGCGTATGGGATGAATTACGAAAAAACTCCGCATTATTGTGCTCCTGGGTATCAGACGTGCTTCGATCATTTTGAGGAAGATGATGTATTGTCTCTAATCCTTTTTTTTACTATCACTTTCCATTTTGAGGAAGATGATGTATTGTCTCTAATCCCTTTTTAACTATGTTATAGTTTCTATGGACACCCTATCTTAAACTTGAAGATGAGGATCCAACTGAAAGCGACATGTGGAGTTCTACAACATTCATATTTTCTTTCACTTATGTTGAAATGCATCATTCAGATAGGGTGAAACTCCAATTCAGAATTCAACAAGACATTCCTGGTCCACCTACATGCATGGAGAGGTACCACAAGAGTACAACGAACGATCAATAGAAATTCGATAATTGGAGAGACCATAACAGTCAAGAACGTCAGCACTAGATAAATCGTCATCGCACTGTTCTACAAGGAAATGTCATGGATACCGAATGTAAACCCAATAGGGAATGCATGAATTGGTATAGATCTGTGACCAATTTGTATCTATCACAAAATAAATACTTATGGGACCCTCGTAACTAACCAACTTCTTCAAACTTCCAAAACATCCCCTCCATGACTTGTAACACCCAACCACAAATATTTAACACCACTCAACAAATATTTAACACCACTCAACAAATATTTAACACCACTCAACAAATATTTAACACCCAACCACAAACATTTAACAACCAACAACAAACATTCAACCCAACACAACAACCTTATACTCCAAACCAACATTACAATCAACCTTACCAATCATTTAACCCAACCCCCTTCAACATCCAACAAAACCCAACCTCATTATACCCCCAATATAACCAATACTCATTCTCTCAACCTACCCAACAAGAACACAACTACCAAACACCCAAACCACAAGTTTCTTTTTACCCCTCACAAAACTTCACCCTTAATACATCGCAAGACCAACATCCATACACCCCCTACATGACTAACACAATGTCACTTTCAAACCTACCAAGTTGGAGTAACGAGGGTACACGATTAAGTTATGGAAGTGCGACGACGATACCAAATGTGGACGATTTCAATGATGATTTGGTCGCTGAATTCATGAACCCTAACAATGATGCAAGACCATCTACACAGACCCAAAACATTGAGGTTGATCGTAGAAGATCCGCCAGAAATGTATAAGCTCCTACCTGTGGAACCCACCATCGCTTACAACGACCGGGTCAAAATTAATTGAATAGAAATTTTTAGTTCATTTATTTTAATGTACTTTTTTATTTCAAGAATAAATAAATATTTCTTTTAGTTTATTTATTGTATTTTAATGTCCTTTTTTATTTCAAGAATAAATAAATATATATTATTATCTATTTAATAATTATTAACTAAATATAAAAAATAAAAAAATAAAAAACTATATAATAAATATTAACTAAATATAATAATTAACTAAACATTATCTATTTAATATATTTTATTATACTATTATCTATTTAATAATTATTTTATTTTAAGTATTATTTTTTATTATTAACTAAATATACTAAATAAAAAACAAATAATTTAAAAAAAAAAAAAATATAGCATCACATTGCCGCCCGTTGGAATGACGGTTGCCAAGTCAATAACTGTTGTGCCAAAAAAATGTTTTTTTTTTAAAGTATGGTATTTTAGAATATATGTGAAAAAAAGTGGCATTTAGGGTATTCTTTTCTAAAACTATGGCAGAAAAGTAAAAAATTCTCGATTAGTGAATGTCAAACTTATAATGCATTTGAATCGCCAATAACTGTTTACTCTAATATTTGCAATATCATATATTTAAGAGTTATGTGCTTGACTGTTCGAGGTCTCGTAATTTCCACGTGCTTGATTACTTTATGAGAGAAGAGTATTGAGTTATTGCTTCATGATTATTTCTACAGCTCTGCGTGACATAGTTGTTTAGTTGAAGTATTTCCACATGCTTGTTTACTTCATGAATTTATCAAGCGATATCGTCGACAACACTATAAAGACAGTACAAACGCAAGTTTATGCTCTAAAGAATTTAGAAAACAATTTAGATCTTGACATTCACAAACAAAACAACGGAAATAAAGTTTAAATCGGAATCTGAACAATAAAATCGAAATAAACTTAAAACAAAAACTCCAAACACTCACCAAGAATGAAAAGTCACATCTCTGTCAATAACTAAAGCTCAAATGCTCCTTTGTAGTAGAAGACTTTGACAACAAACTTCCAAAAAATTTTTTGATCATTTGTGGTGGACTTTGACAACAATCTTCTAAAATTTTTTCGGTCATTGATGTCAATAATCAGCTGGAAGGGTCTGGCCTTGATGAAGCAAGGTTGGACGAAAATGATAGAAATGGGTAGAACCGTAGATGAACAAAAGTGGTCAAGCTATCGTTTTGAAAGAAATGAGGCAATACGAATATAGTTAATAGCAAATGTGTGATAGGTAAAATTAGAGAAAATTGATGAGATTATATATTTGAATAATGAAAATGTTTGAAATTGTTTTCTGAAAATAGGTAGAGTTTGGTTCGTATATGAATGCAACAGTGGCGCAGTATTGTATTTGTATGCAATGTAACAAGTATTATAGTAAGCCAATGAGACAACAATGTAACAAGTATTATAGTAAGCCAATGAGACAACAATGTAACAAGTATTATAGTAAGCCAATGAGACAACAATGTAACAAGTATTATAGTAAGCCAACGAGACAACAATGCAACTTTGAATTGGATAAGTAGAAAAGGTGCAATTTAAGCAACCATGACACAGAAAATGCAGCAGCTTTATTGTAAAACAACCATATTGAAAAAATAAAGTAACACCAAATTCGAAATTTTAGGACAAACAATGCAAAATAAGTCTGATTTGGACCATTAGACAGGTCAGGGCTATCGAATGTTGAAATATATAATTCTTCTTGATAAACAAAATAAAAACAATAATTATTGTACCAAAAAGAAATTCAATAAGTTACAAGGAAAATAAATAAATATTAATAACGCTATCTAGCTATGGAAATATCTCTCTTGGAAAAATTGTCGTTACTGCATACGCTCCTGTTCTGATCTCATGACTTAAAATAATCATCCAGGGTAGGTCTGTAAAATATAAAAGCAATGTATGTTGCAAATCAGACTGAAAATCAAAGGAAATATCAACAAAAGAAAAATAGGATGCAAAAAATTAGTGAATGCATATCAATCAAAACTAATAAGGTGTACGGCAACAAAAATAAATAAAAATAAATAAAAAAATACAAACCAGACAACAAATATAATAGTTAGAAAAAAAAATCAACCTATTGAGCATGGCTCGTATTGTGGAGGTTATTATTTGTAGAAAATTGGGGAGTGTAAGGGCTTCAGAGGTATTTTTTTATTTAAAACTGAGCCTCAATATTGTATTTTTTTATTTAAAACTGAGCCTCAATATTGTATTGTAATCTAAGATATAAATAAAGGGAATTATAACTGATCTATAGTTAGACTAGACTACATTAACAAAATCAATTGTGTTTATTGTCTTTTACTTTCGTTTCCTTCAATCTTCTATACTTTCAATTGTGTTTATTGTCTTTTACTTTCATTTTCCTTCAATCTTCTATACTTGTTGTTCTAACGTCAACATTGTAGAAATATTAATCCTACTAGAGTAATATCACACATTAATCCTCTTGAGAATCCACCTAAGTTCGCAAAATTCGCAAGTAAAGACTGTAAAAATATTCACAAGTATATTAGGCAAATTAGAAGAATTAACCTTCTTCCATGTCAATTCTAACAATTTCTCTAACCAAATCCCTGAAGTAATCACTAGTTACCCTTATTTCTAGGAACTTGACCTCAGTAACAACAAACTTTAAACTTGACCTCATTAACAAACCATGGCACTAGCACCTTAGGAACTAATAACACAGACACATTTTACACAAAATATTGACAATAACACATAAACAATAGTAATGATTACTCGTAAACACAAGAAATCAAGCGTCTGTGTCTGATTTATGTGTCTGTGTCGATAACACTTGACACGCCTTCAATCTGAATAGTTTCGCTACATAGCAAACACTCACATTCTCAACCTATGTGGTTTGAGAGACTTATAAGTAACAGGCTCAGTAGCCATTTCCGGGGCAGTGTTCTGTTTCTGCCCCCAATGTGTTTTACAAGGAACATATTTCAGACTCTGAATTCGAACAAGGCTTCACCTTACATTGGAACGCATAACACTTGTTTTGGTTTTTGATTCGGAAGTCCCAGGATACAATTCCTACTAACATCCAATATCTTCAACTTTAACAAGCTCCAACACAATGGTTCAAGAGCAGTAAAGTAATTATCCGACCAAGACAAATTCCCGTTATTTCAGAAACTGAATCTTGTCTAAACAACCAAACAAAACAGGAATAGGACCAGTTAACAGATTTTCACTAACATCAAAAACAGTAGCTTTTTTCAAATAACCAATCCCATAAGGTAAACAACCTTCAAATTTATTCTGTAAGATAGAAGATGCCTTGCTGGAGTAGAACCAAAATTGGCAGATAGAAGAACTTCGAGATGTTTCTCGAATAATTGCGATGGAATGGAACCGGTGAGGAAGTTAAACATAGGTCTAGGAAAACTAGTTTTGTAGATAGAAGAACTTCCTTCGGAAACGGACCGGAAAGTTTGTTGTTACTAAGGTCAAGTTCGTAGAAATAAGGGTATCTAGTGATTACTTATGGGATTTGGTTAGAGAAATCGTTAGAATTGACATGGAAGAAGGTTTATTCTTCTAATTTGTCTAATATATGTGAGTGGTATATTTTTACAGTCTTTACTTTGAATTTTGCTTGGTTGAAGTCTAATCATGTAACTTGTAATTTATCCACTTATAATAAGTTATAACAAGAGAGTAAGGGAAACAAAAACGAAAAATAAAGCAAAAGCTAAATCAAACAATTGTATTTAAAAGTTGAATGCAAATTTACCTTGGCAAAATGACTTTCTTTGCTGACGGTGCATTTTGAAGCAAAAAGTCTTCAGTTCCATCGGGGGGTGACGGAAAAAATTCATGTGTTTCTATTTTCAGTAACTTCAAGTTATGTAAATAAGGGAAATCAACCTTCCATGAATCAGGAATTAAACTGAGAACCTAAACAATGAGGAATGAAGGTGATTTATCCGCCAATAAAAAAATAAAAAATAATGCAAACATATTTAAAAAAAAAAATGAAAAATGAAAAAACCTCAAGAGTCTTTGAAGAGATTGTCAATGATTCCATAAGGCCAAGCTCAACAAGCCAATTGAATAGAATTGAAGGAGAAAGTTGGGGTTGAAGACGTGATAAATTAATCCTTACATGTTTAATATAAGAGAAATTGGTATTGCTAATGAAATTGTGCCCACATAGATTCTGCAAAGAATGACCACTAAAATCAAAGCTACAGAGATTTGGGGTAGATAACTTCAATTTGTAAGACTCGTCCTCGACAGGCAATCGTATTGTTAAATTGACAAGCGAGACACTTGATATTAAGAGGGTTTTTTGATTTAAAAGTTGACAAAATTGAATGGTCAGAGTCTTCAAACTTTGAAATACAGAAAAGGGGTCAGCATAGCCATCATTCGTAGTGCAGACAAAGGTAAAACATCTTAAAAACAAGTAGTTTAATGCAGGAAATTGAAGAGAATTTGGAAATACTGGTGGTAATCTACCATATTCTCCCCATTCAGGGCATGGAAAAAGTTTAAGAGAGGTTAAAGTATGACATGAAAAGTTGGTGGAAAGTGGAAAGTGTTCAAGACTACAAGCCACCATCATATTTAACTGTTGGATATTGTGGGAAAATAAGTATTGTAGGATTCTTTTGAGTAGCTCAGGGTCAAAACTGTGGAGGCCCCTAAAAGTGAGAGCTTGTACGGAGGTTTTGTCATTGCGGAAAGAGAAAAATTGAGAAACGAAATTAGAGAAACTTTCCATAGATTCTAAGTTTCTATAATCACCCCAAATATAAAGAATCGAAATATGTTTCCACATATCCTTCCATCTTGTGGAGACGATGGATATTTGTACAGCTTGCTTCACTTTCAAATTCGACAAAATTTGAAGTAAAAGAGAATCAGGTAAACCACTGATTCTGTCTCTACCATAATATTGTCTCCTTGTTTTCATTCTCCTGCAACTCAAAAACAACCAAACTCATAAGTAAATAAATCTTTGCAAAAACCTTACGATATAGCGGTTAGAAACTAACTATCACCAACCTTGCACGCTGACGGCGAACAGTGACGGCGGCGCTAGGGATCACCGACCTTGCACGCTGACGGCGAACAGTGAGGGAGAAGTAAAAACAATATCTGCGTTTTTGGATTCCTAAGTCTTTAGCCTAATTTTTTTTATAATAAATAGAGAGAGCCAACGTAGCACATGTGGCAAAATCCCAAAATCTGGTATACAAGATTCATCTAACCTTCAAATTGGATTTTCAATTTTAATATAAATTAATACTTGATAAAAAATAAAAATAAAATCAGAAAATATCTAAATACAACTAGAAAAATGGAAAAAATATTAAAAAAAATAGGATATTTATCTTTAATTTGGTATACATAAAAACAATACAATTAATTAATAAGATTCTTTAAAAAATAAAAAATTTAGAACAAAAAATATAATAATATTTTAACACCGAAATATAGTGATATTGAAACAAATAAAAATTGTGTGCTCCAGAAAAATATTATATTTGTTTAATTTTAATAGTTTATTTGTCTTTTATTTTCATATATGGTCCTTCGGATAACCATAGTAATATTTGTGAGTTTTTTTATTATTTATTAAAAGATATTTTATTACGGTGAATATTAATAACTGAATTGTGGTGAAATATATTTAGGTTGTATGGGTTTAAATCTCGGCACAAACAATTTTTTTATTTTTTTGTTATAAAAATAGTTTGTCGATATATTTCATCACGCTTCATATTATCAACCATGGTGTAACGTCACAACATTTAATCATGATTCTTATTATCAACAATGGTGAAAGATATTTTATATATATATATATATATATATATATATATATATATATATATATATATATATATATATATATATATATATATATATATATATATATATATATATATATATATATATATATATATATATATATATATATATATATATATATATATATATATATATATATATATATATATATATATATATATATATATATATATATATATATATATATATATATATATATATATATATATATATATATATTGATCTTACTAAATGATCAGAACCTGAGATGGGCCAAAGACAAGCGTTTATGATGCTGCATGTGAAAGAGGATAAGGGGGTGTACCTGCAACGCACTCCGATGCTAAAGTAAGAAAATGAGCAAGAGAGTGAGCAAGTACAGAATATGTGTGTTTCAGGATGAATATTGGATACCTGACTCTCTCAAATGAGAGGGTTTTTATAATGCCCCAAACGCTTGTCTATTGGTCCCTGTTTTCGAGGAGAGATAATCGTTTCTTAAAGAATAGGTAATTTCCAGAACTAGCCGTTGGGACGGACAGACGTGCCCATAACTAACCGTTGGCGCGGGCAAATGTGTAGTTACGGGCACAAGCGTCTTGGCTATTTCTAGATAGTAGAGCTGTGCGTGAGGGCAGAGGCTGACGGGGAGAAGTGTTATGACCAAGGGTAAATAGGTCAGTCTCCCCTGTTGGAGAGGCAGAAAGGTAAACTTTCCACCAAAGAAGTTGAACTTAGGTAATTGGGTCGTTCTAGGAGCAGAAGTGGATTAGGTCATGCCTAGCCATTGGGCCAGTCCGGAACAGTAGCCTCCCATGTCGTTGCTACTGGGCACGGTAGTGATGACTTAAGGATGGTCTGTTTCCCGAGCATAGTCGTCGTGAGCTTCCTTGTGTTCGGATGAATACTTGCTCGGGCACCAGAAATGTTGTTGTCGGGGAGCTTGGGATCCGGGGAGCCCAACAATTGATGAGATATGAAGAGTGAAGATGTCATGTGCGCCTCGAGTCGTGTGCTGCATTAAATGTGTGATGATGGCTAGGCTAGGGTCATGATGATGCCCTACCCGCGCGTGGTCGTGCACGGGCCTGTCATTTACCAATAAATAGCGAGGGGGTTCGTTCATTCAGAACTTTCGCTTCTCTCTCTTCTTGTTCGTTTTCTCCGTCCGCCGTTCGCTGCCTTCAAGTTTTCTCCGACCACCGTAAGACGTTCGACCAGAGTTGTTTAGGTTCAGAACTTCTTCCTCGACCACGTAAATACGTCGATTCCTTGCTTACTCTTTGTTTTTTGATTTGATGTCTTAGAATGCATGGGGTTATGACTGAAATGACGTAGTTATAGGGCGTATTTGCAGTGGCTGTTGGTGGTCGATGGTGGCGCAACCATCTGTCTGTTGCCATCACTGTAGTGGTTGTTTTTAGTAAAGGGCAAGTTAGTAAACTGTAGGTTTTAGTTGATCCCGGAGTAAGGACGATACGGCGGTGCCATTTCCAGATGGGCCATGGACTCTGGTGGTTTCCTCATGAGAGTTCTGGGTTTTGTGCGCGGGGACTATTCTCGGATGTGCTAGGGAGAACTACCAGGCATTTCCTCATTATTTTAGCTACGCCATTTACGTAGGGCTTAGGTCGAGGATTTTGTCCTTGGCCCTTTGCGCACCCTTTCACTTGACTAGCAGCGGAAGGGTGGATTTGATTTTGTCATCAAATTCACTTTTTTCCTCTGCTTTTCAGGTAAAAGAGATGTCACGCAGAGTTGACGAGGACGAACATCCCAGGGACTTGTCCGAGGATATCTCCTCGGAGGACATCGAGACAGACGATGACTCCTTGTCTCTTGAGGTTGTGGGGACGACTGCCGCGAGGTCATCGATGAATGAGTGGACAGTGGCTAAGCCAATGGAGCATGCCTCTTTTTTGCTTCGTGCACCAAGGATGCATTTACCACTGTGGGACTGGAGGGATATTGAAGGGTCCATTTTCTTTAGAAGACGGATGTATTTTCTCGACGTACGGGGAGAGATTTCCCATGTACAAATAAGTTTTTAAAGAGATAGGGTTGAGGTTTCCCTTCACGAATTTTCAACGAGCGGTCTTCGTGCATCTTGACCTGGTGCCCTCTCAACTACACCCAAACTCCATTGTCTTCATGCGGGTGTATGAACTGGTGTGCGAGTACTTGCAGATCGAGGCCATCCTCTGGCTCTTCTTCAACATCTTTCATCTTCAATGGCAGGTGTTAGGGAGGAATTTTAGTTGGGTTTCCTTGAAACAGAAAAGGAAATTGTTCAAGCCTTTCTCTGAATCTATCCGGACCTTTAAAGAGAGATTTTATGTGATCGAGCCGGTGTTGGAGAAGGCTACCAACTCGAATTTTGTATAGGAGGTCTCCATGGACGAAAATGGGGAGGACCTGATAGACGAGGAGAGTAAAATAGTTGCTCAAAGATTGTTCACTTTCCCCTTCTGCTGGAGTGGGACTCACTTCACCCGTTCGACTGATGAGTATATAGTTGCTCCTCATCAGTTGGTGGATGATGATCGGGCCAGCTATGCCAGGATGGTGGCCTTCGTGGACGATTTCCTTCCTGCTCAGTGAGTGACTCGCGTCAGGTGAGTTCTTTACGAGGAAGATGAAGGGTTGCAGGTGGAAGCTCTGTATATTAACACGAAAGAGCTCCTCGACTGTAGCACTCGCGAGAAGGATCTCAAACTTTTAGGTAGCTTATCGATTTTTCTTATTTTGTTCGAGATGTTTTTCTTTCCCCGTGTTGACGTCTTCGTTATTTTTGCAGGTAAAACGTCTTTAGCATAAAAGAGGATGATAAAACATGTCCAAGGAAATTTGAAGGGTGGCGCTGCTCTATGAAAGAGTCGCCTTGGTCAGCGAACGAATCCCCCGCAGACAAGGTCGAGGACTTCATCGTCAACTCCTCCAGCCACTCAGACATCGCCTCTGCCCATGAGCTTGAGGCCCAAGCGCGCTCGCACGAATGAAATTATGGACATCATCCGGGAGTCCGTTAAAAGCAAGTTCGAGCTGCCTCCCTGCCTTCATAACAAGAAACTCTTCGTGGGCTCCTCCCTATCCATTCCTTGGGCAGAATCTCTAAAGTTTGAGGAAATAGACCGCCCAGCAAACGAGTCATGCTTGCACAGGATTCCTATGCCTTAATGAGGATCCTGGAGATGATTCTGATATATACCGAGGATAGCTCTTCATTTGAGCTTGATCTGAAGAAATCCCAAACTGTAGTGGCGGCCCTGGAAGAGAAGGTCAAGAAGCTTCAGGAGGAGAGGGAAAGGGAGCTCGAAGATGCTGCCCACAAGGGTCGCGAGAAGATGGATTCGGAGAGGGATGCCCTGGCTACCAAGTTGAAAGTCGTCAAGGACACGGTGGAGAAGTTGAAAACCACTGCTTCCCCCGTTGAAGATGTGCCCGGGGAGATGAAGAAGTTGTTGACTCGGCCAGAGCTGGTCGCTTGATTTACTCAGGCCGCAGACGATCTTATGGCCATCGGCGAGAAGGCTTTCTAGAAAGTCGTGGACCAACTGAAGCTGGTGAACTCTGGGGTCGAGTTGAACACGGAGGGGGCAAGGTTCCTCTATACGGTCAAAGAGGGTCAGATAGTCGTCCCCAATTTCCTCCAGTTCGGGGAAGGCGGTGAAGAGCAGGGGCAGGCAACCCAAGATGAGGCTCAATAAGAGGAGCAGTGAACATATCCTAGTTTGTGCTTTGGCCTGCGTGTCATTTGATCACTTGTAATTTATCATAATTTTATTTTGCGGGTCTTGGCCCCTTTTTATTGTATCATGCACATTTTCAACCCTTCGTGGTCGTGCTATATAATATGTATTAGTTTGTTGTATGTTTGTATTTCACCTAATACTTTCTAAGTGTCCTGCGTCGTCCAATGCGGACGTAAGGGGCGCTTAGTAATTTGTTATGTTATGGGTATGCTCGATCGATGATGTTCAACAGTGCGAGGAACTGATAGAAAGGTATGGATTAATTTCGGGCAGGGCGGAGCTCAGGTCACGATCGTGACCTAAGTTCGCGGCGTGAACTTCCCATCACTAAATGGGGGTTCTGCTGTTCATGATACTGTGACGACAACGGGCTCGGTCAAGGAACCACCATCGAGCATGGGTAGGTCTCTTCGCCAGACCCTTGCTTAGATCCTTTTGGTGGTGCATCGCTTTTACCTGGCGTGCACCCGTGGTCGGTTGTCGTGTCCGTCGCCTAGGTGAGGCACGTCGGTGGTGGAGGGCCTTAGCTGTAATATTGTTTCAACTTTTCGGCATTCCATGGTCGAGATAATTCTTCCTCTGTAAGGTGTTCTAGGTAGTAGGCCCTGTTATTCATTTTTGCTATAACGCAGTAGGGTCCCTCCTAGTTTGCGGCGAGCTTGCCTTCTCGTGATTCCTCCTTAGCACGAGGCTGCCCACTTCGAATTCTCGTCGGATGACCTTGGCGTTGTGCCTAATCGTTATTTCATATTTCAGTGAGGCTTTGTGGAGGGTTGCCTTTGTCTGAACTTCTTTGATGAGGTCGAGTTCTTCTCTCAGGGCCTCACTGTTTGTTTCTTCGTCCAAAGAAGCTTCAGTTTGTCTAGTCGACACATGGGTTTCAATGGGGATTACTGCCTATGTCCTGTATGCTAGGCGAAAAAGGGTTTCCCTGATTGACGAATGAGGTGTAGTGCGATAGGCCCCGAGTATGTTGTACAACTCCTTGACCCACTGCCTCTTTGTTTCGTCCAGTCTTCGTTTGAGCCCTCGTAAGATTACTCGGTTCACCGCTTCGGCTTGCCCGTTAGTCTGCGGGTGCTCAACGGATGCGAAGTGTTGTTTAGTGTCAAGTTGAGCGACAAACTCCTGGAATTTTTTGTCCGTGAACTGTGTCCCGTTGTCTGTGACGATCGCTTGAGGAATGCCAAAACGGGAAAGGATGTTTCTCTTATAGAAATAAAGTATGTTATGGGTCGTTATCTTGGCCAGAGCTTTAGCTTCTATCTACTTGGTAAAGTAGTCCACGCCCACTATTAAGTATTTATTTTGGTTTTAGCCTACGGCGAAGGATCTCAGGATGTCCAGGCCCCACCAGGTAAAGGGCCACGGGAAGTACATCACCTTGAGCTCGTTGGGTGGCACCAAGAGCATGTCCCAGTGTTGTTGGCCTTTGTCGCATTTCTTTACATGCTCTTTCGTGTCATTTTGCATGGTCGGCCAGTAGTAACCTGCTCGCAGAGCTTTCCTCGTGAGAGACCTCCCACCTAGGTGGTGGGCGTTGATTCTTGTGTGGATTTCGCATAGGACGTGAGTGACCATTCCCTCTTTGACATATTTGAGGAGGGGTATGGGGAATCCTCGTCTGTACATTTTGTTCTCGACCAGAACGTAGGAGCACGATCTACACCTTACTATGATGGCCTCCTTTGGATCGGATGGTAGTTCATTTTTAGTGAGGTAGTTGTATACTGGGGTCATCCAGCAATGGTCGTCACCGGCGACGTGAACGTCGAGGGTCATGGACATTCTCTCGATGCTAGGTCATGGGAGTATCTCCTGGATGACGAATTTGTTTCCCCCTTTCTTCCTCGTGCTGGCTAGTTTCGACATGATGTCTGCTCGGACGTTGTGTTCACGTGGAATGTGTTTTACTTCACGGGGGTGAACTTTATCATTTTCTCCTTAACCAGGGCTAGGTATTCGAACAAGTTATCATTTTTGACATGGTATTCCCCTCGGACATTGAGGGACACTAGCTGAGAGTCGGTGCAGATGACGACTTCTTCTGCTCCCAAGTCTTCGGTGAGGCGTAGACCGACCAAGAAGGCTTCATATTCAGCTTGGTTGTTAGAGGTGGGGAAGGACAGTGTGAGAAAAACTTCTATGAGGATTCCCTCCTTGTTTTCTAGGATGACACCTACTCCGCTCCCTGTTGAGCTGGATGCTCCGTCAATAAATATGACCCACCTGCGGGCACCCTCGTTTGGCTGGCCGAGTAAGGTCATTTCTGCTACGAAGTGAGCTAGTGCTTGTGCCTTGAGGGCCTTTCTACTCTTGTACCGGATTTCAAATTCAAATAGTTCCAACGACCATTTAAGCATTCTTCCAGCCATGTATGGACGTCCTAGTAGTTGCTTTATGGGCTGGTCCGTGCGTACCGCAATAGTGTAGGCCAGAAAATAGTGTCTTGATCTCCTTGCAGCATTGATAAGGGAGAGGTCCACCTTCTCTATCTATTGATACCACAACTTTGTCCCTTGCAGCGTCTTGATTATGAAATAGATAGGTTTCTGCTCGTCAGGGGTTTCACAGATGAAGGCGATGCTCACAGCCTCGATTGCAATGGCGAGGTAGAGAAAAAGGGTTTCTCCATTTTCTGGATGGGAGAGGACTGGCGGTGCAGATAGGGCTTTCTTCAAGTGGAGGCGGGCTTTGTCACATTCCTTTATCCATTCGAATGCGGCTTCCTTGCAGAGGAGTTTGAAAAGGGGGAGGGTGTGTTGGGAAGATTTGACTACGAAGTGGGAAAGTGATGCAAGCATCCCATTGAGGGACTGGATGAACTTTTTTGAGTTTGGCATGGAGAACTCGGAGAAGGCTCTGCACTTGTCTGGGTTGGCTTCAATTCCTCTTTCGGTTAGATAGAAGTCGGGGAACTTTCCTGCTCATACCCCAAACGTGCACTTCTCCAGATTGAAGCGCATCTTGTACTTTCTGGCTCAAAGACCTTCCTCAGATGGGCCGTGTGATTGGATCCGTCGTGGGACTTCACGATCATGTCATCTATATAGACTTCAAGCATGTCCTCAATTTCTCCTTGAAGACTTTGTTCATCATCCTTTCGTAGGTAGCGCCAACATTCTTTAGGTCGAAAGGCATTACATTGTAGTAATAGTTGTCTGATTCGGTCATGAAGGTTGTGTACCTCTTGTCGATTTTTTCCATGGGTATCTGGTTGTAGCCCGAATAAGCATCTATGAAAGATAGCAATTTAAAACCGGCAGAATTATCAACTAGTTTATCTATGTTGGGGAGGGGATATCCGTCTTTAGGGAAGGCCCTATTAAGATCGGTATAGTCAACACACATGCGTCATTTTCCATTATTCTTTTTAACGAGTATAACATTAGACAAACAAGTGGTTTACTTGGCCTCCGATATAAAGTTTGCCTCTAAAAGGTCTTTTACAGCCTGTTCGACAACCATTGTTTTCTCTGGGACTGTCGTCGTTTACATTGAGAAACTGCTCTGACGGCGGGATCGATCGTGAAGTGGTGACAGGACACATCGAGGTCTAATCCGAGCATCTATGCGGCACTCCATGCAAATAGGTTTACATTCTCCTAGAGGCATGCTCTCAGTTGTTTCCTCGCTAGCTCGGGGAGACCGACTCCAATATTTACCCTTCGCTTGGGGTCGTCGCCGAGCGGGACAAGCTCGAATTTAAAATAGCACTATTAATAACAATTATTAAAAGATATTTACATTAAATATTTTAATATTATAAAAATTTATTAAAATCAGAATTTAATTAATGTAAACCAAATTAATAATGTTATATATATCTGTTAGAAAATTTTGAATAAAAAAATAATTAATAAGATTCTTTAAGAAATAAAAAACTTAAAACAAAAAATATAATAATAAATTAAGTAATATATTTTAAATAGCATGTTATTTTAACACCGAAATATATTGATATTGAAATTTTTATGTGTTCCTGTTGGCTCCTAATTTCGACGTCTAAATGAAGTTAAAAGTAACAAATAGAGTTTCTTGAAGAAATCTAACTACTTTGGCTAGAGCCATGTTTTGAAATGAGAGTCGAAGGAGTCCTTTCGCCAAAAGAGTCTATGTTATGGACTTAGAGATATTCCTTAGCAGTTAGAAGACCCGTTTCAACAAAAGCGTTGCTAGGGGTATTTCGACAAGTTCGTTTGAATTCAAATAAAAGAGGGAAAGTCTGTTTTTAAGAAAGACACGTGGATCGCCCATATGATTCGAAGGCATGCACATTGACACTTGTCTTGATTTCGTTTGTTAGCCGTTAATGGCAATTATGTTTGATTGTTATAAATAGCAGGTCTTAGTGTTAAGATTTGTGTGTGTTCAATTGTGTACAAATTCTTCAGTTTACTCCAAGTATTCGTGTGATTGAGAGAAACGAGTTTGTAAGAATGTACGTTGACTAAACACCAGTTTTTCATTTCAATGCAATTTGACAAATCTCTTTATTTAAGAATTTGTTCTATTCCAACAACTTTTGATCATTCTTCATTTCCCATTTGTATGTTTTATCTACCAATTACCTCCAAATAGGTTTTAAAAGCAACCTTATCATAAGAGACATACACTATAGCACATGTGTCATACCACCATCCTTGCACTTTGCCTTTAATTGTCATTATTTCTCTAACCGTGGCAATTATGTTGTCATTTTCATGAACTGAATTGATCTCATTTTTTGACTTGTTCTGCTTGCAATCTCAAGCATAGTGTCCGGGTTTTCCACATACAAAACAACTACTTTTCATACCTTTCGAACCGCCAATTTTTTTGAATTTTTTATGTTCCTTTTTAGGTCCAAGATGACTCTTCGTGCCATCATATTTGTTTTTTCGTTTGACAGTCACAACATTGCCTTTGAAAAGACCGGCATATTCTGATTTCTCCCTTTCTTTCGACTCCCCTTCGATTTAAAGATGTTTCTAAATTTTCTCTAGAGAGAAGTCCTCAGAACTATGCAACAATTTCTTTCTACAGCCTTTCCATGAAGGTGGTAATTTTGCAATGATTGCACCAACTTGAAAGGTCTAAAGAATGTATATTTTTACAGATTTTATTTTATTCACGAGAACTTGTAACTCTTGCACATGAGGAAGAATGGGCTTGGAATCTATGAATTTAAAACCAAAGTATTTAAAAATTAAAAACTTCTTCGTACCTTCCTCTTTGGCCTTGAATTTAAACCCAAATGCTTTTCAAATTTTTTTCAGACTGAGTGTCTGTATAAAGGTTGTAGAGACGATCAGATAATGTATTGAGGATATGTCCACGACATAGCAATTCGTTCTCTTTACGTTTCTTACGCTCTTTCTCGAGCTCATCAGAGTCATTATCGGTTGGTTAAGGAATTGGTGGTAAGTCAGGATCTAAGACAAAGTGAAACTTCAGAGTGGTCAGTTGGAATGTCATCTTATCTTGCCATTGGATGTAGTTCGTTCCATCAAAGCGATCCAACTTGACAAGGTCCTGATTCATAACTTTGATGCTCGAAACTGCAGTGCAGCGTCGAATGTAATTTGAATACTTTTAAGATTGTTAGAAATATCGGTAAAGTTGAATGGACCTAAGACTGAATTGTGAATGATGCCACTTTCCTTAAAAGTAAGTGTTAGATGCCCAACTTTGCTCATTTGATCTATCAAATGTGGGAATCTTTCACTCCTTTTTGTAAAGAAAGTGTTAGAATTACTCTTGCTTTGGTTGATTTTCACCATTATATGAAAATATCTTGGTTCTTTTGATTTGTGTGTTATTATACAGGAATTAGGCATGAAAAATTGAAGAGTAAGACACAAGAAAGATAACAAAGAAATCAAATCAGCATGCAAGCAACAACAAGTTTGCACGGCGAACTTGCTAGCGAAGCTGCCAAAAAACTTCATAAAGTTTGCACAGCGAACTTTGTAGCGAAGGCCAGGAAACCCAATGCACTGTTCACACAGAAAGAAAAGGGCCCTAAGTTCGCTGTACGAAGGAGGAAGCGAACAACTCGTTGGAGCGAAGAGGTAGCGAAGGGCTAGCGAACACTCCCAGACTTGAGGCAGTAGGTATTTGAATAAGAATTCGTTGTGTGAAGTTTGTAGCGAAGGCTTTGCACTGCGAAGAATTCTTCGCACAACGAACATGTGGAAATCTGTCTGGGGAGCTTTCACAAGACATAGGCACTTCAGGTGCCATTTTGGTTGTTCGCTAGGCAAACATGACAGCTCAACAGCCATTCTTTAAGTAGTTTGGGCTACTTTTTGAGAAAAATGTCTTTTATTTTGTACTTTCTTTTGAGAGGATTTTCAGACCTAAAAAACTTGTCTATCCATTTCTCATCATCTCTTAGCAATATTTCACAAAAAGAAGGTGGATTCCCATCCAATCTCGATTATTTGACTCGGATGTTGATCAACCTTCTTCTGAATCTTGTTGCCCAAGCTATCATGGAAATGGGTGGCTAAATCCCTCTCTTGTCAAGGTTAGAGGTAGTTAGTTCAGATTTTATGTCTTCCTCTTGATCTTTCATATGTGAACAATGTTGTGATCAATATAGATGAAGTTATTTTCTATCCTTTGTACATTTATAGTTTGGATTGCTTTAGACATGAACTTTCCAAGTCTTGACCTAATTTCTTCATCTATCAACTATATAAATTCTAGACATAGGCTTGAAAGTTGATATCCGCTTTGTATTGATCTTAATGATTATTGTTTCGAGTGTCATTTAGAGAGATCATTTAACGGTCGAAACAATAACATTCACAAAATCGCTTTAGAAAAGAACGTTTTTTCCAGGATACACAGTTATGTTGGTTAAAACTATGTTCACATATTTGATCGGTTGGATACTGTAACACCCCAAATTTTGCCCTAAGATTTGTCGTCGCATTTCATTGCATTTTTATTGCATTTAATCAATTACTAACAAATTTGTGTAGTCGTTTGACTTTTTGCAGGTAAATATCATATGACATGCATTTTTTTTCTAAAAAGTAAAAATGGCACAATTGGCAGGAGGACATGTGTAAGGAGTTATGAGTGTGAGAGGTTGAGAGTTCGAATCTCACCTTTGTCACTTTTTTGTTTTTTATTATTTTTACTCTAAATTTTTCTATCTTTCATTAAAAAATAACAAAAATAGTTTTTTATTATTATTTAGTGAGTGTCGTTTGCCGTTATTTAGTTTTCTTCTTCATCCATTACTATTATTTCTTTTCCTTCATCTATTACTGTTGTTTCTTTTTCTTCATCTTTTACCGTTATTTCTTTTTCTTCATCTTTTACCGTTATTTCTTTTTCTTCATCTATTACCGTTATTTCTTTTTCTTTATCTATTACTGTTACGTTTATATATATATAATTTTTAAATTGTTAGAGTTTATATATATAAGATTAATTTTTGATCGAATTATGTCGATACGATGTTTGCACATTTGTGTGCATGACGCGTGACATTTGTGTTAGTTCGATCTGGTTGCGATGATCGCATTTTTGTGTGAGCAATAATACTATTTTTTGCTTAATTTCTTTTTCTTTGCGATAAATTTTGTTTCGTCCGATTTAGATCTGGTTGCGATGAGCGCATTTCTGCGTTAGCAACATTGTTGGGTTATTTGGCACATTTAAAATTCATTATTGCTTTATTATTATTATTATTATTATTATTAGTATTATTATTATCATTATTTATTATTATTATCATTATTATCATTATTATTACCATTATTATTATTATTGTTATCATTAATTTATTAAAACTTGTTATAATATAAAAATCTGTTTTTTAAAATAAATAACATTAACATCTTTTCCAAATTAATATGAAAACCTATTATTTTTAAGAAAAACTTTTTTTTAGATAAATTTAAAATAATAACTAAAATCTTTTTTTTAAATAATAACTAGAACCGTTATTTATTTTATTTTATTATTGTTCAATTCAAATTTCATTATCATATTGTATCTGCTCCTCTCATGTAACCTCGCGAACTTAACAATCGCTCTTTAAATTCTGCCTTTAAATTTCTGCTTGCATGGTTTAAATTATGACATTATCTCTTTGTTTGCATGATTCAATTATCTCACGCGTTTACCATTATTTCTGTCACATTGCACACATCCGAAGGTTAGGTCTAACTGTTTGGCCGCCGCGCCAATAGTCCGTAAAACTTCACACATTCAATTTCAAATCCTCAAAACTACAAACTACAAACCCTAATTTTCACAAATGCCTCGCCGCAGGCAAGATTACAATTTTACCCCTAGCATTAGGTCAAAGAGCCGTCGCGCTCAATTTAGGGTTTCCCGCCGCGGAATCCCTAACCTAACCCTAATGCACTTAACAATTTATAACATAGAGATCGGAGTTTAAGACTCCATGTAAGCGTGTCCTTAAGATGCGTTTATTCCCCTTGAGACCTTGACCACAGTCAAGAAGTCTCGAACCTCCCTTTTGAGGGGAACTACGATTACTCTGATTCCACTCCCGTAAGGATACGTAGGCACAAGATGCGATGTCTTGCCGAGTAAACTTAGAATTAACCCCTTAGGTCTCTTTTCTCACTTTTAATCCTTTGTACATATACCTTAAGCAAATAAATAAAGCAAATAGTAAACATCTGAACAAAAGGTTCCTGTAGAGTACTACAGAAGTTTAGGGTGCTAATACCTTCCCTAAATTTAACCAACCCCCGAACCCTAGATCTTTCCCCGCATTGTGTTTACGATGCAAAATAGGTTTTCCCTCTTTTGACCTTTTCCTTCGGATAAATCAAAGAGCGGTTGTGAATTGAATTGCGATTCAAACTCATTAATAGTTTGTGATCCTATTTCCACCGCAACAGAAAATGACGACTTCACTGGGGAATCTAAACTTTTGAGGGTTACCCCTAATTTGTTCATGTTTATTACTATTTGCTTTACTATTCATTTACATGTATATATTGTACTCTGATTTTGGGATGGTTCCTTGTGTTGTGAGATAAGTCCTACGCCCGGACTAGTGACATTATTATAGGATGGGGATATATTCGATGAGGCTTATAGGGAGTTGAATCCCGACCAAGCTGATTCGAGAATCACCGCTCAGTTGAGACCTTTTCGAAAATGGTTCGGTTGAACGAGTAATCGTGAAAACTTTTTCCATGGTCGATTGGAGTCTGTGATATTGAGGACCGTAGTACCTTAACACCACCTTGGCCTTATTTAGGACGTAGTGCGGGAGCTATGTGGGAGTAGTCCTACAATGGTTGCTACGCGATACTACACTCAAAAGAGGTTCTCTTGAGAATATTATTAACCCCCGAGTCAATCGGAAGGTTGATAATATCCGAAAGATGGGCTGATGACTTTGGGCACTTTTTAGAACCTTGTTCTGCAGGTACAATTAACCTATAGTACACTCCTTTTGGGGATGGGTAGACCTTAACTCCACACGTTCCTTTAACCTAGGACTTTGTGTGTTTTCATGCATTGCACTCATAAAACATCATATTACATTAAGACTTCATGGAATTCAAACTCTATTTATGAACATTGCAGGATACCATGGATCACCATAGAAGGCATACTTTGAAATTTACTTTTAAGGGTTTTAATTTGGAAGTCCTAGAGAAGCTAAGGGATTTGGTTCAAGATCAAGAAAAGTTCCAAAACAGATATGGAAGGCTATTGTCTTTGTTGAAGGTTCAAGTAAACGAAGGACTTCTTGCAACTTTGCTATAGTTTTATGATCCAGATTATCACTGCTTCACCTTTCCAGATTATCAGCTTTTACCTACCTTAGAAGAGTACTCTCAGTTGGTGGAATTACCTATCTTGGATAAGTCTCCATTCCCTTTCTTGGAGGAAGACCCTAAAGAACGAGACATTGCTAAAGCCATTTGTCTAAAGATATCCGATGTCAAAAACAATATGATCACCAAAGGGGGGACCTCCGGTTTTCTCAGGGACTTCCTAATTAAGAAAGCCCAATTTTATGCCGATCATAAAGACATGTTTGCCTTCGAGACAATTTTTGCTTTGCTTATTTATGGGTTGCTGCTTTTTCCTAGTTTTGAGGGGTTTGTGGACCTTAATGCAATCAAGACTTTCATGAGGAGAAATCCAGTTCCAACGCTATTGGGTAATACTTATCATTCAGTACATCTCCGAAACTTTCATGGTGGAGGAATGATTACATGTTGTGTGCCATTACTATACAAGTGGTTTATTTCTCACCTACCCAAGTCCGGTCCGTTCTAGAGATCTAATCAAGAACGTTGGTCGCAAAAAGTTATGGCTTTAACTCACTCTGATATTGATTGGTATAATCACATGTACGATGGGATATCGATCATTGATAGTTGTGGAAACTTCAGCAATGTGCCTTTGCTCAGTTTCAATGGAGGAATTAGCTACAATCCAGTCCTAGCTCGCCGACAGTTGGGATATCCCTTGAAAGAACCGCCTAAAGGTGTTCATGTGGAGAAAATCTTTTTCAAAGACGACAAAAAGCTTCAAGATCAGATTCTATCTTCTTGGAATCATCTGCATAGGAAAGACAAAGAAAGTTTGGGCAGACCTAATTGTGTGTCCATGGAACCATACCTTCAATGGGTCCGAGGAAGAGCTATTGAGTTGAAGATGCCCTACTCTCGCCAGGATCCTTCACCTCAAAGAGAGGAACCTGTCCAGTATTTCATGACCGAAGCTGAGACTTTGAAGATCGCTTTGAAGAGATCACAACACGAAACAGAATCATGGAAGAACAAATACCATGTGATGGTCAGCGAGTACGAAGAACTTCAAAAGCAGATTCAGTCGAAGAATGACGAGATACAATCCTACAAGAAGAGAAGGCTCTACGAATATTTATTTTCCTCCGACTCTCCGTCTGCTCACTGAAGTTGTGGAAGATGCTTCTCTAGGACTTTCTAGGCTTTTATTTAGCTATTTTGGTTGCAAGAATATTATTTGTAATCTGTCTTCAATAAATTAAAAGTTTCTTTGGTATTCCGCAATATTCGTAAATATTTGAATTCCATGAAATCTTCATTTGCATTCACATTTTAGCATCTTACTTTTGCATTGCATGTGTCTCCCGATTTCTCATACTCGGTTCTCTCACCTTCCAGTTTTGTCACCCTGAGTTCTCTGCATCCATACGACCCTTCAAAAGGATGGAAGATCAAAACCAAGAGGTCAACCGTGTCAGCCATGAACTCGAAGATCTTCGAGGAAGTGTAGGGCAGATTTTGGAGATGCTACGAGCTCTTAGTGTGAAGGTGGATGCTCAGTCTACTGTTGTTTCTGAGACTAATACCGTTATGGAACCTCAACCAGTTCGACGAGCTACCCCTCCAAAGTGCAAAACTCCTAACTCCGACCATGGTAAAGGACCTTCACGTTCGAGGAACCGCAAAACAGCTACCCCTCAACCTTGGCAACATCAGCAGAATTATGTTTAAGGTTATCCATATGTCCAACAACCCTATGTAGCTGCTGTTGCACCTCCTTTCAATCAGCAGTTTCCTACATACCAGCCTGTGCAGTCAGCTCCGGTATATCAAGCACCGATCCGTCAACAACCTTCCGGTTATCCGCCCATGCGAGTTCCTGTCAACGGTCAACGAGTGCCCAACGCTCCTGTTCGCCAGCAATCACAGGATCAGGTTCCTTATCTTCGTAAGAGTCAGTATAAGCCTTGTCCTCCAATTCTGATGACTTTCACTGAGTTGTACCCCCATTTGGTACAACAAGGGCTGATTACCACCCGTGCTTTGGGTCCACTGCCTAATCCGTTACCCGCAGGTTACAACGCCGCCGCTCATTGTTTATTTCATGAGGGTGCGCCCGGCCATGATCTAGAGAGTTGCTATGCTCTTAAGAAAGTTGTCAGAAATTTGCTAGAAACGAAGAAGTTGTCTTTTAGCGATGCTCAGATGAAGATCGAGACTCCTCTCGGGGTCCCTCACTTGTCGGGTTCGAATTCTGCAAAGCATGCTACTCCTGTGACGAATCAGCCGAATCCAGTAATTATTCAAAGGCCTAGCTCGCTTCATTTCAGTAACCCTCAAGATGATATGACCGGGATCAACAAAGAATCCGGGAAAGTTATTTTGAAGCAACGACTGAAAACTGTTGAAGATGTGACCAGCGTAACTGGGGCAAGCCATGACGACTCACAGTGATCATGAACCAGACGTCCTTTCCATTGAGGCTCCGCCAAAGGAAACTGTTACGTTTGAATGCAAGATTTCATAAACATTTAGAAGGATTTTTCCGACAGTTCATTTATATGTATTTCTCTTTGATTAAGCATATTTAGCATGTACGAACTTGTTTATCTTCGATTAATTAATGCAACGCATATGTTTGTCTTGAATAAATCCATTTGTTTCACTCATTCAAAAAAAAACGTTTTCATAAATCATAATGCCAACTTTACCCGATCTCTTGTTCTGATGGAGAATTAGGGGGAGGATGACGAACCCAAAACGTCAGATTTCTTGTCGTATGCTTTCGATTGAAACCCGCTGATGATGTAAGGCATTGTTTCAAATCCCAAACACTGGAGATATAAGGATGTTAATCCCTAGTCAACCCTTTGAGCCTTGAAGTAGGAGTTTTTCTTTCTTTTTAAGAACCTTCATCCTAACCTGGGGCAGGGTAGGTTTCAGTTAAACCGATCGAGCGCTTAGACTCTTAAAAAGGAAGAGCCAACCTTCGAGAATTTATCCTTAGCATCTTAAGAAGTCCAATACAATGGCTATCCCTCGATTACCTAAGGAGTGGGGCAGTCACGAGCCTTTCGAAAGATTTACACGACTTGTGCATAAAAGAATATTCAAAAAAATAATAAAAGCCCGCTAAGTCAAAACCTATGAAGGAGACTTAGGCAAAACTGGGGCATCCCGCTGGACTCCAAAGTCAAATCAAAAGACGTTGTCCAGGCAAAAGTTAGGGAATAAGAACAACAAACCAGTAGTTTTTAGAACCCCTATAAAGAACAAGGTCGTGTGACCAATTGCCAAAAGAAATAGGTGAGTGACTGCCATGTCCAAAGCCTTGATAAGTTCTCGACCATAGCAAATCCGCTTGAGATATGAGCGTTCGTACCCGGTTAACTGAATTAGGATTGGAGAACATCACGAAGAATGGGTGGGTACAAATATAACTTTGAGCCTTTATCCTTTGTTTCTTAAACCGTGAACCGAGCCACGATACAACCTTTAAAAGACCTAATTGAAGTAGGACTTCGGTTGAAAGCATACTTGACAAGATCACGTTTCCTGACTCCTACGAGCTATGCTCAGAAAAAAATTCATGTTGGCATTATAATTAAAACTTATATCCTGACTAGTGATTTCGGTCACAAGTTATTGCGATATCTTTTTCAAAAAAAAATTTTTCAAGACAAATATATGTGTGCATTAACAAGCTCAGGATAGGCATTTCAGGCATGATGACTTTGTTTGATATCTTAGAGATTTACGTATGGACATAACCCGTGAAACTTGAAGATCCTGCTAAACAAGGGCAGGCAGTTTCCCAATTCGCTTACCAACGCGAGTCTGACGTTCTTAAGGAGCTATTTCTCAAAGATTTCGTCGTAACACGATTAATTTGTGCCAGCTACGTCGAGACCTGACGAATCTCTCAAAGAGTTTGAGAACAATGGGGCAACCAGACCCGGTGTTCTCTATAAAATCCTCTTAAGATGACCATACCTCACAACACAAGTATCCTGGGGCACCGTGTGTTTTAAAAAAAACAAATGGCGACTACTACAAGATCCTTCAAGATCAAAACTATGTGGTTTCACAACTTTTCCTCATACACCCAATGGATTTTACTCGCAGCGGCCTTCATTCCCCAATGAATCTCAGTGTTGCAACAGGCTCCTAAACTATTGCCTCTTCATAGTCCCCAGAGAGACTATAAGCTGACAACTTTTTCTTGGGTAACTCAAAAGTGTCCCTCAGGTTTTCTTCTCCCCATGTGAAGACGTGATACTGTACACCTAAGCAGATTACCTTCTCCCCAGAGAATTCAGAACTTTAAAACCAGATTTGGTTCTACCATTGATCTTTCTTACCCATGATTGACGTATTGGTTGCAGAGAACGCAGGGTATCCCCGTCGAGATGTTTATTTCATCTCTCGTCCTGTCTCTAGTCTGTTTCGTCAGCATACGCAGAGGCACAAACATTCATTACATATTCATTACACACTCATTACATACTCCTTACATATTCATTACATACTCATGGCATACTCATTTCATAACATCTTGCATATTTAACCACATAGACATTAACATACATTCATATTCACGTATTCATTAACATACGCGTTAGCATGCGCAGGTTCAGTGTGTCTCTATCATTGATTGTTACCGCCGAGTAACTGGGGTTTGTCCATTCTCTTCAAATAGATTGTCAGCCTTAAGCATAAAATACCTACTTGTTTCCAGTTTCCCCATAGAGCTCGATCCTCGTGGATGACGGTTACACTACTAGAAAAAAGACTTTTGAGAAAATGTTTTTACATCGGGTATTTACTAGAAGCGATGTAAAATGTGAAATTATAAACACGGTGGCAGTATCGTAAATATTATAAAAAAAATTATTAGATCTTTTACATCGGGCCATTAAAATAACCGATGTAAAAAATTGAAAAAAAATTATTTAAAGGTTTTTTAAATCGGTTATGAATGCAACCGATTTAAAAAGTAATATTAAAAAATTTTAAAAAAATTATTTAAAGGTTTTTTAAATCGGTTATAAATGCAACCGATTTAAAAAGTAATATTAAAGAATTTTAAAAAAATTATATAAAGGTTTTTTAAATCGGTTATAAATGCAACCGATTTAAAAAGTAATATTAAAAAATTTAAAACAAATTATATAAAAGTTTTATAAATCGGTTATAAATGCAACCGATTTAAAAAGTAATATTAAAAAATTTTTAAAAAAATTATATAAAGGTTTTTTAAATCGGTTTTTAGTGACCAACCGATTTAAAAAGTCCCAAAACAAAAAACAAAAAAAATTGGCTTTTACATCGGTTGGATATCCACCAATTTAAAATCAATATTAAAAAAATTAAAAAAAAATTACACGGCTTTTACATCGGTTGGGATATCCACTGATTTAAAAAGTGATTTTAAAGGGTTTATTAAATCGGGTTGTAATTCCACCGATTTAAAAAGTAGTTTAGATATTTAATATTAAATCTGCACGCACAGTTCATTTCATATCTTCTTCCTCTCTCCCACCCACGACGAATAAACAACCCACGAGGATTCCTTTTCGTCTCACTCCCGCCGTCGCCGTCACCTTTCCTCCCTCCCCTCCGTGCTCGCGCCGTCGCCGTCAACATCATCTCTTCCTCCTTTCTCGCCGTCGCCGTCGCTCCTCCTACCGTACTCGTCGTCTCCCCTCTGATCTCCGCCGTATCCGGTCATCTCCTTCAGGTTTTTTTCTTTTTATTTATTTATTTATTTATCTTTTCATTTTAATTTGGTT
This sequence comes from Lathyrus sativus, assembly GCA_963859935.3. Taxonomy (NCBI): domain Eukaryota; kingdom Viridiplantae; phylum Streptophyta; class Magnoliopsida; order Fabales; family Fabaceae; genus Lathyrus; species Lathyrus sativus. Next base: position 23,062,586 of record OZ012737.1, read on the forward strand.
CTTGTGAGATTCAAATTTGTTTGAAGATTTTTCATGGGGTTTTCAGGTTTATACGAAAATCTATTTTTTTTTCATGCATGTTTTTTTAAGAATATATCCGTCTTTATAAAAATTTGGCTTTAGACAGAAATTTTCATATCTCGGATCTCTAAGATGATTTATAAGTTACTGTTAGAAATGCAATTTAGACAGAAATAGGTAAACAAATGACAGTGAAAACAATGAAGAGAAAGCTAAAATTGAAGAGAAAAGTAGAGAAGAAATGAACAGAAATAGGTTACTGTTATGTGATAGTAGGACAATTTAGTTCCAAAAATTTATATATTGAAGAAATAGTTATCAATTTATTAGTTAAGTTTATAAAATTGAAATTGAAATTGAAAAAATAGTTATTATTTTATTAGTTGAAAATGGTGATAAGGTGCATCTTGGAGCTGATATTACTGTTTTGGCGCTTCACACACCTTGGTATGGTAGTTCAACTTGTCAATTTAGATTCTGTTTGACACCCTTTTTTTTGGATCCAAAACTGGAAGATTTGTAATAAACTGAGACATAGTTGTTTGTCAATGGTTTTGCTTCATTTTAAATGACATAACAAAATAGTGTAATCTCCATAACAAAAAAATATTATATATATATATATATATATATATATATATATATATATATATATATATATATATATATATATATATATATATATATATATATATATATATATATATATATATATATATATATATATATATATATATATATATATATATATATATATATATATATATATATATATATATATATATATATATATATATATTATGAATTTGAATTGTAAAATAGAGATCAACAAAATATTTATACAGATTTTAGAGATCAACAAAATATATCCGTCTTTATAAAAAAAACTATAATTTGATCAAATAGAAATATTTATTACCAAAAATAGGATGAGTCATTCTCTTGTTAGGAAGAATCATGTGAGTCAATAAATATTGATTTATAACCATTTAATTAAAATAGTATAATAGGTAAAAAAAAATATGAGCAATTTTTAATTTAATATAATCCTTTCCCCCACACACACGACATAGAAAATCATTATACATTAAATCATTTAATTTTACACTTTAAAAATATAATGGTTGAATCATTATACATTAAATCATTAAATCATTATACATTAATTTTACATTAAATCATTATACATTAATCATTATACATTAATCATTATACATTTAATAATACAATAAAATCATAGTAATAATAAAATAAAATATAGTAATAATAAAAGAATGGTTGAATATTAACATTCTAGAAAACAGAACATTTAAATTTTAAAAATATATTAGTAAAAAATCAAATAAAATACTCATTGACAAAATAAAATATATATAATTATTTTTGTATTTAATATTTTAAAAAATAATTTAGTTTATATAATTGCAAATAAAAGAGGTGTCTCATGGAATTATTTACTAGTAGTAATTTATGTAAAAGTTGCGAGTAATTAGTGGTGTCTCATGGAATAAAAATTGATTTTTCGTTTCTCGCAGGATTTGTGTCCCTCTTTTTCCTTTAACCGCGAGTCATCCGGCCGCCACGTAATTGCAGGTTCTGTTTTCATTCTTTATAACTTCTCAATTCTTCTTTTATGCCACGTGTTTACACGTAAAGACTTTTTGTTCTCTCTAATGTCCAAAAGAGGGACTATTATAGACTTTTTTTCTTCTGAATTAGTGCTTTTGGGGTTCATCAAGCGGCAAATGGGAATAGAAAAAAGGCTACATGGCTTCGACCCAATGTAAGCGTGGTGTAAATTATAATTAGATATTTAATTTTATCATATAAGTATTCACTAATTATGTAATTCATTTGTAGACAAGGAAAAAACCTAACTCTAATGATTGTGGGTATTATGTGATGAAAAATATGTTGGATATTGTCTCTGCCAATATAACCAACTCTTGGATGAAGGTAATAAAAATGACTTTAATTTGTTATTTACTTTATGTTTTTCAACTTAATATGTGAATTTTCAAAGAATAACTTTATTTTTATTTATGTGTTGTAGGTATTTGATGACCCAACGAACCTATCGCCCGATGATTTGCGACTCCGTTGGGCAACATGTTTCTTTGAATTATATAAAGGTTAATCTTTTTGTTGTTGTAGTACATTTGTGTAGCTTTTTGTTGTTAGCACATTTGTGTGTAAAGGTTAACCGGCCTTTTTATTGTTAGTACGTTTGTGTATATCCTTTTGTGAATCAATTATGTGTATACTAGATATTTGGTGCAATCAAATTAGATTTATGAGAAAAATATGAAAATAATGACCTAAATATGGTCTATGTGATGTTGCAAAACTATGAAAATAGTGACCTAAATGTGGTATATATGATGTGCAATATGGAAAATAGCGACCTAATTATGGTCTGTGTAATGTTGGAAAAATATGAAAAATTAGGTACAAAATAGTTACAGGGAACAGCTAAAAAATAGGAAAATAATTTATACTCGTAACCGTACTTTTTACATCGGGCGAATGAAAAAAGCGATGTAAAAAACTGCCTTTTAAATCGATTTAAACACATAACCGATGTAAAAAGTGTCAGCAAATTTTTTTCCAACACTACTTTTCACATCGGGTGAAACATCAAACCGATGTAAAAGGTCTACCTTTTACATCGGGTTTACCAGCGAACCGATGTAAAAAGTGGCAGCATGAAATTTTTTTTTCTTACAGTACTTTTTACAACGGTTTTGGCACGCAACCGATGTAAAATACCCACCTTTTACATCGGTTTTTCCCCGCAACCGATGTAAAAACCCCCTTTTATATTTAAAATTTAGAATTATAATTTTTTTTCACATCAAACATAAAAATTGAACCGATGTGATTGGTGTATTTCTTACATCGGACCACATAACCGATGTAAAATGTTGGTATTTACTACATCGCCTTGCTTTACATCGGACTAAGACCCGATGTAAAAAGTCAATTTTGCCCGATGTAAAAAATCATTTCTGCACTAGTGTTACTTCAGCTATCTTTCCTCGCCAGGATTAGATATTTACCCTTCAAGATCATTCCCTCGATGGAGTCTTGATTACTAGTCTTCTTTCTAGCTCGATCCTAGATTGAATCTCAGTCTTGTCGGTCGTCGAGCCCAACCGGACGTGCATTTATTTTGCACCATCTAAAGATTTTCACCATACCATGACGGATACGCGACTGTTCTCGCCCGAAAAAGTTACCACTGTACCCGGACGTGCATTTATTTTGCACTATCTTTCAACCACAAGCCTTTACAGACACACGCCAGTACACGCCTGGAAAACAACACTTTACATCTTACGACATCGTTAAGCTATTTTTCTTGCATTAAGAAGCCAATCCTATCTTCGTCATGACTCGCAGCAAATGGCCATCTCCATGGAGCAGTTGGGCTTCCATTTTCCCTGTCGTCTTGAGGTATAAGGAGGTTTTGAACCAAATCGTATTCAGGAGAGCACGATCTTGAAGTACGGGGAGGTTTGAGCGGAATCATATTCAGGAGAGCACGATCTTGAAGTATGAGGAAGTTCATTTACCCTTTAGTAAAAGAAGGAGCGGAATCATATTCAGGAGAGCACGATCTTGAAGTATGAAGAAGTTCGTTTACCCTTTAGTAAAAGAAGGAGCGGAATCATATTCAGGAGAGCACGATCTTGAAGTATGAAGAAGTTCGTTTACCCTTTAGTAAAAGAAGGAGCCGAATCATATTCAGGAGAGCACGATCTTGAAGTATGAAGAAGTTCATTTACCCTTTAGTAAAAGAAGGAGCGGAATCATATTCAGGAGAGCACGATCTTGAAGTATGAAGAAGTTCGTTTACCCTTTAGTAAAAGAAGGAGCCGAATCATATTCAGGAGAGCACGATCTTGAATTATGAGGATGTTCATTTACCCTTTAGTAAAAGAAGGAGCGGAATCATATTCAGGAGAGCACGATCTTGAAGTATGAAGAAGTTCATTTACCCTTTAGTAAAAGAAGGAGCGGAATCATATTCAGGAGAGCACGATCTTGAAGTATGAAGAAGTTCATTTACCCTTTAGTAAAAGAAGAAACCGAATCGTATTCAGGAGAGCACGATCTTGAATTACGGGGAGGTTTGAGCGGAATCATATTCAGGAGAGCACGATTTTGAATTATGAGGACGTTCAGTTTACCCTTTTCATATTCAGGAGAGCACGATCTTGAAGTATGAAGAATTTCATTTATCCTTCAGTAAGAGAAGAATCAGAATCATATTCCAGGCGCCGACCTTAAATACGAGAAGATTTATCAGATAAGCAACAGCCTCTTTATTTGAGTGCTTATCCATTTTGGCACATAAGTCCCTTCCAACGATAAGTGACAGCTCTCCCTCGAGAAGCTTATCAGGGCATTTCCCATTAAAGTCCATTTATTTTGGCATACAGCCGGTCTTTACCCTGTATATATGATATGGATTTCTGAAAAGTCCATTCGATCCCATCACGAAGGATAGTTTATTAGAAGCTTGGATGTTATTCTTCGCTCAATGCTCCAGCATTCTATAATCGATCTTGCAACCGTGTAGATCCAGTTTTATTATTAGACATTCCCTAGTGGAGGTCACCGCATAGGTGCCATCTCCATCTAAGGATCTTATCCCATTAAAGTCCATTTATTTTGGCATACAGCCGGTTTTTACCCTGTATATTTGCTACGGATTCCCGAACAATCCGTTTGATCTTGTCACGAGGGATAGTTTACAGAAGCTTGGATGTTATTCTTTGCTCAATGCTCCAACATTCTGTAATCGATCTTGCAATCGTACGTGATCCAGTTTTATTTTTAGATTCCCCAGTGGAGGCCGTCTCATAGGTACCATCTCCATTTGAGAATCTCGATCCCGTTCTAAAAAAATGACAATTGGTCGTATTCGCACCAGTTGACCATCATTTTAGAATTCCCCAAGTTGTACTGTGTCCCAGCGCGTCGTTTTCCCCAGTGTGTTCTTCTCGTAGCGTCTGTCCCTGTGTCGTCGTATTCGTCAGCATTTTCGCATTCATCGTTCCATCATACGCATCATGCATTAATGTGTTCTCGCTTTGTCCATAGCCTTGCATATCGCCGCATATAAGGGCAAAATTTTCGGTTATCTATATTTAAATCTCTCCACCACGATTCCTCGAGTCTTTGTCACTCAAATCGTCCGGTGTAGCTATTTAAATAGGGGCAACTGTAACACCCCAAATTTTGCCCTAAGATTTGTCGTCGCATTTCATTGCATTTTTATTGCATTTAATCAATTACTAACAAATTTGTGTAGTCGTTTGACTTTTTGCAGGTAAATATCATATGGCATGCATTTTTTTTCTAAAAAGTAAAAATGGCACAATTGGCAGGAGGACATGTGTAAAGAGTTATGAGTGTGAGAGGTTGAGAGTTCGAATCTCACCTTTGTCACTTTTTTGTTTTTTATTATTTTTACTCTAAATTTTTCTATCTTTCATTAAAAAATAACAAAAATAGTTTTTTATTATTATTTAATTATTATTTTCGTATTTTAATTAAATCATTTTTTAAAATATTATTTTTTTCACTTTTTTCTAAATTATTCATAAAAATATCCAAAAAATCATAAAATAAAAAATATTGAAAAAAATTTTGTTCTTTTTATAATATTTTTGATTTTAGGAATCAATAGGATTATTAGTTTTTATTTTAAGTTTATTTTAATTATTTTAAATTATTTAAATTTTATTTTTTCTTAACTAATTATTTAGTTTGGGCTTTAAAATGGGCTTTAGGGACATTATTGACAATTTGGTGTTAACCCTAATTTGTTCCCTATATATACATGTGTTGCCTTGTTGGAAAGGAGGAGAGAATGAAAAAACCTAAGAGGAGTGAGTGCCGTTTGCCGTTATTTAGTTTTCTTCTTCATCCATTACTATTATTTCTTTTCCTTCATCTATTACTGTTGTTTCTTTTTCTTCATCTTTTACCGTTATTTCTTTTTCTTCATCTTTTACCGTTATTTCTTTTTCTTCATCTATTACTGTTACGTTTATATATATATAATTTTTAAATTGTTAGAGTTTATATATATAAGATTAATTTTTGATCGAATTATGTCGATACGATGTTTGCACATTTGTGTGCATGACGCGTGACATTTGTGTTAGTTCGATCTGGTTGCGATGATCGCATTTTTGTGTGAGCAATAATACTATTTTTTGCTTAATTTCTTTTTCTTTGCGATAAATTTTGTTTCGTCCGATTTAGATCTGGTTGCGATGAGCGCATTTCTGCGTTAGCAACATTGTTGGGTTATTTGGCACATTTAAAATTCATTATTCTTTATTATTATTATTATTATTATTATTATTATTATTATTATTATTATTATTATTATTATTATTATTAGTATTATTATTATCATTATTTATTATTATTATCATTATTATCATTATTATTACCATTATTATTATTATTGTTATCATTAATTTATTAAAACTTGTTATAATATAAAAATCTGTTTTTTAAAATAAATAACATTAACATCTTTTCCAAATTAATATGAAAACCTATTATTTTTAAGAAAAACTTTTTTTTAGATAAATTTAAAATAATAACTAAAATCTTTTTTTAAAATAATAACTAGAACCGTTATTTATTTTATTTTATTATTGTTCAATTCAAATTTCATTATCATATTGTATCTGCTCCTCTCATGTAACCTCGCGAACTTAACAATCGCTCTTTAAATTCTGCCTTTAAATTTCTGCTTGCATGGTTTAAATTATGACATTATCTCTCTGTTTGCATGATTCAATTATCTCACGCGTTTACCATTATTTCTGTCACATTGCACACATCCGAAGGTTAGGTCGAACTATTTGGCCGCCGCGCCAATAGTCCGTAAAACTTCACACATTCAATTTCAAATCCTCAAAACTACAAACTACAAACCCTAATTTTCACAAATGCCTCGCCGCAGGCAAGATTACAATTTTACCCATAGCATTAGGTCAAAGAGCCGCCGCGCTCAGTTTAGGGTTTCCCGCCGCGGAATCCCTAACCTAACCCTAATGCACTTAACAATTTATAACATAGAGATCGGAGTTTAAGACTCCATGTAAGCGTGTCCTTAAGATGCGTTTATTCCCCTTGAGACCTTGACCACAGTCAAGAAGTCTCGAACCTCCCTTTTGAGGGGAACTACGATTACTCTGATTCCACTCCCGTAAGGATACGTAGGCACAAGATGTGATGTCTTGCCGAGTAAACTTAGAATTAACCCCTTAGGTCTCTTTTCTCACTTTTAATCCTTTGTACATATACCTTAAGCAAATAAATAAAGCAAATAGTAAACATCTGAACAAAAGGTTCCTGTAGAGTACTACAGAAGTTTAGGGTGCTAATATCTTCCCTAAATTTAACCAACCCCCGAACCCTAGATCTTTCCCCGCATTGTGTTTACGATGCAAAATAGGTTTTCCCTCTTTTGACCTTTTCCTTCGGATAAATCAAAGAGCGGTTGTGAATTGAATTGCGATTCAAACTCATTAATAGTTTGTGATCCTATTTCCACCGCAACAGATACGTTTATGATGGATTAGTGAACCATAATCTTGGTATGCTTTTATCAAACTTAAACCGAATTTTATTCCATTTTATTTATTGCAAACTCTTGCCACAAAAGTAGAAACCGTTTCTAAAACCCCCTTTCTTAAATCATTAAACCGTTGAACGACAATCATCTATATTCTCATCAATCCTTGTGGATACGATAAAACACTACCGCAACATACATTCTAACAGTAAGCATTCTCTTGTATGTCTTAGAGTTAGAATGCATGAATACCAGGATAATTCAGCCTTATATCGAATTTGCGCAAAATCGACGAAAACTCGATTTATAGCGAATAGTGTTCGAAATTTGTACAAGAGAATTTTCGGTTTGTGATATGATTTTTTGAATTCAATAATAGATTATTTATAAGCCATGTATGTATTTTTTGACAAGGTTGCATGTAACACCCTTCTAATCCCCGCGAAATAAATATAAATAAATCAGAGTAATTATCATTATTTCACAAAAGGGTGTCACATAAAATTTCAAAACATCACACAAACATCTATCATGCTCAATAACACTTAAATAACTTCATGATTTTCATACACTTTCACATTAGCATGTAGCAACGAATTTACTTTAATCATAATAGACATAATGAAAGTCTCATGCTCATCTCATTCATAATCAATACTTAGGCTTAAAAGCCAATACTTCATATAATTCAGAATAACAATAACAGAATAAAGTAGAGTACATAAAGTATATCTCAAAACATGAAATTGAAACATTCTCCAATGTTACATAATCAGAGCATGACGCGACCCAAAATAAATAAAGACACAAATCAAACTACTCCAACGACTACCTCGCGCTAGAAGCAACTATACTCCTCGGTACCTGAGCGATGTCGTATAAAACATCATTCCAACATAAGGGTGAGAATTCACCTAATTATTGAAATTATAAGATAATAATTAATCTAAGGCATACAAGCATAATTCAATTATTCTCACACTTCAAAGTTTCATCAACAAAGTATCACTCAAGTAACCATACCAGGCACTAGTATACACACACAACCCACAATTTCACTAATTTCAACAATTCACATAGATACACTTAATCTCATAGCACAAACATATACACAATGAGACTCAATGCAAAACTCAATGCAATTCATGCCATGTGGTACCAACACTTGTTATTATTTTTCGGTTTTTATATTTAAACCGGGTCCGTTCCCTAGACCAATAACACACAAAAGCTCATTCCCTAAGCTTTCAAACTCCGCTCTAGGTTTGGGACAAGTCACTAGCTCCCACGGAACTAACAAGCATTGCATCTTGACATAAATGATGCGTATGCAAATTCAACAACCATATGCAATTAAGACCATACACAAATCTTAATATTCACGCATATCTTCAATAATTCATCACACATGAATTACCACACATTTGCACATACAAACACATTTTCAAGAATCATGGCATTCTTACTTCAAACATCATCGCCACAATTAGCAAGTAATCCACAAGTATCAATGCAATTCAACCTCAATTCACAAAACACATATTGCCAATTAAATATAAAATAATTAATTTATCATCAATAATTAAATTCAATGTTCATAAATCGTCAATATTCAATAAATAATCCAATATTCAATAAACAATTCAACATTCAATAAATAATTTAATAGACAATAGGTAATTCAATATTCAATAAATCTTCAATATTCTAATAAATATTTCAATATTTAATAAATATTCAATATTTAATAAATATTCAATATTTTAAATAAATATTCATTATTTAATATATATATATTCAATATTTTAATAAATATTCAGTATTTTAATAAAATTATAATATTTAATAAAGTTTTCATAAAATAAACTTCAGTTCATAACTACATGTAAATATATAATATCACTTCCTATGCTACAACATTTATAAATTAAAATAAATCACATTTTTCTTTGGCTACTTACTCATTATGCGCTACAATTGAGAAATCGCTACAGCGAGTGAAAGAAACAATTATATAGTTGTGGGACTATAAACGTGGTTGGTGTTTGCTGACTATTGTTCTTCTATTTTCAGTATGATATGCTATTGGTATTGTCACATGAAGACCACATGATTTTTTTTAAGAAAGATCACACAGTTTATAGTGAGTCAAAAATTTAATTTCTAGTTTGTTCCAAAGTCAAAAACTCTATAGTATTAAGCACGTATTTTTATATTCAAAATAACCATGAAGCTGCACTGGTTGTGTTTACTATACACTCCCCATTTCTTTTTAAGTGTCATTCTTTTATAACTTTTTTATAATTATTATTGATAAAGTAGAAGGCGGTTAAAGTCGCAATGCTCAACATGTGACTGGATCGTGTTTTGAAAGTGTAAATTGTAGGTTTTTTTTGTTTATAAGTTGATTATCACCGACGTTTTTTTTATTGTACCTATGCTTTTTTTAACGTGAGTGTGTAACGAACTTTGTAGTCCTAGGTGAGTAATATGAAAGATCGAACAATATGTATAGACAATAAAATAGTCTCCCAATTAACCTTTTGGTGACAACTTGCATATGGTGAGATGTCCAATCAATTCATTTTATAATGGAATATATATAAACTCGCCTAGACTCAGATAGTTCTTAATTTTCAAGATAAAGATCTCAGTTCTTAATCCTCATATTTGTGATGATATCTCTCTCGTGCTCGTCTGTCTGCTTATTTTTCTATGTTGTGCGCATTAAGAAAATATGCAAGTATAATATGCAAGTAAATTCACACATAATATACACACATTTATTTTCCTATGCTGTGCGCATTAAAAAAAACGGACAGACGAGCACGGGAGTGCCTTTGAGATACCTGAGTATCCATTTAGCTTGCCAATGTTCTTTGCCAGGATTAGAGAGGAAACGACTGACCACGCCAACTGCATGAGCAATATCTAAACGTGTACACACCATCGCATACATCAAGCTACCAACTGCAGATGCATACAAAATATTCTCCATTTCTTCTTTGTCTTTCTCACTTGTAGGACATTGCATAGAGCTCAATTTGAAGTGATCTGCAAGTGGAGTGCCAACTGATTTTGAATTTGACATATTAAACCTCTCAAATACCTTCTCAATGTAATTTTGTTGTGATAACCACAATTTGCAATTCTTCCTGTCACGTGTAATTCTCATGCCAAGGATTTGCTTTGCAGTGCCTAAATCCTTCATTGCAAAGGACTTGCTCAACTCTCTTTTCAAATGCTTAATCTCTTTAATGTCATGACCAACAATCAACATGTCATCGACATAGAGCAAAAGGATAATAAATTTCTCACTATGGAATTTCTTCACAAACACACAATGATCAAAATAAGTTTTTGCATACCCATGATCCACCATGAAAGAATCAAATTTCTTGTACCATTGCCTTGGAGCTTGTTTAAGACCATACAAGCTCTCCTTCAATCTGCAAACAAGCTTCTCTTTACCTTTGACTGCAAAACCATCAGGCTGCTCCATGTAAATTTCTTCCTCCAAATCACCATGGAGAAATGCGATCTTCACATCAATTTGCTCAACCTCTAAATTCAAACTGGTTGCCAAACCAAGTACAACTCGGATTGAAGACATCTTGACCACAGGTGAAAAAATTTCTTCAAAATCTATACCTTTCTTCTGACTGAATCCTTTCACAACCAACCTTGCCTTGTACCTTGGTTGTGAGCTGTTTTCTTCTGACTTCAATTTAAACACCCACTTATTCTTGAGTGCTCTCTTACCATTAGGTAGCTTCACTAGCTCAAATGTGTGGTTCTCATGTAAGGATTTCATCCCTTCTTGCACGGCTTTGTACCACTTGTCTTTTCTTCATGTGACATAGCTTCTTCAAAGCTTTGTGGCTCTCCCCCATTAGTAAGCATCACATATTCATGAGGAGGATATCTCTGTGAAGGATGGTGCTCTCTGGTGGATCTTCTCATTGGCTCAGGAGGTTGCTCTGGTGGAATTTGTTCAATTTCTTCATCAACTTGGGGCTCAGGAACATCACCTGCATTGTCCACATCTGAATTCACATCTCCCCAATTATTATTGACTATGGTAGGAGGCTCTGGATCAACATCAATGTACATGTGGACAACCTGTTTCTGCTTTTCATTCTTGTCAATATCTTCGATGGTTTGGTCTTCAACAAAAATAGCATCTCGGCTTCTAAGGACTTTCCTGTTAACCGGATCCCAAAACCTGTAACCAAAGTCTTCACGACCATAACCCAAGAAAATACACTGTTTTGATTTTCCATCAAGCTTGGACCTCTCATCTCTGGGAATATGAACAAATGCCTTGCAGCCAAACACTCTCAAGTGATTATATGAGACATCTTTCCCTCGCCACACCCTATCTGGAACATCACCATCAAGAGGAATTGAAGGAGAAAGGTTGATCAAATCTACTGCAGTTCTCAATGCTTCACCCCAGAATGATTTAGACAATTTTGCATGAGAGAGCATGCATCTAATTCTGTCATTAATTATGCGGTTCATTCTCTCTGCAACTCCGTTGTGCTGTGGAGTCTTTGGAACTGTCTTCTCAAGCCTGATTCCATGTTCCCTGCAATAATGCTCAAATGGCCCCCTGTATTCACCACCATTATTTGCTCTGACACACTTCAACATTTTTCCTGTTTCTCTTTCCACACTTGCATGGAAGTTTTTGAACATATCAAGTACCTGATCTTTGGATTTCAAAACAAAAGCTCACACTTTTCTCGAGTGATCGTCAATAAATGTCACAAAATAAGAATAGCCACTAGGGGATTTAACATCCATAGAGCAAACATCAATTTGAACTAAATCCAAGATATGTGACCTCCTGTGAGGAGGCTGAGTGCGGAAAGAAACTCTATGTTGTTTACCAACAATACATTCAGAGCAAGTTTTCAGAGATGTACCTTTCACCGAAAGCAGATTTTTCCTTACAAGAGTGTCAAGTCCCTTCTCACTCAAGTGACCGAGCCGCTTATGGCATAGCTCTGTAGAATAATCCTCAATTGCATTCACTTGAGGGGCACACAATTTAGTAGAAGTCCAGTAAATGGTGTTTCTCTTCACTCCTTTTTCTACCACCAAAGTACCCTTGGTGCACTTCCATTTACCATCGCCAAAGGAGTTATGGTAACCATCATCATCAAGTACCTGTACTGAAATCAAACTGAGGCGCATATCAAGAATATGCCTAACATTCTTCAAGTGCAACTTGCATCCAACATTAGTTTCTACCCAGATATCTCCAATGCCAGCAACCTTGCTTACCCCTTGATTACCCATCTTTACCTGCCCAAAATCTCCAGCACTATAGGATGAAAAATACTCACGATGAGGAGTAACATGAAATGAGGCAGCAGAATCAACAACCCATTCATAATCTTGGCATGCGAGATTAACTGAATCATCTTCATAAACAACAACAACTTCACCATCAGATACAACTGCAGTTGTGTCTTTATCTTCTTTATTATCATTGCCTCTTTCCCTTGATTTCTCCCTCTTAAGCAACCTGCATTCTCTTATCATATGACCTGCTTTGTTGCAATGATAGCACCTGATGTCTTTCCTGGGCCTTGACTGACCTCTGGACTGTCTTGTTGACTTGCTTATGTCATTAGATTTATGAGAGGTTTTATGTTGGCTTCTCCCCCGTGACTTAACAACCAAGGCTTCTGTGTGAGTCGATGAACTAGCCGTATTGTTTCCCTTCCTCCTGATTTCTTCATTCAATAGGGCTTCTTTCACAGTATCAAAAGTCATATTGCCATTAGTGGAATTGCTCAGAGATACCACAAATGTTTCCCAACTGTCTGGCAATGAGCTAAGCAACAACAAAGCAAGTAGCTCACCAGGATGTTTAATCTCAATAGTAGTCAGCTGATTCACAAGATTCTAAAAACTGCTCATATGCTCTGCCACTGAAGAACCATCTCTGTATTTCAGATTAACCAGTCTCCGAAACAAAAATACCTTGTTCTGTGCATTCTTGGACTCAAACATGTCCTTCAATTTCTTCCACAGACTGTGGACACTAGTCTCACTAGACACATGATGATAAATGCTCTGATCTATCCATTGCCTGATCATGCCAATTGTTTTTCTGTTTGCCTTTGTCCATTCTGCAACAGATTTATCATTTGGCTTAGTACCGTCTCCGTCAATGGGATCATACAAGTCCTTACAGAACAACAAGTCTTCCATCCGGGATTTCCAAATAGAATAATTGGAAGAATCCAATTTTAGCATAGTACCAGCCATATCACCTTCACCCATTTTAATAGCACCAAACAGAACTCCAACCAAGGAGCTCTGATACCACTGTTGGAAAGAAAACAAATGTAGAAGATAGTAATAAAATGCGGAAGCTGTTGGATCAACTTTTCCCCTGCGTGCAATTAAAAATAAGCTCCAAACAAAATTGCTCAAACAACAATAATAAGCACAAAATAGAGCAAATAAAATAAGGAGACACCAGAATTATTAACGTGGGAAAAAACCCTTAAAGGGAAAACAACCCATGGGACCAAGCCAGTAAATCTTCCACTAATAAATTAATGGGTACGCCACAAGTCCTCCCCGGGAACCATCAGGGATCAACAAAGCAAATATAATCTTCACCATACAAGGTGGATATCAAATCAACTAACCCCTCAACGGGTTCTACGATACAACAATAAAGAGACACTCTTTGATATTCTTCTCTCTGTCGGTAGAGTCGCTCACCTTTCAGCTCTCTTCCCCTTGCTCCTGTTATATCTAACACACAAGGGTTAAAACCCTTTAACCATTTCATGGGCTTTGGCCCACAAACCTAATTCCCTTGTTTATTCTCTTCTCTTTTAATAATAATAAATAATAATAATATTAAGATTAAGTGGGCCCACAAAGCTAATTCCCTTTTTTTTTTCTCTTTTAGTAATAATAATAATAATATTAAGATTAAGTGAGCTCACTTATTTTGGTGACCCACACAACAAATCTTATAGTATCAGGAACAAATATCTCAAAAGAAATTGGCAATGATGAGAGGGTGATCAAGTCCCACTATAAGCAACTTATTGGATACCTCATGTATCTAACAACTGCTACACGACCTGATTTGGCATATGTTGTGTGTCTCCTTAGTCTTACATGGAAAATCCTTCGGCAAAACATATGTAGGTAGCAAAACGGGTATTACGTTATTTAAAAGAAAGTGCTGATTTTGGAATTCTTTACGGGTGGAGAAAATGAACTTGTAGCAGACACAAACAACAATTATGTAGGTGACAAAGATGATCGAAAAAACACTTATGGCTATGTTTTCATGCTTAGCTTTGGATCAGTTTTATGGTGCTCAAAGAAATAACCTGTAGCTAGCTTATTCATCACAGAAGCTGAATTTATAGTTGTTACCTCTTGTGCTTGTCAAGCAGTGTGGTTACAAAGGATACGAGCAAAGTTAAATCAGGTTTTTGAAAATAAAAGAATATTGATTAACTGCGACAACAATTCTACTTTAAGTTGTCTAAAGACCCAGGTTTGCATGGTCGCAGTAAACATATCGATGCCAGATTTCATTTTCTTCGTGAGATGTCCAAAGAAGGAGTTATAGATTTTATTTATTGTGCTAGTCAAGAATAATTAGCAGATTTTATGACCGAATCATTGAAGCTGGGAGTATTCTTGAAGTTGCGAAAGTCCCTTGGTGTTTGCTCTGAAATTGAAGTAAACTGCAAACCAGAAATTAAAATGAGAAATTGCAGTTTAAGGGAGGATGTTGAGGATATAAATTAGCATGTAGTGCTAATTGTTAGTGGGTAAGTGGGTGGTTTCATTTTCTGTTAATAAAAGACTTATTCAATTGGTCTGTCAGTTTTAGTTTTCTAGTACCCATATTTGTAGGACTTGTTACATGGTGGTTTTTTTCTTCTGATTACTGTAATTGATGTAAGGCTATATAATTCTTTCCTTTAAACCTTACTCTATACATGTATCTTGTTTCTTAACAGGAACTCGATGTTCTCGAGTTGAAAGAGACTCGAATGTTAAAAAAGGGTAACAAGAAAAGACGTTATGAGGAAGAGGTCCAAATCGGTCAGGAAAGAGGGGAAGTATCTGTACCTGAAAGTTGTGAAGCTAAAGGCCAAGGAATAGGTGAAGAGGCTAAAACAGATGATGTTGAGAAACAAGAAGCAGGAAATGAAGAACGACAACATGTAGGTTCAGAAGGAGATAAAGGCAAAAGGGCTGCCTAAGCGATAATGTAAGGTAAAACCATAAATTCGATGAGGCTTGGGAAAGCATATCGAATGTCTGTGTTGCTGTTGTTATTTCGCTGATTTTTTCAACATATAAATTTGACATGGCTGCCTTTTAGCTAAAGTTGCCTTTCTTGTTTTTGTATTGTGTGTGTAGTGATGCAGATAACAACATATGACAGATTATTGATGGGCACTATGATAGGTTACAAACCACATTTTCTTCTTTCTCTTTGATGTCTGCTTCTCTCTCATTGCCTCTTTATTTCTTTCTTCTTCAATTTTAATTATTTTTTTCATCCATTTATATATCTTTTTTTTATCTTCATCAAATTTTTACTTTTATAATTTCATTTTCGGTGTTCTCATTTTTGTTGTTTTTTTAAATTGTAGATATATTAATACGATGATGAAAACTGGCAGTAAAACAAATTTAAAAATGTAACATTGAGCACAACTTTTGTTTTCTCTTTTTTATGTTTTTAACATCTTTTTCACTTCTTTTATTTTTGCAGGTTGTAGATCTATCGATAAGAACACAAAAACGGGTAATTAAATAACATCGATAATGTTTTTGAAAACATAAGTTGTGGTTTGTAATTTTAGATCTGAGATGTTATTTTTATTTGTTATTTTTAGATCTGTTATTTCTGATTTTGATAAAAAAATTGTGTAAAAAAATTTCCACGCGGCGGTTCTGATATCAACAGTCGAAGATATGACTAATATGTTTTTTTATTTGTTTTTTATTTGATTTTTGTATTTTGGATGCAGAGGCCAAGAGGTCTCTAACCCCTAAGACTTCTGCTTAATGTTTGTAGTTTGCATCTTGTTTTGATGTTTGTAATGCACATAATGTGTTTTGGACTGGGCCAGTACCTGCCCCACAGTCGGGTAGACCCAACCTAATACTACATTGAAGGCCTAGCAAGGCCTAATCCTCCCTCCCATCGGGCATGCTCAGTACTCTGGGCAGTCGGGCAGACCACTACCTAGCACGGGAAGAGCCTTCGCGTCTTCCCCCGTTCTCCATGTGTTCCCCACGCGGGGACACGTCATCAGGAAACTATACGTGTCCAAAGAATCGGTCTTCCACCTTCCGAAAATCACGGGCAGTTGGACTAGGGTGAAGACCACGTGCCGGTCTTCCCTACGCCACGGAGACCCTAACAGTTACTTGTGGTGGGCCTGACACTCTAGCCCAATGCAAGGTATCCGTATTCATTTGGTATTACACCATCAGCAAGTGCCTGCAAATAAGGAGATGCGCCAAGGAAAGTGAACAAATAGAACTCATCAATAAATGTTATGTAATATACAAACAAATATCATATGTTTGTGATTCATTTCTACAAGGTAATAATACCTGATTGTCTTTGTTTTTAAAAAACAATGTTTAATTCAAAATACTTACATAAATACAGTATTCATAATTTTATAAGAAATGTTTATCTTTCACTGGTTTAATCAGTTTTAGCTGAGAATGGATTTTCCTAATGTAACATACCTGAGCAACTTTGAAGAGTTCATCCAATCCTTCTAGATTAAGATGTGCATTGTGCAAGAGATCATATCTGTAATGTGCAAGTAAATTTGGACTTCTCATAAGAAAGGAATAAAAGAAGCTACATAACTTATTAAATGAAGTTGCCAATTTATTTTTCAAATTTGTGATATTGAAGAATGGTTAAACATTAATGCATATTTGTTACACACTCACATAAATAAGATTTGGTTTTAAGTGTTTGGCTGATAACACCATAGGCAGGTAAATTTCCACCAATCAACTGTAAAGATCTTTTAAATCTTAAAGCCCAGTCACAACTCAAATACTACCTATACGCTTTTGAAATACTAAATCTTAAAATCTAATGAAAGAGATAACTTACTTGCATGAATCATAGACGTCCGGAATCTGTGTGATGTCAAACCGTCTGTGCAAGTAATACACCATTTGAGTGTCAGCCATCACATTAACACACGTAACAAGAAAAATGAAGGTATAATGACTATACATGTATGATATAGGAATAGGAGTGCTGATAGTTTTGTTAAAAAATTAACAAAGGAAAAAGCTAATGTGAAAGAGAAACTAGAAAAAACTGAAAGCAATTTAATAAACGGAAGGAAAGTTAGAGCTCCAATAGCAAAATAATATGTTGTTGACATGATACAAGGTAAAACTAAAGGTTCTATCTTGCAGTGGTTAGGCAAGAAAAGTAAATTAGATGAGATAATTTAATGATATATTTGCATAATAAAATGGTCGTAAATGCGTCAAGCAATAAACATAAAGCGTCCATAACTAAATCACGGGGTCTGTAATAAATTTTAACTTCACATATCTAGTTTTTAAAAATTATAATGTGAATGTGACAGCCTTCTTTTTGATCATGTATGTAACTAACCTTTATCGTGAAAACACTATCCTGTGTTGATTAGTAAACTCAGACAACAGCAAATAAACAGATTTCCGACAGGCGGAATATGACATGATCTGAATATTGACATAAGATCAGCATGATCATGTAAAATGAAAAATAAACCTGCCCTACCAATCATTAATCTATTCAAATTTGATAATTCCAACTAAATCAATTATTTTCTGACATATTTGTGATCTTAAAATATGTCTGCATATAAGAAGGATTTATGTATTATGCAGACTCTTCAAGTTTCAATTCAGTTTGCTTGTTTAGAAGGCTACTTTACACACTATTGTGCGCTTTAAACATAATGAATCATTTATCACAACTATTCTTTTCCGTTGCAGATAGATATGGTGTAGATAATAGCATACTTGATTGAGATGCTATCTCTTAAGTCTCAATAAGAATTAAGACTATCACTTTCACACAATTTTTATGTAGCAAGACTAGATGAACCTAAAATGAAATTAAATACTAGAATCTTCATAAGGCAGCAGACACTTGTCAGCATATACCAAGTATTTAATGACTTTCATAAGAGATCTAGATAACTTTCTTCAATTTAAAAAAAGAGAATTTTAGCTTCCCCTCTTAATCATGAAGGGATCAAAGGCACAATGATGTGTAGCTATGTTACAAAACATACCAACTTTGGAAGCAACTCTGATGCATTGGATGGCAATCCAGCTCCATCAACCATCCAAGAAAATTCAGGCGATTCATCGCTATGAATGGTCTTTTAATTAGAGGTAATAATTTCATTCAGCCGGGCCTGCAGAATGTTCGAGCAGAAACAACACTCAATTTATCATTATTATTGCGAAGCCTTTATGGTAGAAAAAGGACTATAAGTCATTATAAAATCACAAACCTTGGCTTCTTCCATTTCAATACTAGCATTGTCAAGCCCATCTAACATAGAGGAATCTTTGCTAACAAGGGAAACCTGAGATGAAATTTCAGTTAAACTAAGTCCAAAACAGAGAACAAGATCAAATACTTTATTCAGGAGAAAAACAAAACCAGGATTGGAGTTAGCAGCCCTTCAAGATCAAGAAGGCCTTTGGCAAATGCAGCCGCAGACATCTGACAACATATACCAAGGCATTGTCAAGAAGACCTTTCAGATGATGTTCTTTAAGACAGATTGTGCAAGTAGCAACAAAGTCTAGGTATCGAACAAATAATTAAATAACAAGTGGATAAACTAAAAATAAACAATTTAGGCCTTATTTTGATATTGGGAAGGTTAGAGAAATTTAGCCCATACCTGCACACGACCCTCGTCAGAGCTGTAAATCTTAAGATCATGACGATATGTACTATGGAGGCGAAGCATGCCAGTACCTTCTCCTGCAATTGTAAAGAATTTGATTTACCTTTTCTATAGATATTACAGTCCACTACCATGTCAGTATTATAATGAGAGAAAGATCATCTCTGAAACAGTTGTGGCGACTAAAACATAAGAAGCACTGATGAAACAGTTGTAGGGATGAGTTAGGCCCAACCCAAATTCTAAGAATCTCTTTGAAATCACGCATTCAGGTATCCAGCATGCAGATTTGAAAGAAGAGTCTCAAAAATAATCAAATATTAAACAAGAAAATGTGAAATCAAAGGGAAAAAACCTCTGGTAATGTGATGAATGCTTTTTAGTTTAAAATAGAACCATTAAAGTTTAGACATTTGATGCAAAATGAAAATATATTTCAATTACCTGGATACATATTATTCCGGAAATATCTTCCAAGTTCTTCTGCCTGCAAAAATAAAATAAAAAAGAACATTTTCAACGCATCTGAAAAGAAGGCTATAATTAAGAGCATAAATTTATCTTAGCAACAATGGTAACAATAAAATCAAACTCAAGCTGAGCAGAACTATTGTTTTGTTAATAATCTTAACCTGTTTTCTGCCAGCATGTGTAAGAACGCCACCATATTTAAGAACCATCAGAGCTTCAACAGGTCTCTCTTCCTCACCTTCACCATTGCTTTTGGCCACTTTGATCCACTTTAGTGGCTTTAGTTGAACTTTTCTATATATGCGAGAGAAATGTCCTCCCTGATATTCAGATGGAAAAATCCTATGAAACATCTCCAAAACTTTATGATTTAAAATTATGAGAAAACAAAAAATAATGGCTATAATTATTTATGATTTGAAAGTACAATCAAGAATATTATCTTCCTCTTTCTGAATTACTAGTGTTTACCAGAGTAACTGTTTTTGCATCTAGATAAACGCACAGAAGAAACAACCAAATCTTGTATTCACTAAGTGGGATCGATATACAGAACAAGCAATGCCATAGTGTTCTATAAAAATCAAATCTTCACAGAGGTCAATATTAAAATCAGGTTATTAGTACTAAATAAACTCATCAATAATTAAAACCAGGTTATTAGTACTAAATAAATTCATGAATAATATTAAAAATTAGTCGAAAAAAATTAACTACCTCTTCGAGAACAGCTTTAACTTGACGGAGCTTTTCACCATGCTCTCCTTCAGCCTACATCTATAGTTAATTCAAAACTCAGCAGATCAAAATGATAACGCATATATCTGGAAATAAAATTGTTGGTTTTATAACTAGGTTAATGATGATCGAAGAGTGGTGAATGAGAAAGAGCTTTATTCATGATTTGATTGCTTAATTGTCCTAAAGTGGAAATATTATCCTAAGGTTATATTATATATACTATAGCCAGGGCGTTCATTCTAATATTTCAGAAATATCAACTATTCAGATTCAACACTCAAAATTTTATATATATACATCTTGAATGTATCCAATAATTACTAGAATAAATACAAAAGGTCAACAACATAAGTGTGCACTAATAAATTTAGAAAACTCAAAATTTTATATATTGCATGTATCCAAATCCAACAACAATTACTAGAATGAATACAAAATGTCAACAAAATAACAAATTTTTACTGTAGATCCATCTTTATCCCATCTAATTTCAAATTTTTTTTAGGAATGCAACCTAGAAATGCTTTCTCAAAGCCATTTGACATTGTTTTTTTAGAGCTTTTTAAAACCTTTCTCAAAGCCATTTGACATTTCAATCTTCCGTGACCGAATAAACTTTTGAGCACTCTTATTTTCAGTTCTTTGAAAAATCTAATACAGTAGTCGGTCTTTACTTTACGATAATTTCAACCCCTCGCCCAATTTCTTGCTTGAAAAAATATAACCAAAAATATTTTAATTCACCAAAAAAATATTAAAATAGAATAAGTAGGATTAAAAATATAATTATAATTTTATAAGTATTTTTCATTTTTTTTTGCAATAATTATTAAATCTTGGAAAATATGTATTTATGAAGACTAATATGTACTAAAATTATCTTTAAAAAATAAATTTAAACTTCAAAATATAATATGAATAAAAAATAATTTTAATAAAATTTAAACAAAAGTCTATTATTATTTTTTGGAAATATTTAAATCTATTAATTTTTTTTTACCAAAAATTGTTTTATTTTGAAAGAAAAAGATTTATATTTTATATTTAAAGAATTTTACATAGAAAATCTACATATTTTCCCTAACACTTTGAAATGCAGTTTTATTCAAGTTAAAGATGTAATTTTTGAAGAATTTGTTGCCGAATACAATATCATAGAAATATTTTATCTATTGCACAAGTAGCCAGAAAAACAAAAGGTATATCTTTGAGATTTACCTATAAGTATTTTTAGGCAGGAAAATATATTTTATTTATTAAAATCGTAGCAAAATCCACAAGTATATATCCGTATATTTTTTTTACTGAAAAATGGAGTATTTCTAATAGGGTGAGTTGTCAAAATTGATGAGGTTTTAATTTTGGATAGAAAAAGTCTGTTTGTGGGAATGCATTGTTAGAAGTTGGGAAATGAGGGATTCTAAAAGTTGAAGTTAGGTGGTAGAATTGGAGTAAATAGTTGAAATAAATTAAACGAAAATTGTTGTTGAGATATTTGAAAGTAATTGAATTGATGAGTTGGTTGCTCTAAAAATTATGAATTAATGTATGAGTGTTGTTATGGTGGTTGCATATATCGATAAGAATGAGAAGGGTTAGTGTATGATAGTTGTGAAAATTGAGAACTAAAGCATGATTGTTGTTGTTGAGTGAGTTGTATTGTGTGAGTTTGTTGAGGTGGAACTTGAGGGCTAAATATGTTTGTTTTTGAGTCGATTGCATATATAGTCACATCTTAAATATGATATGTATGTGCTAACTAGATGAATTCAACAAAAGTATAACTTGTAGTCTTGTTAGTTAAAGCTTGAAAAAACGTCATAAGCATGAGAATGCCAAAGGGACACACATGATAGGTGAGATGGGAATAGTAGTGACGAGTTTCAATCTGGTGAGACATGTCATGATTGTACATTGCAAAGGTACAGACATGCTGACTCATCTATTTAAACTTTTGAAATTCTGAATCATCACTGCACTCTTGCCAACCATGTATTGCGGTCTTATTCTCATTGTCTCGTTGGGAGTTGGATCTAAATTCTGTTAAAAAATTAATTTAAATCGAATGGATTGAAACTAAAATCGTAAACTAAATCATTTTTTTTATAAATATTTCAAATACTCTCAAATATTTTAGAGTTAGAACGCAGGAATATTCATGATAAATTAGCCTATACACGAGTTTGCACAAGACCGATGAAAACTCAAATGTAGGGAAGAGTATCTGTAATTTTAGTGAAGAGAATGTATGTTTTTGTTATGTTTTTTTTTAATCCGAAATGAAATATTTATATGTCATATTGATGTTGTTTCAAAAGATTGCGACCCTTGGTGAAACAACTTTCTTTTATCAAGAGTTACAAGCTTTTGCCAAAATTACGTACTTTTACTAAAAGTTACATTGCTTCGCCTACAACAATATTCTTCAAGAGTTGCATACTTTCATTCTGCAAACATTTCACGAAGTGCTACCTATTTCTGAATTCAAACCTGCTGCAACACTTCACAAGTGTTGGCTATTTCTAAATTCAAAATTTATCTTCACGTGTATTTTCTTGTCATTTTGGGACACGCTCAAGATTATTAATTTTTAATAATTTACAACAATCCCTAACTTGTTCTAATAATGACAAGACCAATTCCAGAGAAGGTGAGGAAAAAAATGTTAATACAATTAAGTATATTTCGATTTGAACTTAACATTAGTAAGGATAACGCAAAGTTTAATTGGAATGTTAGAGCATCTTTAGTGTAGGTTGTGTAGTATTAAATTCTTCAATAGTAACGGTAGTTATAAACAATTTGCATTGAAATAAGAATGACATGACACTAAGTGAACTAACAATTATTTTCCAGCAACTATATAACCAACGCACACTATCAAATTTCAATGACTCTGATTCTTATTTTATTATTATTTTATATTATTAAATTAATAGTAACTTGAATAAAAAATATAAAAAATATAAAATATGGGGTCAAGTTTTGGTTTTTTACAAGCAACCATCATTAAAGTAAAAACAATTCAAATCATTAGGGATTGGTGTATTAGGGATTTGGGTAAATATGTAAAAATGAATGTGTTATATCGTTATTAGTACGATGCTCTAAGGTTTCCCTAAGGTTTAGAGATTTGGGTTAATTGTGGGAAATAGGGACAGTAAGAATCCGAGATTATGGCCAAATAGCCAAATGATATGTATTCGTTGAATATTAATATGTCATTGTGGGAAAAACTTATGGGAAATTGAACCTTCGTGGCCAGAACCTTGACATTGTTATACGTTTGACCCTGAAGGGGTTAAATATTAGATAGTGAGTAATTTTAATGTCGTAGGATGTAATTGAAGGAAAAATTGTGATATGTTGTCCCTATAGAAACAGAAATATTCAAATGTTAGTAACTCTGAAGTACTCAGAGTAGTAGCAGGGAATAGTGTTTTAGACGTTGCAAATGTTGTCAGATGAGACTAATAAACTATAGAAGCTGTGTTGTTATTGTCGTATAACCTTAGGAATGTTTTAGTGATGTTTTGGGTACGTTGAGTGAGTGATTCGTAAGAATAATTGAGTAAAAATCAGTTTCGGAGCGTAACAGCGTCTTTCTGTCCGTCACGACTGTTCATGTTTTCGGTCGAAATTGTTTTGGACGTAACTTTGGATCCGTAAATCCGTTTTGACCCCCGTTCGAAGCGTTGGAAAGCTAATGAACAGAGCTATAACATATGATAGATAATGGAATTGTTTTCCCAATATTTTTATATCTAATTATGTTTGACAAGTCAATTGTGTATATGTTTTAGTAACGAATCATGTTCTGGTTCAATGATGTCTTGATGTTTTGATGGATGTGGGCCAAGATGGTCGAATGTGGACAATCTTGTGCGATTGTGGTAATTCCCGAGAGGATTACGGTGAGTGGATGGCTCGTGTGGATCAAGATTGATCGTGAATTATGCATGATGTATTACATTGCATAATTGTGTTGACATGCATTTCATATCATGTGTCTTGTGGAGATGGCTAGGTGGGAATCCATGATGGGTGCCTAGTTTCATCCGGACTTCATTGTGGAAGTCGTTGTGGAGATAAGTTGTAGTTCAGAGGAACGTATATACGACTTATCCGGATTCCGATGGGAATCAGGTTCTAGTGTGAACCGTATGAGATTGTGTTGGTACCACATGCATTGTGTCAAGTCAGTGAGTCACATTGCATTATTGTAATTGAATGTGGGCTATGAATGCCAAGTGATTGAGGTGGCACGTGTATGTGCGTTATTTGTGCTTATTTTATGTGTGGTGTGTAACTACTCCTTAGCATGTGTATTTCACCGTTTATTTATTGAATGTAGTTCTCACCCCTTTTTGTTGTTGTGTTTGTGCTCTCTTGGGAGTACAGGTGATCAGGTATCTGAGTAGTGCTTGGAGTGTGTTGCTATTTGATCGAGTCTTAGGAGTCGCTCTGATATGTAACATGGGGTGACGGGATTACGTTGTTATTTGACTACTTTATTTGTTTGTTGTTACGTATCTTCATTTGTTGGATTTATGTTGTATGACCTCGTGTTGAGGAGAATTATATTGGAGAATTGATTTGTATTCCGCTGCTTAATTGAAAACTAAATAATATCGATTATTTTAATGAAATGAAGTGACTTAGTGTGATATCCCACTGTGTTGGAGAACTCTGATGAATTTCATGAATTATTTCTGTATATTTATTATATTCTGCATACGGGGTAAAGTGGGGTGTTACAATTGGTATCAGAGCCTGGTTGGTCCGTCCGGCCAGTGTTGTAGTAGAGTCTGACTATATAATGTTTATAGTCATGTGTGTGTTTCTAACCTGTGTTTTCGTGGTTGTTGAGAAGTATGGCTGATAGGAATGATATTGCGATGGCTGCTGTGTTACAAGCTGTTGCGCAGGCAGTGGCGGACATTGGTCAGAACGTCAACCGAAATGCTGACGACAGAGAGTTCCGTAATTTGGGAAAGTTTCAGAGTAATAAGCCGCCTAAGTTCGAGGGAGGACATGATCCAGATGTAGCGCAGAAATGACTGAAGGATATTGAGAAAATCTTCAGAGTCATGGGCTGCTCAGAGGATCAGAAGGTATGGTTTGGTACTCATATGCTGGAAGGTGAAGTTGAGGACTGGTGGGACAACACCCGTCAAAGGTTGGAAGCTTGTGAAGGTCCCATTAGTTGGACAGTGTTCAGGGCGGAGTTTCTGGAACGGTATTTTCCAGAAGATGTTCGCGGGAAAAAGGAAATTGAATTTATTGAGTTGAAACAGGGGACTATGACAGTGGCTGAGTATGCAGTTAAGTTCGAAGAGCTAGTGAAGTATTATCCTCATTACAATACTGATGCAACTATGAGTTCGAAGTGCATCAAGTTTGAGAATGGACTGCGTCCTGAGATCAAGTTGGGTATTGGTTATCAGAAGATCAGATACTTTCCTGAGCTGGTGAACAAGTGTAGGATCTATGATGAAGATAACAGAGCTAGAATCGCTCACTACAAGAATATGAGTGACAGAAGAGGTAAACGGAAGCATGAAGATACATCTCATCGTGCTCCAGCTGATAAAGGAAAGCAGAAAGATGTTGCTGGGAAGAAACTAAGTGGGGGAGGATATCCGTCCAATCCCCTCAAGTGTTACAAATGTGGTGGCGCAGGTCACCGTGCGAATGAATGCCAGAATGAGGCGAAGAAGTGTTTTAAGTGTGGGAAGTCAGGTCATGTGGTTGCGGATTGTAGGAGCAACGTGCCAACCTGTTGCAACTGTGGTGAGCAGGGTCATATCAGCACCCACTGACAGAAACCGAAGAAGTCCCAGGCAAGTGGGAAGGTGTTTGCATTGGCAGGAGCTCAGTCTACCAGTGAGGATCGTTTGGTCAGAGGTACGTGTTACATTCATGACACTCCTTTGAATGTTATTATTGATACGGGTGCAACCCACTCGTTTATTTTTGTGGATTGTGTGAAGAGACTAGGGCTTGTGCCGTCTACTTTGACTAGAGGGATGGTGATTGATACTCCATCTATTGAGTCAGTCACTACATCTCTAGTGTGTTTGAATTGTCCAATGTAGATCTTTGGTAAGGATTTTGGAGTGGACTTGAATTGTTTACCACTCAGCAAGTTGGATGTTATTCTAGGAATGAATTGGCTTGAGAGCAAGATGCGAGAGTCGTATCCGAAACTGTTCTCATCAGACACATTTTCGAGGACGAAAATATTTTAAGTGGGGGAGAGTTGTAACACCCCATTTAAATTATTCAGTTGCTTCGTTTTTTTTCTGTGATGTGTAGTTGTATGGTGTCCTTAATTAAGGGTATGAGGTTAGGAGTAAGGGAGAGAGGTGACCTTAGTTGGGGTACTGTGGACCTAGATAAAGAAGTAAGTTAATTATGATATCGAGAGTATTATAGTGATTAATATTATTCCAATTATTATTAATAATAATGTTAATGAGATTATTATTATTAGTAATAATTTAAATTAACTGAATTAAAATTTAATTAAGAGGTTAATAGAGAGTGAGTGAAGGGTTAACCAGTTAGTACGTGAAAAAAGAGAAACTGACGAACAGGGAGAGCTAGGGCAGAGGAATCAAATTCTCCATTGTTGATCAAGGAAAAGCTCAATTCTAAGGTAAGGGGGGAGAATGGATTTCAATATGGGTGAATTAACATGAGAGGGTAGTGAGAGGTCCTTTCTCTCATAGGAATTATCTGTTCTTGAGGATTCTTGATCTAATTTTCGTAGCATGATAAATTCCATAAAATTGTTGCTGTTCTTGAATGATTATTGTATGGGGAGTATTGATTTTCATAGTTTTCTATGTATACCTTTCGGTGTGTTGTGGTAGATTGGTGTATTAGGGATTTGGGTAAATATGTAGAAATGAATGTGTTATATCGTTATTAGTACGATGCTCTAAGGTTTCCCTAAGGTTTATGGATTTGGGTTAATTGTAGGAAATATGGAAGTAACCGTAAGAATCCGAGATTATGGCCAAATGGCCAAATGATATGTATCGTTGAATATTAATATGTCCTTGTGGGAAAAACTTATGGGAAATTGAACCTTCGTGGCCAGAACCTTGACATTGTTATATGTCTGACCCTGAAGGGGTTAAATATTAGATAGTGAGTAATTTTAATGTCGTAGGATGTAATTGAAGGAAAAATTGTGATATGTTGTCCCTATAGGAACTGGAATATTCAAATGTTAGTAACTCTGAAGTACTCAAAGTAGTTGCAGGGAATAGTGTTTTAGCGTTGCAAATGTTGTCAGATGAGCCTAATAAACCATAGAAGTTGTGCTGTTATTTCCGTATAACCTTAGGAATGTTTTAATGATGTTTTGGGTACGTTGAGTGAGTGATTCGTAAGAATAATTGAGTAAAAATCAGTTCCGGAGCGTAACAGCGTCTTTCTGCCCGTCACGACTGTTCATGTTTTCGGTCGAAATTGTTTTGGACGTAACTTTGGATCCGTAAGTCCGTTTTGACCCCCGATCGAAGCGTTGGAAAGCTAATGAACAGAGCTATAACATAGCATAGATAATGGAATTGTTTTCCCAATATTTTTATATCTAATTATGTTTGACAAGTCAATTGTGTATATGTTTTAGTAACGAATCATGTTCTGGTTCAATGATGTCTTGATGTTTTAATGGATGTGGGCCAAGATGGTCGAATGTGGACAATCTTGTGCGATTGTGGTAATTCCCAAGAGGATTACGGTGAGCGGATGACTCGTGTGGATTAAGATTGATCGTGAATTATGGATGATGTATTACATTGCATAATTGTGTTGACATGCATTTCATATCATGTGTCTTGTGGAGATGGCTAGGTGGGAATCCATGATGGGTGCCTAGTTTCATCCAGACTTCATTGTGGAAGTCGTTGTGGAGATAAGTTGTAGTTCAGAGGAACGTATATACGACTTATCCGGATTCTGATGGGAATCAGGTTCTAGTGTGAACCGTATGAGATTGTGTTGGTACCACATGCATTGTGTCAAGTCAGTGAGTCACATTGCATTATTGTAATTGAATGTGGGCTATGAATGTCAAGTGATTGAGGTGGCACGTGTATGTGCGTTATTTGTGCTTATTTTATGTGTGGTGTGTAACTACTCCTTAGCATGTGTATTTAACTGTTTATTTATTGAATGTAGTTCTCACCCCTTTTTGTTGTTGTGTCTGTGCTCTCTTGGGAGTACAGGTGACCAGGTACCTGAGTAGTGCTTGGAGTGTGTTGCTATTTGATCGAGTCTTAGGAGTCGCTCTGATACGTAACATGGGGTGACGGGATTACGTTGTTATTTGACTACTTTATTTGTTTATTGTTACGTATCTTCATTTGTTGGACTTATGTTGTATGACCTTGTGTTGAGGAGAATTATATTGGAGAATTGATTTGTATTCCGCTGCTTAATTGAAAACTAAATAATATCGATTATTTTAATGAAATGAAGTGACTTAGTGTGATATCCCACTGTGTTGGAGAACTCTGATGAATTTCATGAATTATTCCTGTATATTTATTATATTCCGCGTACGGGGTAAAGTGGGGTGTTACAAATTGCACCCCCGACTTGTGTAAATATCCACCCAAATGCAGATTGGTGATATTCAACACTCGATATCAAACTCGCATTGGTATATCCTTCTAATATGGCAGGAAATCTACCATAATGGAGACCAAGAATTTTGGTTTTCATAAGATAGCCGAAAATCCTAATAATGGCCTTCCAATGCCCACCATTTGAATTTCAAGTCAAATCTACTCATTTTACTAATTGCAAATACTATGTCGGGTATAGTACGTTGCACGCACTTGTATATTCCAGTTGAACCACAACTCTTCCATCATTCTTTTGAAGTTTGACACTAGGATAAAATAGAGTACTCAATTTCTTAAAATGTAAGTGTTTGAACTTGTCAAGTACTTTCTGAACATTTAGTGTGTTTGACTATGTTTATAACCCCTACTATTTCGCTTTATTTTGATCTCCAAAAATGTATCAACTAGTCCAAGATCATTCAAATTGAATGTGGAAGTTAGAAACCTCTTAGTTTCTAAAAAATACATTCATCTTGTTGCTAATGATCAATCATATAATCAACATAGAGACAAATGAATATCACAATATTCTCATGCAAATTTGTGTACAAACACTTGTAACAAGAATCATATGAAGAATGATTTTTAGATAATCATGCGTGATGATGCAAGAAAGTTTTATATGAAGTGAAAGATGAAATTCTTAGCAATTTAAAGTAATATAGTATGAATTGCAATAAGTACTTTAGTTATGTTCACTTGTTTGATGTCTCAAATCTTCACTTAAATTTATATGTTCAACCTTCTTGATTAACTTCTTCATTGATGTGTATGATATTTTTGACTCTTTTTTTATATCTTTGTCGTCATCAAAATTAAACTAGATAAAAATACATCTTCACAATATATCCCTTTTGATGATGTCAAAATATTGTCTCCTCACAATATATCCCTTTTAATATTAAAATCAAGCAAGTGTATATGTAGCAAAATTATATATATGTACTAGAAACATGGTTTGCCGCTGTACCGTAAACATATGTGTCCATTCAAATACGTGACATTATATAGTAAAAATACTATAATATTTTCCATTATGGAGATGATTATAATATGAATTGCATTAGTGTAACATGTGACAGTGTGTTGTGAAGCAAAAAACATTATTATAACGAAATTCATTATCGGATTAATTATTTCAAGAAAATTATAATATTGGAAAATCATCCTCTTATACAACTATTAGTAAAATTGAATTTGGATGTTGATATAATGATTTTTATAATTATCTAATTTCTATTAGAAACAATGACATCTTACTCGAATTCATGATGACAATTTTGTTCTTGGTTTTTTTTTTTTTTAGTGTTTTTGATTTGTCACTTTAATACTTGAAAGAAAAGTCTCGGTTGTCATTGCTTGAACTACTTATAAAATTGTTGGAAAATTAATTTAAATTGAATGGATCGAGGTTAGAATCGTAAATGAAATCATTTTTCTTAATAAGTATTTCAAACACTTTTAAATGTCTTAGAGTTGGAACGTAAAAATATTCAGGATAATTCAGTCTATACTCGAGTTTGCGCAAGACTTATGAAACTTCGAATGTAAGGAAGAGTATTTGGAGTTTTAGTGAAGAAAGTGTATGTTTTTGTTATGTTTTTCTGAACCTGAAATGAAGAATTTACAGGTCATATTGGTGTTGTTTCACAAGATTCCGACTCTTGGTGAAACAACTTTCTTTTACCAAGAGTTACAAGCTTTTGTCAAAAGTTACGTACTTTTACTAAAAGTTACGTTGTTTCGCCTACAGGAACACTCTTCAAGAGTTGCTAATTTCATTCTATAACACTTCACAAAGTGTTGCCTATTTTCGAATTCAAACCTGCTACAACACTTCACAAATGTTGCCTATTTACGAATTCAAAATTAATTTTCACTTACATATTTTCTTGTCATTTTAGAACACACTCAAGATTATTAATTTTTAATAATTTAAAACAAACTGTTAAAACTCAGCTCTTTGTTTTCCCTTATTAATTAGGATTAGTTATATTTAGTAATCCAATTAGTTTGTGGATGAGAAGTTAGTGGTTATAGTTTGTTAGGTAGTTACAACTACCTCTTGTATATATACCCTTTCTTTGTGTATTTTGGTTAAGCTTTCACAAATACAGAAATACAAAGAGCTTCACATTCTTCTCTCTCCATCTTCTTTCTACTCTCTGTTTTCTTTTTTGCTTCGCAAAGCTTCATCAATGGAGTATGTTAAGATTCTCAACATGATATCACAAGTTGTAATACCCCAAATTTTACCCTCAGATTAGTCTATTCACGTCGCATGTCATCTCATTTTTGCATCAGCTAACTATTAACAAGTAGTTTGTTTCACCTTGCAGGAACCACGTCTGATACACTTTAGCTGTTAAGGGCAAAATGGTCATTTTCATGTTGTGTATTGACAGTCCTTGAAGCTGAGTCATCATCAGAGATTTATTGGATGAATAGAGCCTCCGTCTCCGAGTTCCTTATTTTCTTTGAAGGTGAACAGAAATTCACGGTAATTTTGGCATCAGGATCTTTGAGATACGGTAATCAATTCAACGGGATGAGACTCTGTCGTCAGTGGATTTCCGAGACAGTTATTTTGTCATATGGGTTTAATTATGTTGAGATATTAATTTGGTTTGGTTCAAGTCAAATGCAAGGATTTGCTTTACGGAATTTGGTTTCAACAGACATTTATTTCTCTGTTTCTTCTACTACCTGTCATTCAACTTTTAAAAGTGAAGCAGTGAATTTATTCTGACTCAAGTCTAGAATTAATATACCTGTTTAATCATGATCGTGGGCCGAATTAGTTCAGGACATGGGATCTCGTCATCAGAGAGACACGTTGAATTTTTCAGTACCGCGGTCAGCTTTGTTTTGCCGTAATTGAATTTCTCTGCTTTTGTTGGTTTACCTCATTCAAGGCCCGTACCAATGCTATCATCAGGAAAATATCATATGACACTCTCGGGTTCACAAAGGGCACAACAGTCATTTGTTCACATTCGGCCGTCCAGTTGAATTTTGAGCCGTAATCAGGAATTTTGGTTTGTTTGATCTAGTTGGGAGGTTTTAATCGGAAATGGTGTCGGAAGCGAAGCTAATCGGATAAATTGAAAAAAATTATCAATTAATAATAAAAAGGTGGAATTTCTTTCCATTTGGGTGTTTTTATATTAATTTAATTTCATTTAGTTCTATTTTTTATTTTTCGTTTCGTTTTAAAAAAGAGAAAATCATTTTATTTTAAGTTTTATTTCACTTTGAGTTTTGTTTTCATTTCATTTTACATAACTTCATTCTTAAAAAAAATATAACTTCATTTCAGTTTGCTCGCATTTTTATCTTTTATTATTAATTCCATTTTTAATATTATCATTATTTTATATTTTAGATAAAAAAACATATATATACATTAGTCTTCATTCTCATTTGCATATCTAAAATAAATAAATAAAGTAAAGACTGTTATTATGGAAGTGATGAATAAGTAGAGAATTTTTATTAATAAATTTATTTCTTTAAAAAAAAATAGTAATTAAATAAAATTACAAAATATATAAAAAATTACATTTTTTCATAAAAATATAAAAGTTTCTAAAATTCTTCATGCTTCCGATTAGCCGATTCCGAG
Organism: Lathyrus sativus; assembly: GCA_963859935.3. Lineage (NCBI taxonomy): Eukaryota > Viridiplantae > Streptophyta > Magnoliopsida > Fabales > Fabaceae > Lathyrus > Lathyrus sativus. Next base: position 23,095,670 of record OZ012737.1, read on the forward strand.
TTTCCGATATTGTTCGTACCTGCAAAATAAGCAAAGCAGACAGAAAAATAATCGGTTAGTAATTTTTGACATCCTCAGAAAAGTCTCATCATCGGTGGAATGAAAATGAAACCTTTTTCTAATAATTAAGTTGTAAGAATTAAAATATTTTCTATGTAAAAAAAATATTTTCTTAAACTAAAACGTTAAAAGTTAAAAACTCTATTTTTCCTCATAATAAAGTTAAACTCTAGTTTATAATTCCCTTTTAAATTCTAGTTTCTTTATTTAAATCAAGACAATTTTTTTTCTTCTGAAAACATTAAAATCAAGTTAAGTTCTCTCTAAAAAAATGAAAAAAAACAGCTTTTCTTGAATAAAAATCCAAAAAAAAAAAAGAAATTTCCTAATTAAACTAAAACACTCTTTTAAAATTTAAAATAGTTTTTTAAAGTTATACCAAAACTGTTTTTTAAAATAAAATTAAAATATTTCTTAAATAAAAATTAAAACGTTTCTTTAAATTTTAAATTTAAACCTTTTTTTTAAGTTAAAATTAAAAATAAAAAAAAAACATTTTCAAAATTAAAGATAGATCTTTTTCAAAATTAACCCAAAACATTTTCAAAATTAAATTAATTTTCTTTTTAAATTATTTTTTTTTAAAATATAATAATAATAATGTTAAATAAGCGTCCAAATTCGTAATTTTTCTTTTTCACTATTTTATTATTTGCCATGAATTTTTGTCTAACCATTTTCACTAATGTTCTCTGTTTCTCTCCTCAGATCATATTTAAATTATTTGTTCAATTTATTTTGTTCCATAGATGTAATTTACGCGAGGCCATGGTCGCGATTTATTTTTTTATTTTGCATTTTTTTGGGATATGTGATTTACTCGAGTGATCGTCGCGATGCTTTCTTTACTTTCCGCATTTTATTTCTGCCATATGATATTTTTACTGTTTGCATGTTTTTATCGTAATGCTCCCTCCGAAGGAATTAGGTTTAGCCGTTTGACCGCCGAGTCAATAACTCTAGTTTGACCGTTTCAAACCCTAATAGCCTAGGTGTCCCGCCGTGGACGAAAATGCCCTTTACCCTAGCATTAGGTCAAAGGGTCGTCGTACTCTGTTTTTTTAGGGTTTCTCGCCGTGGAATCCCTAATTTAACCCTAAATTTCAATAACAAATTCAACATAGAAATAAGAGTTTTAAGACTCCACGTGTAACACCCCACTTCCCATAATTTAAATAAATAATAATATTTCAACAAAATATCAGAGTCACCACCTCAAGTGGGATATCACATCAGAAAATTCAACATCTCTTTTTCATTTAAAAAGATTTTCACCATAAACAGCGGAAATATTCATTTGTTCATCAGTCACGGCCATCCGCCAAATTATAAAATAATCTTTAGAAAAATATCATCAATATGATACGTTCACAGGAAACATAAAGGTTCAACAATGAAAACAATAAAAACGCCCAAGTCCCGTGCTACGTATCAGAGCATCCTAGACTCGACTCTCACACCACAGTCCAGCTAGCTAAGCACCTGGATTATCTGTACTTTCAAGGAAGCACAGACCACAACAACAACAAAGGGATGAGAAAACATGATCATAATCATCACAAGCATATACATGAAATGAGGATAGCATCTACAACATTAATCTTCACCCACTCAACACCAAACACGACCTACTATCCAATTATCAAAACAACATAATCATATGCACAAATGCGACACAACGCCATGCATGCGGTACCGACTCTCGGTTCATTCAATCGAACCCACCATTCTCCACACAGGAGTACAGGTGAATCACTTACGCTCCATCCGAGACATGATTCGACCCCACCATTCTCCACAAAGGAGTACGGACAAATCACTTACGCTCCATCCGAGACATGATCCATCCCACCAATACACCATGATATGCAAGACACCAAATGCATACTAAATAGTTCAGCACACTAAGTGCACACGATCCTACTGATCACATCACAACATATTATACATGTACACAACAATCAAACATCGAGCACACTAAGTGCACACGATCCTACTGATCACACCACAACATACGATATTCATGCACAACACGCATCACCATGCGTCACACTCTCCTCACTCACTGGTCATCTATATCAACCAAGTTCAATACTAGATACTTATCTTTCTTAACTTCGATTACACTCTATTCATCCTCAAATATCATTCCAATACCTATCAGAACCACTCAGGTCTCGCAGCACAAGGGCATAGCACCAAAACAGCAAAATCCTCATTTTTGGCAACCTTGTCTGCCCATACGCGTATTGCCTTGTGCCATACGCGTATCACTTTGCCCCACGTCCAGGGCCATACGCGTATCACTCTCCCATTTGCGTATCATACGTGTACTGCCCTGCCATACGCGTATTGCCTAGTGCCATACGCGTATTGCCCTCAAATTGCCCTCATCCATACGCGTATGAACTAGTCCCATACGCGTATGACCAGATCTATTACGCATTTCACCAGAATCCTCTCATCTGCAATTCATGCTACGAATTCCATACTTTCTACACTTCTAATCGATCAAATGTGTTTCTATTATGGGTTCTAGGCCTATAATCTTCATCTATTTCACCTTCTAACATTGTTATTACAGATCAAACCTATTCTACTCGTAACCCTATCAATTTATCTCTAAAACCTATCCTCGGATTCATCAGTAACAACTCTACAATTCACATAGAAATTATCGAATCCATATCAACATGAATGCGATTCCATTATCAATCACAGCAACATCAAATAACATCATCACAGATCAAAATCAAACAATTCCTACGGGGTTAAGGACTCCCCACTACCCAGTTCATGCATACAATCGATTAAAACCCGTTTCTCCCCCCTTACCTCGATTACGAACGATCTGCTGGAGAATTCTTGCGAATCTAACAGCCTAAACCCTTGTTCTTGATCTTCCTAGGTCTTTTCTCTTTTCTCTGCTCCCAACCGTTCTATCGTGTTTTCCTTTCTTTTTACTAATAACCCTATTATCTCTTAATCCCCTTATTTTATTTTTAACCAAATAATAATCATATAATTCCCATAATAATAATAATATTAATAATAATAAAATAATAATATTAATACTAATTATTAAATTATTATCATTATTAATAATATTGTAGTATTATTATGCACTTAACTTACTAAACCACCCTTATAGTCTAAAGGCACTCTCCAATGCACCCAGACACACTCCCACACAAGGGCACCCAACACAAAATAATAACAAACGACTAAATAATTAAAATGGGTGTTACAACTCTCCCCCACTTTAATTATTTTCGTCCTTGAAAATTTACCTGATGGAAACAATTCTGGATGCATCTCTCGCATCCTACTTTCCAATTCCCAGGTCACACTGCCCCCTGCAGCACCTCCCCAAGCTACCTTCACCAAAGGTATCTCTTTCCCTCGAAGTTGTTTCATCTTACGATCTTCAATCCTCAACGACATCGTCTCGACAGTAAGATTCTCCCTGACTTGAACCTCATCTCTCGGAATCACATGAGATGGATCCGAGACATACTTCCGAAGTTGCAACACATGAAACACATCATGCAAATTCGAAAGTTCAGGCGGCAACGCCACCCTATAAGCTGCAGCACCAATCCTCTGCAGAATCTGATACGGTCCAATAAATTTAGGATCCAGCTTTTTGGACTTCAATGCACGATCCACACCCGTAATTGGGTTAACTCTCAGGAATACGTGATCACCTTCACTGAATTCCAACTCTTTTCTTCTCTTATCATAGTAACTCTTCTGCCTACTCTGAGACGCTTTCATTTTCTCACGAATCATTTGAATTGTCTCAGTCGTTTGTTGCATAATCTCTGGTCCTAAGACCATATTCTCACCTGTTTCATACCAACACAGAGGAGTTCTACATCTTCTACCATACAAAGCTTCAAACGGCTCCATTCCAATACTAGAATGGTAGCTATTATTGTACGTGAACTCAATCAATGGCAAATGAGTATCCCACGCACCACCCTTTTCCAATACACAAGCTCTCAGCAAATCCTCTAGCGACTGAATAGTCCTCTCAGACTGACCATCAGTTTGAGGATGATACGTTGAACTCAACTTCAGCTTTGTACCCAAGGCTTCTTGCAAGCTCTTCCAAAATTCTGAAGTAAACCTCGGATCTCTATCCGACACTATACTCGACGGAACACCATGTAGTTTCACAATTACTCGAATATAAATCTCCGCCAGCTTCACCAATGGAAAACTAATGTTAATCGGTACAAAATGTGCAGACTTTGTAAGCCGATCCACAATCACCCAAATAGCATCAAATCCTCTTGCCGTATTTGGCAACCCAGTAACAAAATCCATAGTAATACAATCCCATTTCCAAACTGGAACTTCCAACGGTTGCATAAGTCTAGAAGGTCTTTGATGTTCCACCTTCGACTTCTGGCATGTCAAACAGGCATACACAAAATGAGCTATGTCTGTTTTCATACCGGACCACCAAAATAGCTTCCTCAAATCATGGTACATCTTCGTAGCTCCCGGATGAATACTCAGGCTACTACGATGTCCTTCACTCAGAATCGATTTCTTCAACTCATCATTATCTGGTACGCAAATTCTACCTCGAAATCTCAACACACCTGCATTATCTATCTTGAAATCACTATCGGGGTCACTCTCTACTCCCGGCATCAAATCAACTAATTTCACATCGGACCTTTGGCCTTCTCTGACCATATCCAAGAAGTCATTATTCACCTGCAGCATGCCCAACCTCACGCTATCTGCCGTAGTCTCACAGACCATACTCAAATCTCTGAATTGTTCAATTAGTTCCATTTCTTTCACCATCAAAGCTGACATATGAATTGTCTTTCTACTAAGAGCATCTGCTACCACATTCGCTTTTCCTGGATGATAACTCAAACTGAAGTCATAATCTTTCAGGAATTCTAACCATCTTCTCTGCCTCATATTAAGCTCTTTCTGATCAAACAGATACTTCAGACTCTTATGATCACTGAAGACTTCAAACCTCGAACCATACAAATAGTGTCTCCAGATTTTCAACACAAACACTACCGCAGCCAACTCAAGATCATGAGTAGGATAATTCCTTTCATGTATCCTCAGTTGTCGCGATGCATACGCTACCACCTTACCATCCTGCATAAGAACTCCGCCTAATCCCATCTTAGACGCATCATAATACACCACAAACGGTTCACTCGGATTCGGTAACACTAATACCGGTGCCGTAGTCAACCTCTTTTTCAGCTCTTCAAAGCTCTCTTCACAAGCAACATCCCACACAAAAGCTTGATCCTTTCTCGTTAACTGAGTCAAAGGTAACGCCAAATTAGAAAATCCTTCTATGAACCTTCGGTAATAACCAGCCAAACCCAAGAAGCTTCTAATCTCTGTTACCGTCTTCGGCGGTTCCCATTGCAACACAGCACTTACCTTCGATGGGTCTACTGCTATACCATTACCAGATATCACATGCCCCAAGAAACTAACAGTATTCAACCAAAACTCACACTTGGATAGTTTCGCAAACAACTTATTATCCTTCAACACCTGCAGGGCGATTCTCAAATGTCCTGCATGCTCTGCATCAGACTTAGAGTAAATCAGTATGTCATCGATAAACACAACAATGAACTGATCCAGATAAGAATGGAAAATTCTGTTCATATACTCCATGAACACTCCCGGCGCATTAGACACTCCGAACGACATCACCGCATATTCTTAATGTCCATATCGAGTCCTAAACGCCGTTTTCTAGATATCACCTTCTTTTACTCTTATCTGATGATAACCCGACCTAAGTCAATCTTACTAAACACACGAGCTCCTACTAGTTGATCCATCAAATCATCTATCCTTGGAAGAGGATATTTATTCTTAATGGTCACTTTATTCAACTGACGGTAATCGATGCACAGACGCATACTACCATCCTTCTTCTTCACCAACAACACCGGGGCTCCCCACGGGCGACACACTCGGTCTGATAAACTGTTTATCCAACAAATCTCCCACCTGAGATTTCAATTCAGTCAATTCCACTACCGACATCCTGTATGGCGCCATAGATATAGGTCTAGTACCAGGAACCAGATCAATACCAAACTCAACTTCCCTCGTCGGAGGTAACTCAGTAATATCATCGGGGAACACTTCGGGGAATTCATTCACCACTGCCAATTCATTCATCAAAGTTTGGTTATCAACCGTCAATGATGCAAATAAGGCAAACATTCTCGCTTCATCTTTCAACAGAGCCCGCAATTCCTTATTAGACAAGGAATCTGCCAATGCTTCCTCTTCTGGGGTGAGGAACAACAACACTTTTCGAAAACAATCGATGTAGACTCGGTTGAACTCCAACCAGTTCATACCTAGAATAACATCCAACTTACCAAGCGGTAGACAAATCAGATCCACTCTAAAGTCCCTACCAAAAATATTCAGCGGACACTTCAAACATACCAAGGAAGTAGTCACTGAACCAATAGAGGGTGTTTCAATAGTCATCTGACCCTCAAGAGTAGAAGGCACCAACCCTAATCTCTTCACACAATCAACAAAAATAAACGAGTGGGTTGCACCCGTATCAATAATAGCAGTCAAAGGAACATTATTGATAAAACAAGTACCTTTGATGGAACGCTCTTCGCTAGCAGTCTGAGTTCCCGCCAAGGCAAACACCTTCCCACTAGCCTGAGGTTTCTTCGGCTTCTCACAGTGCGTACTGATATGACCTTTCTCACCGCAGTTATAACAAGTAGGCACATTTGCTCTGCAATCCGCTATCACATGGCCTGGCTTACCACACTTAAAACATTTCTTCACCTCATTAGGACACTCATTAGCACGATGACCCATACCATTGCACCGGAAACATTTCAGATCACCCGTTTCCTTTCCGTCTCTGGGCTTCTTATTACTAACAACCTTATATTTCCCCTTATCAGCCTGGACGCTATAAGGAGCACCACCAAATCGCTGTTTACCCTTACGATCATTCACAGCCTTGTAGTGAGCAATCTTCGCTCTGTTATCATTATCATAAATTCTGCTCCTACTTACCAGCTCATGATAGCTCCTGATCTTCTGACAAGCAATGCCCAGCTTAATTTCTGGACACAATCCGTTCTCAAACTTCAGGCATTTGGAGGTCATTGCTCCTTCAATATTGTAGTGAGGACAATATTGCACCAACTCTTCAAACTTAGCAGCGTACTCTGCCACTGTCATGTTTCCCTGCTTCAGCTCTAGGAACTCAATCTCCTTAGCACTCCTTATATCTTCCGGGAAATACTTTTCCAGAAAACACTTCCGAACTATTTCCCAAGTGATTACAGTCCTCGCCACTTCCAATCTCTGGCGAGTATTATCCCACCAAGTCTCAGCCTCTCCTTCTAGCATGTGAGTACCGAACGTCACTTTCTGTTCATCGCTACATTCCATAGCTCTAAAAATCTTCTCAATAGCCTTCAGCCACTTCTGTGCAGCTTCAGGATCCAAAATTCCTCCTTCAAAGGTCGGCGGCTTATTACTCCGAAATTGCGCCAGATCTCTGAATTGAGCACCCGCAGCTTGATTCTGATTCGAAACTGCTTGTGCCATAGCTTGCATAGCAGCAGCCAAAGCAGCGTCATTCCTCCCTGCCATACTGCTCAACAACAACCAAACACCAGGTTAAAATACACACAACTTATATCCTATAGACGGACTCAACTCAACTACACTGGCCGGACGGACCGACCTGCTCTAATACCAATTGTAACACCCCACTTCCCATAATTTAAATAAATAATAATATTTCAACAAAATATCAGAGTCACCACCTCAAGTGGGATATCACATCAGAAAATTCAACATCTTTTTTTCATTTAAAAAGATTTTCACCATAAACAGCGGAAATATTCATTTGTTCATCAATCACGGCCATCCGCCAAATTATAAAATAATCTTTAGAAAAATATCATCGATATGATACGTTCACAGGAAACATAAAGGTTCAACAATGAAAACAATAAAAATGCCCAAGTCCCGTGCTACGTATCAGAGCATCCTCGACTCGACTCTCACACCACAGTCCAGCTAGCTAAGCACCTGGATTATCTGTACTTCCAAGGAAGCACAGACCACAACAACAACAAAGGGATGAGAAAACATTATCATAATCATCACAAGCATATACATGAAATGAGGATAGCATCTACAACATTAATCTTCACCCGCTCAACACCAAACACGACCTACTATCCAATTATCAAAACAACATAGTCATATGCACAAATGCGACACAACGCCATGCATGCGGTACCGACTCTCGGTTCATTCAATCGAACCCACCATTCTCCACACAGGAGTACGGGTGAATCACTTACGCTCCATCCGAGACATGATTCGACCCCACCATTCTCCACAAAGGAGTACGGACAAATCACTTACGCTCCATCCGAGACATGATCCATCCCACCAATACACCATGATATGCAAGACACCAAATGCATACTAAACAGTTCAGCACACTAAGTGCACACGATCCTACTGATCACATCACAACATATTATACATGTACACAACAATCAAACATCGAGCACACTAAGTGCACACGATCCTACTGATCGCACCACAACATACGATATTCATGCACAACACGCATCACCATGCGTCACACTCTCCTCACTCACTGGTCATCTATATCAACCAAGTTCAATACTAGATACTTATCTTTCTTAACTTCGATTACACTCTATTCATCCTCAAATATCATTCCAATACCTATCAGAACCACTCAGGTCTCGCAGCACAAGGGCACAGCACCAAAACAGCAAAATCCTCATTTTTGGCAACCTTGTCTGCCCATACGCGTATTGCCTTGTGCCATACGCGTATCACTTTGCCCCACGTCCAGGGCCATACGCGTATCACTCTCCCATACGCGTATCATACGCGTACTGCCCTGCCATACGCGTATTGCCTAGTGCCATACGTGTATTGCCCTCAAATTGCCCTCATCCATACGCGTATGAACTAGTCCCATACGCGTATGACCAGATCTCTTACGCATTTCACCAGAATCCTCTCATCTGCAATTCATGCTACGAATTCCATACTTTCTACACTTCTAATCGATCAAATGTGTTTCTATTATGGGTTCTAGGCCTATAATCTTCATCTATTTCACCTTCTAACATTGTTATTACAGATCAAACCTATTCTACTCGTAACCCTATCAATTTATCTCTAAAACCTATCCTCAGATTCATCAGTAATAACTCTACAATTCACACAGAAATTATCGAATCCATATCAACATGAATGCGATTCCATTATCAATCACAGCAACATCAAATAACATCATCACAGATCAAAATCAAACAATTCCTACGGGGTTAAGGACTCCCCACTACCCAGTTCATGCATACAATCGATTAAAACCCGTTTCTCCCCCTTACCTCGATTACGAACGATCTGCTGGAGAATTCTTGCGAATCTAACAGCCTAAACCCTTGTTCTTGATCTTCCTAGGTCTTTTCTCTTTTCTCTGCTCCCAACCGTTCTATCGTGTTTTCCTTTCTTTTTACTAATAACCCTATTATCTCTTAATCCCCTTATTTTATTTTTAACCAAATAATAATCATATAATTCCCATAATAATAATAATAATATTAATAATAATAAAATAATAATATTAATACTAATTATTAAATTATTATCATTATTAATAATATTGTAGTATTATTATGCACTTAACTTACTAAACCACCCTTATAGTCTAAAGGCACTCTCCAATGCACCCAGACACACTCCCACACAAGGGCACCCAACACAAAATAATAACAAACGACTAAATAATTAAAATGGGTGTTACACCACGTAAGCGTGTCCTTAAGATATGTTTATTCCCCTTGAAACCTTGACCACAGTCAAGAAGTTTCTAACCTCCCTTTCGAGGGGAACTACAATTACTCTGATTCCATGCCCGTCAGGATATGTAGGCACAAGATGCGACGTCTTGCCGAGTAAACTTAGGACTAACCCTTAGGTCTTTAGGTCACTTTATCCCTTAGTGCAATATATATCAAACAGATAATAAAAATGAAAAAGCATACAATAAACAAAAGGTTCCTGTAGAGTACTACAGAAGTTTAGGGTGCTAGTACCTTCCATAAGCTTAACCAACCCCTTACCTAGGGCTCTCCCCGCATTGTGTTTACGATGCAAAAATAGGTTTTCCCTCTTTTGACCTTTTCCTTCGGATAAATCAAAGAGCGGTTGTGAATTGAATTGTGATTCAAATTAATTAATAATTTGATATCCTATTTCCACCGCAACAGAAAATGACGACTTCACTGGGGACCCTCCTAATTTTTTAGGGTTGCCCCTATTTTGTTTATCACATGATTTTATTTTTACTTTTTTTAATTATTTGTATATATATGTTATTGTGCCTTGCTTTGTGGGGATATCTTTTTATTGTGAGATAAGTCCTAACCCGGACTTGAGTGACCTTATTATAGGATGGTGAGATATTCGACGAGGCTTGCCGGGAGTGAGTCCCGACTAAGTTGACTCGAGAATCACCGCTCAGTTGAGACCCTTTCGAAAATGGTTCGGTTGAACGGGTGTAGTCGTGAAAACTTTTACTATTTTCGATTGGTGTCTATGATATTGGGGACCGTAGTACCTTAACACCACCTTGGCCTTATATAGGACGTAGTGCGGGAACTATGTGGGAGTAGTCCTACAATAGTTGCTATGCGATACTACACTCAAAAGAGGTTCTCTTGAGAATATTATCGACCCCCGAGTCAGTCGGAAAGTTGATAATATCCGAAAGATGGGCTGATGACTTTGGGCACTGATTTAGAACCCTTGTTCTGCAGGTACAACTAACCTTAGTACATACCTTATTGGAATGGGTAGACCCTAACTCCTTGCATATACCTTTAACCTAGGACTTGTGAATATATGTGCATTGCATCCATAAAGCATTACATTGCATTAACTTTCATAGAATTCAAACCTTATTTAGGGATATTGCAGGATACCATGAATTAAAAAAACAACAACTTTGAAATATACTTTTAAAATTCCTAAGCTAGATAACCTAAAGGAAGCTAGGAGTTTTGGTTCAAGATCAATAAAGGATTCAGAAACAAGTATGGAAGGTCGTTATCTCTGTTGAAACTTCAAGTAGACGAAGGTTTCCTTTCGAATTTGTTACAGTTCTAGGATCCAGATGATCTTTTGCTTTACATTCCTCGAGTATCAGCTCTTGCCTACCCTAGAAGAGTACTCTCAATTGGTGGGGTTATTTATTCTGAAGGAGTCTTTGTTCCCTTTCTTGGAGGTAAATCCTAAAGAATAAGACATTGCTAAATCCATATGTTTAAAGGTATCCGACATCAAGGGCAATATGATCACCAACAATTGTGAAGGCTTTTCCAACATACCCTTGCTAGGTTTTGATGAAGGATTTATTTTTCTTCGACCCTTAATCTACCTTTTGAAGATAGGCGCATCCTCAAAAAGGCCCAGCTAGAAGAGCAGAGTAAGGAGCAAAATAGGAAGCTTCCTTAGGGTGATTATTAGCTTTTATTTAGCTATGATGCCAAGACTTTTCTAAAGAATATTATTTATAATCCATTTTCAAATTAATAAATAAATTTCTTTGGTATTCCGCGATATTCGTAAATATTTGAATTCCATGAAATCATTTCATTCGCATTTTGCATTTTAGCATCATATTTTGCATCGCATGTGTCTCCCGGTTTCTCATACTCGGTTCCCGCCTTCCAGTTTCGTCACCATGGGTCCTCCGCATCAGTACAATACTAGATCCCAAGCTCGGAAAAGGATGGAAGAATATAGTCAAGAGATCGACCGTGTCGACCATGAACTCGAAGATCTTCGAGGAAGTGTGTGGCAGATTATAGAGATGCTACAAGCTCTTAATGTGAAGATGGATACTCGGTCTACTGTTGTCTCTGAGAGTAGTAATACTGTTGTGGGTCCTCAACCGAATATTATTGTCAAGAATATACCGCCTCAAGGTCGTCAATTCAGTTCAGTGCCTCCTACTATTGCTCAACCAGTTCGACGAGTTACTCCTTCAAAGTGCAAAACTCTGAGCTTTGACCATTATAAAGGATCTGCACGTCCGAGGAACCGCTTGATGGCTACTCATCAATCTTGGCAACCTCAGCAGAATTATGTTCAAGGTTATCTAGTTCAGTATGCTCCACAACCCTATGTAGCTACTGTTGCACCTCCTTTCAATCAGCAGCTGCCTACCTATCGGCCTGTGCAACCAGTTCCAATCTATCAGCATCTGATTTATCAACAGCCTCCTGTTTATCAGCCAGTTACTTCTCCTGTGAATCTGCCGAAGCCGATAATTCTTCAGATGCCTAGTCCAGTTCATTTCAGCAGTTCTGAAGATGATGTGACCCCAATCGACCAAGAATCTGGGAAAGTTATTCTGAAGGAAGATTTGAAGACTGATATTGAAGTAGTGACAGATATAGCTGGGGCAAGCAAGATGGTATGCAGCGATCATACTCCCCATGTCATTGAGGCTCTGCCAGAGCAAACCACCACTACTGTGGCGACCTTGAACACTAAGACTTCATAAACACTTGTTGAAGGACTTGTCATGCAGTTCATCTTGTTTATTTATATTCTGTTTTGTTTGATTGAGCATAATTAGCATGTACGAACTTTGTTTATTTTGATTAATTAATGCAATGCATGTTTGTCTTGAATAAATCCATTCGTTTCACTCACAAAAATATTTTTTCATAAACTTATAATGCCAATTTTACCCAATCTCATGCTTTGATAGAGAATTGGAAGGAGGATGATGAACCAATAACGTCTGATCTCTTGTCGTATGCTTTCGATTGAAACCTGCTGATGATGTAAGGCATTGTTTCAAATCCTAAATGTTGGAGATATAAGGATGATAACCCCTTTTTACCCCCTTTTGAGCCTTGAAGTAGGAGTTTTTCTTTGCAAAAAAATAAACCCTCGACTTTAACCTGGGGCAGGGTAGTTTTTCAGTCGAGCTGATTGAGCACTCAGACCCTCAAAAAGGAAGGGCGAACCTTCGAGAATCTATCCTTGACATATTAGGAGGCTAGAAGCAAAAAAAAATACAACGAATATCTCTCTACTACCTAAAGAGTGGGGCAGTCACAAGCCTTTCAAAAAGAGTCATACGACTTGTTCATAAAAATAAAGAGCCCGCTAAGTCACAACCTTTGAAGGAGACTTAGGCAAAACTGGGGCATCCCGCTGGACTCCAAAGTCAAATCCAAAAGCGCCGTCCAGGAAAAAGTTAGAGAATAAAAGCAAAATAAGAGGGTACTGTTGCACCCTAAAAATTTGCCCAACCTTATTCACTTGGTTTATGTTTCAATTGCATTAGCATTTGCATATAGGGCCGTGTACATAAGTTACTCATCTGCATAGCATAAGCATAGCAAGTCAGCTAACAGGGGACCAATCATTATTCTCATATCTAGAGGCCTATCAAGAGGTTATTATCCTGATTCAACCTCATTCAAGTCATCAGAAAAGAATTTGGAAGCTATCAAGTCAATGGATCAAGCAGTTCATCTATCTCCTACCTGAGGGTGTCTGAGGATCAACAAAGAAATGGTGAGTTGTGGGCTGAGCATGGGGAGTATCTAGACATCTTGGAGGACTTAGAAAGTCATTTGGAGAAGGAGACAAGTCATTGGTGAAGTCACAAGAATTACAGTTGAAGACAGTCAACTAGGGTTTCATCTGGGTCAACCCTGGGTCAACTCTAGGTCAATTGACTGATTGAAAGGCATTAAGGGCTATTGGAGAGATGTGGGGTTCATCATTTGACATGAATAATAAGGATATGTTGTTAGGCTAAGAAGAATTCAAGAGAAATCAAGGAGAAGAGGAGTTTCTAAATTAGGGTTTCTGTGTAAAATTCCCTAGTTTAGGACAAACTTCCAAGCAAGATAAGTCAAAATGCAAGCTTCAAATGGATCCTTGGCCAACATGAAACTTGTAGAGGATCTCAAAACCTTTGATTTTAGTGGTGGAAGACATAAAGGAGATTTATAGAACTCAAGTTATGGTCCTTGCAAGTTACAGGTCATCTGAGGTATCTGAAGTTTTGTCTGTGAAAGTGACTTGACTTCCAAGCAATTTTTACCCCTCAAGGAGATTTCAAATGAATTTCTGGTCAACATAAGGATTGTTCCTCATTGTCTCAGATTTCTAGAATGGTATTGTATGCCTTCATATGATTTGTGGAACTCTACTTATGGTCTTGGCAAGCAAAGGGTATTTTGGTCATCTGGTGATTACAGGTCATTCTTAGCCTATACCTAAAACTCATACAAGGGAGCTTCAAATGAAAAACTTCCCAACATAAAAGTTGCTCAAAATGCCATTTTAAGTCAAGAAAGGAAGTCATGAAAGTTTGGAAATGCATGGAACAAGACTTGATAAAAGTTGGTGAAAAATGACTTAAAAAAGGCATATAACTTGAAAAAGTTCAAGTTGGAAAATGGTTTGAGAGATCTACAAGTCCAATATGGGTCATCCAATATACCAAATTGATTCCCAACATCATTTTAAAGACATTGGTTCAGCCACTGTTTTGAGTTAGGGTTTAAAAATTGGACTTGCTTTGTATTTTTGTTACTTGCATAATAAGGCAAGTATAGAAAACTTGGCACAAGATGAATTTTCAAGGCAAGGAGCTTACATACACTTCCCATATCTCATGTAAGGAGATTTTGACATAAGTTTGGAAAGGTGCAAGCATGAGATAAGAGATATTCAAAGTATCATGGCATGAGAAGTTCATGAAATTTCCACAACTTTCTAGAATCCTCCAAGATTATTCTAGAAACCTCTAAGTTTGTTAATCATCATCTATATATTGGATTGAGATCATTAAGAGTAAAGGTTGGTGATAGTTGATGTTGAATCCATTTGCAAATCATATTGAATTTTTTTCCATCATTTTTCCATTTTTTCCCACACTTTCACATGTTTGAATTTCCATTTTTTTTTCAATCCTTTTTCTCTCCATTTTTTGATCCTTTCTCATTACCAATTAATTCAATATACTACATAGGATTTTTCCATCAATTTTTGAGAAGATTTTAGTGCAATTCCATGGTGGTATCAACATGAAAAAGTGAGCTCCAAGTGCAAAAGTGATTTTCATTTCCTCACCAATTCAAACATTTTCTTTGATCCTAATACCTCTACCAAGAATTATTGAAGGTTTCTACACTTTTTTTCAAAGAAATTCGTGCTCCATTAAAGCTCCATAATTCATTTTTCCAAGGTATAAAGAATTCGACATAACTCATGATTTATGAGTCTTTCTTGCATTATTGTTGTTGCATCACATTGCTCTCATCTCCTACATGGATTCTAGTACAAAAAAGATGGTTTTTATGACAATTTTTGGTTCTTGAGTTTTTCTTGAGGTGCCACATTTTGGGAGTTAGAGAGAGTTTCAAGAAAATCTAAGACCATATTTGGATTCCTTGAATTTTTTCCTTCAAGTTTGACTAAAATTTTGTGCGAAACGGATAATTATTGATGGAGTTATGGTGCTTCAAAGTGGCCAAAAATCCATGTGAATAGTGTTGCGGGTTACTATTCATGTGCTGAAAAAATATTCAATTTGGAGAAGAAACATGCTGTCCGTTAGATCTTGGTTGACTAGTTGACAAGTCCTCGCATCCAACGCCTCCCACGCGTCCACGTCACCGTCCACATCGCCCTCATTTATCCAGTCAGCGCCCACTCAGCGCTATCCCCCTCCCCACGCGTGTGTTCGATCCCTGGCTTGCACGGTTTTGACTTTATTTCATTTATATTACTTGTTTCTCACATTTATATGCTTTCATGTACTTTCTTTTATATTTTCTGTTTTATATGCTGACTTCAAATAATCATAAAAAATAGGAAAATTAGTCTTTTTGATCCCCATTTTTTTGTTCTGAATCTTTAAGATGTCTAGGATTTAATAAAACTGGAATTATAATTTTACCATTTTTTGACATTTTCTTTGGATTTTTACATTTGGGTCGTCATAAAAAGGCCAATGCTGGTGCTATCATTTTGTTGAATTTCTTTAACCTATCAAAATACAATTTAAATGTCAATCCTTTTGCAGGGATCTCATACACACGTTGAGGTATTGTGATATATTTTTGTGTGAATTTTATTGTACCATTTTAATTGGTTTTGGATGCTTTCTTTAACATGCTCCACTTTAATCTTTCCTTTGGTATACATGAGATATCTTGCAATGTTTTCATCTTGTTTGACCATTTATCTTTGGATATTTTTGTGGTATCTCTCACCCCTGGTTTGTGGCTTGATGTAGGGCATTGGAGATTTTTATTTGAATTTTTTAGCATCTTTTTCTATTTTTCTCATATTTTGTATTCGAACTTGTAATTTGGACTTCCGAACGGACTTTATTTTTGTTAAGGCTCCAACGGCCGATTTGTGTTTGCGTGGTGAATGCCGTGGTTTATATTTCTTATTATAGATAGGCTAGAGGTATTTGAAGACCCCTTAGGTGGCTGTTATTTGTATGTGTAGCTTGCCCGATTATCGACTTGTTTGCATGATAGCACGTTGCGATTCCAAATAGTGGATTACGCGTTTCATTCGGAGTTTTCACTCGATTCTTTGCATATGATCACTTGATATTTTCTTATTCCATCCATGAATGGGCTTGAGGTTGAGATGAACCTTCCTCCCTCCTTTGCATTGCATTTACCATTGCTATATTCATGTTCACTTGTATGCGGTTATTACTTGTATTTCCGTTTCTTCCTTTCGTTTCCTTTCCCGTAGGACTTCCATTCTTCCTTGTTCAAGGGAGGATGTGATAGACATTAGGAGTTAACCCATGCATGATAACATTAGGGTAGATTTTATTCCCTTTTAACCCTAGGATTTGTAGAGTGTCATCTCTTCTTCCTTCAAAACAACAGAAAAACATTAATAAAGGTTATAACAGAGATTAATTCATTTCTTCCGTCAAAAGATTTGAACAGACATCAACCTTTTGCAATAAGAAAACCCTTGTTTAAGGTGAGATTTTTCATAAAAAAACAACAGACAGACTTGTGTCGTACGTGGCCCGAACTACGTTTGCTCTGATCTTTCATGCTGTATGAAAGTACGTAGGCATAGGATACGATATCCTAGCGAGCAACCTTCCCCTCCTTTCCCGTAGGTAGGCGAACTACGTTGACTCTGATTTCTCGTTCCAGACGGGAATACGTAGGCATAAAGTGCGATACTTTGCCGAGTCATTTTATTTTCATTTTATTTTCTTTTTAACCCTTGACCTATAGTTTAGATAGAATAACAATCCATACCCGAAAACAAGCGTGGATCCCGTCGAGTACGACGGACGTGAGGGGTGCTAATACCTTCCCCTTGCGTAACCGACTCCCGAATCCAGGTTTTGGTTGCGACGACCATACCTTTCCCATGTTATGCGAGGTTTACTCTGAGCGTTTCCTTTCCCTCCCGTGGGATAAATAACGCACGGTGGCGACTCTTCCGTCAGCCGGCGCCGATTTTCGCAGTAGCGACAGCTGGCGACTCTGCTGGGGATCCAACGTCCCCTGGCTGCTAAGGACTGCGATAGTTCTTATGCATTTGGGATCCAACATCCCTTAAGAGAGTCAATCCTAACGCTTGTTTTACCGTCGAGGATTTTGTATGGATTTATAGTTCTGACCTTTATTTTCAGCTTTGTATATATGGATTATTATTGCTGTATCTTGGGGTGTGACGGGTGTTCTGATATTGAGTGAGAAGTCGGACCTGGGCTTGAGTGCACCTAGAATTAGAGTAGAGATTAGTTGGCGCCCGCTTGCTTTGCTTGCTTTGGTGTCCCGCGAAATCTACACTCAGACGAGGTTCCTCTGGTTGGCCTCCTGCCCCTTCCTTTGGTTGGCGTGGGTTGCTGGTTAGTTGAATTGTCGACTCTGGGGACCGATCATTTGGAAGTTGGCTAAGTGAGGCCTCTTCAGGATTTGATGATGCCACTCCTTCTGGGAATCGTATCATCAACCCTGAAAGTCTGTGACGCCGACGACCGCATAGGATGCCATGCCTTTGTCAGTTACTAGGACATCCACCTGTGAGAGGGTTTGGGGTTATGCAGGTAACTAGACCTTCAGATACCGGTTATTTCTTGATCGGAGATCCTGGGTATTTATGGAGGGTTATGAGGTCTGTCAGAGACCAGTTGGAGATGTGATTTGAGGTCTGCCAGAGACCAGTTGGAGTTATGGTTTGAGATCTGTCAGATACCATTATTGGAGCTTGATTTTAGGTCTATCTGAGACCAGGGTTTGAGGACTTCTAGAGAATCTATCTGAGACTTCTTGATATGGTCCAGACTATTCAGCTACGGCAGTTGGCCCCCGTTGCATGTTACTTGCATTGCATTCTGTTTGCATACTCATCATCATTGCATCCCACTAACGTGTGTCTGTGCTGCAGGTGCATTTGCATTTCCCTAGTTCTAGTGTCCGGATTCCTGAGTGATTGGTCATGGTCAGCTTAAGAAGGACAGTTGCTTACAAATTGCCTACTCCTGATGTTGTTCCCCTGCTTGGGTTGATCTCTCTGGCTGATGAGGAGGTTCGTAGGAGCTTCAGAATGAGCTATGGAAGACTATTGAGATTGGTGCGCAAACCCACGGAGACAGAGCTAGATAGGCTGTACGCTTTGATGCAATTCTATGATCCCGCATTGAGATGTTTTACGTTCGTTGATTTCATTATAGGGCCTACCATTGAGGAGTATGTGGAGTTTACTGAGTTACCCGTACAGAACCAGGTTCCATTCATTCATTCGGGCATTAAGCCCAAGCCGGAAGACTTGGCAAAAGCCTTGCATGTGGATGCTTCTGAACTGTTGACTACTGTTTCCCGTGGAGTTCCAGGCTTCTCACTCCAGTTCTTGATCGGTAAAGCTCAAGAGTACGCTAAGAGCGGATGTTGGATTGCCTTCAATGCTGTGCTGGCTCTGTGCATTTACGGCATAATATTGTTTCCCAATGTACCGGATTTTGTGGACTTCGATGCCTTCTACTTGTTTGCCGCTGGTAATCCTGTACCGACCATGCTCGGAGATTTCTACCACTCACTGCATTACAAGAATGAGAAGGGAAGAGGAAATAATGTTCATTTCTGTGTACCATTGCTGGATATGTGGTTTAAAAGCCACCATCCCCTGAAGGGATCTTTTGTGAAGAGTGCAACCACAGCTAGCTGGTCAGAGCGCCTGATGAGGCTATCTTCTGAAGACGTTGAGTGGTTTGATCGAGACCTGCTAGGATCTGAGCTTATATTCAGTTGTTCTGGGTACCCTAATGTTCCGTTGATAGGGAGGAAAGGGTGTATCAACTACAACCCTTCTCTGTTCGTCCGTCAGTTCGGATATGCGTTGAAGAACCCACCAAAGGAGGAGGAAGTACAGGAATCTCTGTACTTCACCGGAGACGTGAAGGGGGAGTTACTAGCCAAGCTGCAGCATGCCTGGACGCGTGTTAACCGCAGAGGGAAGCCGTTGTTAGGAAAGAATGACTGTCAGGCCTATGCACCATACAGAGTTTGGGTCCAGGAGAGAGCAAGTCAGTTGCGGATGTCATTCCCAGATGTACCAATCCTTGTTCCTATTCCGGTAGCAGAGCCAACCACTGTTTCTCGGGAAGCCTACGAGCAAGTTGTGAAAGAAAAAGAAGCCTTGATGAAGATCAATGAAGGGTTAGAGCAAGAGTTAGCCCAGGTACGCAGTGAGAAAAACAAGGCCGTGTATGCTTTCCAACAGCAGATTGAGCTAATGAACAGATTAGAGGATGAGTTGACTGAGGAGAGGAAGAAGCGCGAACGTCTGGGGCAAGAGTTCAGAAGCTCCCATGACATGCTTGAATCCAAGAAGAAAGCGCTTGACATTGCTCACCGAGAGATCTCTTCTTGCAATAAGACTTGGAATGCTACGCTCACCAACAATAAGAAGATGGAAGATAAGTTGAAGCAGCAAATTTCCGACCTCGAAGAGCAGTTGAAGTCCAGCATCAAGAAGTGTGAAGAAGAAGTGATGACCCGGTACAGTCTCCAGAACGCACTGAACAAGGACATCAAAGGCAGAGATGAAGCCGTGTCTCAGAAGCGTAAACTAGAGGATCGCTTCGGAGACGGGGCATGGGAAGAAACTGCTGAAGACGTGCGCCGTGTTCTTAAGAAGAGAAACCAACTTGTTGAAGGGCTGCTTGATCGACCAAGTCATCCGGAGACCAAGAAATTGCTAGAAGAGTACCAGACTTCTGGGAGGATTTGATCACTTCATGTAGTAGCTTGTATGCTTTATTTGCATATTGCTGACCATCACCAGGATTGTTGGTTGAGGTCATGCCTTCTTATTGTACTCAGTGATATTGTATTCTTGGCCTATTAGTTTTCTCAGCAATATATGAGGCTTTCTATGATTCAGCTCCGATCTTTGTATTGCTAGCACTGTCACTGCACCGGCACCTCCACACTAGAATCGGGGAATGAATTTCCCTAATGCACAGACACACACATTGCATTGCATTCATACTCATATTGCATTACAGGTAATTATTAAACTGTAGCTCATCTCCTGTATCTCTCAGGTCCCCCAGGATTATCGACTGAAGAATTCCCTAGCATTCAACCAGAAGCAGCAGCAAGGAAGTCATGAGTCAGGATCCGACTGAGATGCAAGAGGTGCACGACAACATAATGCGGCTCATACAGGTAATGGAAGCCATGGCCGAGAGTCAGAAACAGTTGCAGAATATGGTGCAGCCTCTGATTGCGTGGGCTGATGATAGGGCTGCCGACTTTGCTCAGCTAGAGAATCAAGGTTTTCTCCCAGGCCGCATACGCCAACTTGTGGGGGTAGCCATCAAACAGGTTCAAGCAGAATTAACGGATGTTCGAGGCCAGCTGGGGCAGTTCACGAAAGATATGCAAGAGTTGCGCTCGAATCAAGAAGAAGAGAACTGCCGACTGAAGGCACAGATAGGGTTGATGGCTGAAGTATTAAGGAACGTACTCAGGAGAGAAGGAGGGCAAATGTTGGAAGACGCGGCTGGCTTATCTGTTCCTCAGGGGTCTGAAGAACCATTACCCACGCAGGATAGGCTTAAGAGACCCTCTCCACGGTTCGAAGCTCAGGAGTCTCCTCGTCAGCAGTCGCAATTGATTTTGCAAGATAACTCAAGGAGGTGGGGTAAGAGAATGAGGTTTTCTAACAAAGTATTTGATGAGATCCCTGTGGATTATGATCAGTTGGTGCAACTCTTGTTCCAACTTCAACTGGTTGAGCCCCGCATTTTGGTTCCACTGACAGGGCAGCCGCCACCAGACTATGACCTGAACGCCCATTGTGCCTTCCACTCCGGAGCACCGGGGCATAGCATTGCAAACTGCAAAGCTTTTAAGCATAAGATTCAAGATTTGATGGATGAGAAAATAATTGAGTTTGTACCGGGGGGCATAAAAGTTGCAGGGACTGATATTCCCATTTCTCCGCCAGAGGTTGCAGATGAATCGAGGTATATCCCAGAGCCACTGGAAGCTAAGTCTCCATGTCCACAACAGTTGTCAATGCCAGGGTTGAACTTAAGGATGATAACGCGTGAGCCTAAGGAAACGTCCGAGCAAAGCCAGCAGCCTACAAGACGCCAGTATACGACTCAGCAAAGAATTCAGGAAAAAAAGCCAAGGAGGGTGTTTGAGAAGCCTCCCTCAACGTACGCAGATTTGTTACAGACACTACTAAGATTGAACTTGGTGGAGAAAAGAACTCTGGCGCCAATAACCGGCACTCTGCCGGATGACTATGATGCGAGCAGGCACTGTGAATTCCACTCCGGGGCTCCCGGACATGATATTGAAGGTTGCCACGCGTTCAAGCATAACGTCCAAGATTTAATCGACAACAGGGTCATTAACTTCTCCGATAGGGCCCCCAAGGTGGTGCAAAGCCATAGACAAGCAAAAGCCGGGGTGATGAAAAGGTTTCCCAGATTTGATCGGGCCGGTGAAAGAAGATCGAGACAGCAGTAGACTACCCCTGATGATAGCTTCTGAGAATGGTTGACTCACCAATAAGTCAAAGTGTAGGAAGTCCAGTTCTGAGACACCGACATTTTTCATGTTATCTTGTTCATGTCCGCGCATTCGTAGTTTCTTTTCTGTGTAATTGCAAATTTCGCTCTTAAAACTTGTTGTTTTTCAATTGATATTAATAAACGAAATGAATATGCATGTTTTGAATTAATCCAGTCGTGTTCACTCTTTGTTTTGCTTTAATGCTTAATGCTTGTTTTAGCAGGAATCTGGGGAGGATGACGAAAACAGATGACGAATAATATTCCGATCGTATGCTTTTGGATAAAAAACTTGTTGATGAAATACAGGCATTGTTTCAATCCATAAACACTGGAGATATAAGGAAGGTAATCCCTTGATAACCCCTTTCGAGCCAGTAGTAGGAGGTTCTTTTCGAAAATGAAAAAACCCCCAAATCTTAACCCGGGGCAGAGTAGGTGTCAGTTAGTTTGACCAAGCGTTCGAATCGTGGAAAGAGTGTCCGGTTGAGGATAAATCACACTTGTATAAGTCGTGCCTAAAGAACCGCAATGGTTAAACCTTGCCGACAAAGAGTGAAACAGTCACATTACTCCACAAGAAGTTAGACAAACCAGTGTCACACGACTTGTTCAAAAAAAAAAGAGAACGAAAAGTGAAAAGAATCAAGAGCCCGCTAAGTCAAAACTTGAAAACAAATGACTTAGGCAAAAACAGGGGCATCCCGCTGGACTGGAAAATCAAAAGAATCTCAAAAGATACTCAGTCCAGGCAAAAGTTAGGGAACAAAAAAAAAAAACAAAAGACGAAAAGGATTGTCAAAGAAAAGAACAAATCCTCGAAAAGGACAAAAGTCGTGTGATTCTAGGCACCCAAAGACGAAAAGCAAATGACCGTCACTCAAAAAAGAAAAACGCGTGGTATCCTGAACCATCACTCCTATCATTCCACCTCTAATAGGTGAACGCTGAAGTCAGATTAGCTGAACATAGGATTGGAGAACATCACGAAGAATGGGTGGGTCGAAATAAATTTTGAGCCTATATCTTTCCTTGTTAACCGTGAACCTGACCACGTTACAACCCGCAAAAGTCCTAATTGAAACAGGTTTTGTCCGAGGGCATACGTCAGTAAAGATCTCGTCGATTCTGACTCCTAAAAGGGTTCCTCTTACCAGCTTTCATATTGACATTTTGATAATTGATTCATTACATGTCACAAAATTTTTTAGTGAACAGACTTGGATTTTGAAACTGTCATATGCATTGCGTTTAATATATCTTTTATGCAGAACAACTTGTGTTACCTGCGAGTAAGCGCATGCCGACAGGAAAGATTCCTACATTGGAAGGTATGATCAGGATAAAATGCAGAATGCCCAAATATTTCGTGAACTGGGGCAAGCTATACTGATTAATTCAGGTAGAGTCGGTCATCCTAGAATCAGTAAATCCGGGGCAGTCAGGTCAAGATTTGGCAAATCTCTCATAGCTATGGGCAGTGCTCCACGACACAGTCGATCAGAGACAAAAGATTGTTGCGAGACCGGGGCATGTCACCCTAGAAGCACGAAAGTTATGTTCTTGAAACACCCCTTCAAGGTCCGAAATGTAGAAGCCGTCCATGTCTGGTCGTCAGGATACAAAGACTGTAGGGTCCATTCCAAAACTGTTGCAGATTCAGGGGCAAGCTGGGCATGTTAGTATCCCCGAAGCGGAGTTCTCTCCTTTCAGCAAGTGTTCTTTCCTCCCAGTAGAACTCGAAGATTAAGACTCTCCCCAGCAGAGTTGGTTGTGGGTCCTGGCATTTATTTTGTCAGGGATACTGTGTAATATCAGTTCACTCTCCAGCAGAAATCCAATCGTACTGTGCACATCTGCTATTCCCCAGCAGAGTTATATTCCCCAGCAGGATGCTACTTCAACAAGGTGTTTGGTTTAAGTTCCTAATTTCCCAGCTGAGTCGACTTCACTCTTACAGCATTTATTTTGCTGGAATAATTATGTAGCACCTGGCTATCCCCAGCGGAGTTGGCATTATCTTCAGCATTTATTTTGCTGAAGCGGTTCCTGTATCCCAGCAGGTGGGGAGAGCACTTGCTCAAATGAACTACCAAACACTCAAGATCTCGGCATGAGATATTCAATGATAATGTCAGTTTCGGCAGTATTCCCCACAGAGTTACCAGGATAAGTCTCTCTTTATTCCCAAGCAGAGTTACTTGTCATCAAAAGGTTTCATGAACCAGAATTTCAGAAGTGGCCTCCGGGAATCAGAACAGGCATCCGGTAGTTTGGTTTCCAGATATCCCCAGTAGAGTCCGCCTCAAAGTCGCTGTCACGTCAGTGCTAAGAAGTTTGTGGGTCGGGACCAATGAAGAAGTGAGTCCTGACGTGGACAAGTTGTATTTCCCCAGCGGGTCGAAGATGCCTGAGTCCTGACGTGGACAAATCAAGACGAAACATGGGTCCTGACGTGGAACGAAGTTGTTTCCTTACGTGGAAAGATTGAGTCCTTACGTGGACATATCAAGCCAGAGTCCTTACATGGACAGATTGATAACGTATTCATTACGTGGAAAAAGATCATATTCCTTACGTGGAAAGATTGGAGTCCTTACGTGGACAGATTAAGATTGTGTTCCTAACGTGGAAAGATGGAGATTCCTTACGTGGAAAGATTTGAGTCCTCACGCGGACATATCAAGATTGATTCCTTACGTGGAAAGATTAGAGTCCTTACGCGGACATATCAAGAGGAGATTCCTAACGTGGAAAGAAGGTAGATTCCTTACGTGGAAAGTTTAGTCCTGACGTGGACAGATTCAGATCAAGATCATTCCTTACGTGGAAAGATTGGAGTCCTTACGTGGACAGATTAAGATGGTGTTCCTGACGTGGAAAGGTGGGTCCTAACGTGGACGATGTTCTCCTTACGTGGAAAGACAATGTTTCCTTGCGTGGAAAGAAGATGGTTTCCTTACGTGGAAAGACGAATTTATTCCTTACGTGGAAAGAAATTGGTATTCCTTACGTGGAAAGATTGAGTCCTTACGCGGACATATCGAGATGGATTCCTTACGGGGAGACAAGTGCATTCCTAACGTGGAAGAGTTTAGTCCTGACGCGGACAGATCCAGACGAAGTCTTATTCCTTACGTGGAAAAATGGTGATTCCTTACGTGGAAAAGAGATTGATTCCTTACGTGGAAAGTTTAGTCCTGACGCGGACAGATGGAAAAGAAGTTGATTCCTGACGTGGAAAGAGAAGGTGTTTCCTTACGTGGAAAAGTTTAGTCCTGACGTGGACAGATCAAGGTTTGATTCCTAACGTGGAAAGATCAGAGTCCTTACGTGGACATATCAAGAGCATTTCTTACGTGGAAGAAAAATGGTTTCCTTACGTGGAAAGACGAGTTTATTCCTTACGTGGAAAGATTGAGTCCTCACGCGGACATATCAAGATTGATTCCTGACGTGGAAAGAAAGAGATTATTCCTGACGTGGAAGAGTTTAGTCCTGACGCGGACAGATCAAAGAAGTTATTCCTAACGTGGAAGAAGAAGATAGATTCCTTACGTGGAAAGTTTAGTCCTGACGTGGACGGAAAGAAGAAACGGTATTCCTTACGTGGAAAGAAGAAGCATTCCTAACGTGGAAAGAAAGATTGATATAGTATTCCTCACGTGGAAAGATTGGGGTTCCTTACGTGGAAAATTTGTGATTCCTAACGTGGAAAAAGAAAGAGTCCTTACGTGGACAAAGCAAAAGAAGACGTATTCCTTACGTGGAAGAGTTTGACAAAGCAGAGAAAAGTCACCCCTGACGGGGAAAAGCGATGTATTCCTTACGTGGAAAGGTGAGTCCTAACATGGACAGTATTATTCCTAACGTGGAACGGTTATTCCTTACGTGGAAAGGTGAGTCCTAACGTGGACGGTGGTATTCCTAACGTGGAAGAGTTTATTCCTAACGTGGACGATTTATCTCTGACGAGAAGGCAGACGAGCCGTCCCCAGCAAAGTTGTTGAAGTTTTTTCCGAGTTGACAGCAGATAGAGTCCTGACGTGGACAAGCAAAGGACGAAGTTTCCGATGATTCAATCTTTTTCAGGATGATGAGAAGAATCCCCAGCACGGTCGCACGAGATCAGTGGGTTGCCGTAACAGTTAAATTCAGCTGATGAATGTCGTTCCCCAAGCAGTGGCGCAGTTTATTTCTGCGGTTGGCAAATTTCTGGGTTCCTAGTATTCAACCGTCTCGTACCGTGAATGTCTGAAGGCTCCGGGCTCTTCACCCAATCGGGTCCAAGCTGCTTGAATAGGGGCAGCTGTTGCACCCTAAAAATTTGCCCAACCTTATTCACTTGGTTTATGTTTCAATTGCATTAGCATTTGCATATAGGGCCATGTACATAGGTTACTCATCTGCATAGCATAAGCATAGCAAGTCAGCTAACAGGGGACCAATCATTATTCTCATCTCTAGAGGCCTATCAAGAGGTTATTATCCTGATTCAACCTCATTCAAGTCATCAGAAAAGAATTTGGAAGCTATCAAGTCAATGGATCAAGCAGTTCATCTATCTCCTAACTGAGGGTGTCTGAGGATCAACAAAGAAATGGTGAGCTGTGGGCTGAGCATGGGGAGTATCTAGACATCTTGGAGGACTTAGAAAGTCATTTGGAGAAGGAGACAAGTCATTGGTGAAGTCACAAGAATTACAATTGAAGACAGTCAACTAGGGTTTCATCTGGGTCAACCCTGGGTCAACTCTAGGTCAATTGACTGATTGAAAGGCATTAAGGGCTATTGGAGAGATGTGGGGTTCATCATTTGACATGAAGAATAAGGATATGTTGTTATGCTAAGAAGAATTCAAGAGAAATCAAGGAGAAGAGGAGTTTCTAAATTAGGGTTTCTGTGTAAAATTCCCTAGTTTAGGACAAACTTCCAAGCAAGATAAGTCAAAATGCAAGCTTCAAATGGATCCTTGGCCAACATGAAACTTGTAGAGGATCTCAAAACCTTTGATTTGAGTGGTGGAAGACATCAAGGAGATTTATAGAACTCAAGTTATGGTCCTTGCAAGTTACAGGTCATCTGAGGTATCTGAAGTTTTGTCTGTGAAAGTGACTTGACTTCCAAGCAATTTTTACCCCTCAAGGAGATTTCAAATGAATTTCTGGTCAACATAAGGATTGTTCCTCATTGTCTCAGATTTCTAGAATGGTATGGTATGCCTTCATATGATTTGTGGAACTCTACTTATGGTCTTGGCAAGCAAAGGGTATTTTGGTCATCTGGTGATTACAAGTCATTCTTAGCCTATACCTAAAACTCATACAAGGGAGCTTCAAATGAAAAAATTCCCAACATCAAAGTTGCTCAAAATGCCATTTTAAGAAACGAAGTCATGAAAGTTTGGAAATGCATGGAACAAGACTTGATAAAAGTTGGTGAAAAATGACTTAAAAAAGGCATATAACTTGAAAAAGTTCAAGTTGGAAAATGGTTTGAGAGATCTACAAGTCCAATATGGGTCATCCAATATACCAAATTGATTCCCAACATCATTTTAAAGACATTGGTTCAGCCACTTTTTTGAGTTAGGGTTTAAAAATTGGACTTGCTTTGTATTTTTGTTACTTGCATAATAAGGCAAGTATAGAAAACTTGGCACAAGATGAATTTTCAAGGCAAGGAGCTTACATACACTTCCCATATCTCGTGTAAGGAGATTTTGACATAAGTTTGGAAAGGTGCAAGCATGAGATAAGAGATATTCAAAGTATCATGGCATGAGAAGTTCATGAAATTTCCACAACTTTCTAGAATCCTCCAAGATTATTCTAGAAACCTCTAAGTTTGTTAATCATCATCTATATATTGGATTGAGATCATTAAGAGTAAAGGTTGGTGATAGTTGATGTTGAATCCATTTGCAAATCATATTGAATTTTTTCCCATCATTTTTCCATTTTTTCCCACACTTTCACATGTTTGAATTTCCATTTTTTTTTCAATCCTTTTTCTCTCCATTTTTTGATCCTTTCTCATTACCAATTAATTCAATATACTACATAGGATTTTTCCATCAATTTTTGAGAAGATTTTAGTGCAATTCCATGGTGGTATCAACATGAAAAAGTGAGCTCCAAGTGCAAAAGTGATTTTCATTTCCTCACCAATTCAAGCATTTTCTTTGATCCTAATACCTCTACCAAGAATTATTGAAGGTTTCTACACTTTTTTCCAAAGAAATTCGTGCTCCATTAAAGCTCCATAATTCATTTTTCCAAGGTATAAAGAATTCGACATAACTCATGATTTATGAGTCTTTCTTGCATTATTGTTGTTGCATCACATTGCTCTCATCTCCTACATGGATTCTAGTACAAAAAAGATGGTTTTTATGACAATTTTTGGTTCTTGAGTTTTTCTTGAGGTGCCACATTTTGGGAGTTAGAGAGAGTTTCAAGAAAATCTAAGACCATATTTGGATTCCTTGAATTTTTTCCTTCAAGTTTGACTAAAATTTTGTGCGAAACAGATAATTATTGATGGAGTTATGGTGCTTCAAAGTGGCCAAAAATCCATGTGAATAGTGCTGCGGGTTACTATTCATGTGCTGAAAAAATATTCAATTTGGAGAAGAAACATGCTGTTCGTTAGATCTTGGTTGACTAGTTGACAAGTCCTCGCATCCAACGCCTCCCACGCGTCCACGTCACCGTCCACATCGCCCTCATTTATCCAGTCAGCACCCACTCAGCGCTATCCCCCTCCCCACGCGTGTGTTCGATCCCTGGCTTGCACGGTTTTGACTTTATTTCATTTATATTACTAGTTTCTCACATTTATATGCTTTCATGTACTTTCTTTTATATTTTCTGTTTTATATGCTGACTTCAAATAATCATAAAAAATAGGAAAATTAGTCTTTTTGATCCCCATTTTTATATGCTGAATCTTTAAGATGTCTAGGATTTAATAAAACTGGAATTATAATTTTACCATTTTTTGACATTTTCTTTGGGTTTTTACATTTGGGTCGTCATAAAAAGGCCAATGCTGGTGCTATCATTTTGTTGAATTTCTTTAACCTATCAAAATACAATTTAAATGTCAATCCTTTTGCAGGGATCTCATACACACGTTGAGGTATTGTGATATATTTTTGTGGGAATTTTATTGTACCATTTTAATTGGTTTTGGATGCTTTCTTTAACATGCTCCACTTTAATCTTTCCTTTGGTATACATGAGATATCTTGCAATGTTTTCATCTTGTTTGACCATTTATCTTTGAATATTTTTGTGGTATCTCTCACCCCTGGTTTGTGGCTTGATGTAGGGCATTGGAGATTTTTATTTGAATTTTTTAGCATCTTTTGCTATTTTTCTCATATTTTGTATTCGAACTTGTAATTTGGACTTCCGAACGGACTTTATTTTTGTTAAGGCTCCAACGGCCGATTTGTGTTTGCGTGGTGAATGTCGTGGTTTATATTTCTTATTATAGATAGGCTAGAGGTATTTGAATACCCCTTAGGTGGCTGTTATTTGTATGTGTAGCTTGCCCGATTATCGACTTGTTTGCATGATAGCACGTTGCGATTCCAAATAGTGGATTACGCGTTTCATTTGGAGTTTTCACTCGATTCTTTGCATATGATCACTTGATATTTTCTTATTCCATCCATGAATGGGCTTGAGGTTGAGATGAACCTTCCTCCCTCCTTTGCATTGCATTTACCATTGCTATATTCATGTTCACTTGT
Source organism: Lathyrus sativus (assembly GCA_963859935.3). Classification (NCBI taxonomy): domain Eukaryota; kingdom Viridiplantae; phylum Streptophyta; class Magnoliopsida; order Fabales; family Fabaceae; genus Lathyrus; species Lathyrus sativus. Next base: position 23,125,681 of record OZ012737.1, read on the forward strand.
ATGCGGTTATTACTTGTATTTCCGTTTCTTCCTTTCGTTTCCTTTCCCGTAGGACTTCCATTCTTCCTTGTTCAAGGGAGGATGTGATAGACATTAGGAGTTAACCCATGCATGATAACATTAGGGTAGATTTTATTCCCTTTTAACCCTAGGATTTGTAGAGTGTCATCTCTTCTTCCTTCAAAACAACAGAAAAACATTAATAAAGGTTATAACAGAGATTAATTCATTTCTTCCGTCAAAAGATTTGAACAGACATCAACCTTTTGCAATAAGAAAACCCTTGTTTAAGGTGAGATTTTTCATAAAAAAACAACAGACAGACTTGTGTCGTACGTGGCCCGAACTACGTTTGCTCTGATCTTTCATGCTGTATGAAAGTACGTAGGCATAGGATACGATATCCTAGCGAGCAACCTTCCCCTCCTTTCCCGTAGGTAGGCGAACTACGTTGACTCTGATTTCTCGTTCCAGACGGGAATACGTAGGCATAAAGTGCGATACTTTGCCGAGTCATTTTATTTTCATTTTATTTTCTTTTTAACCCTTGACCTATAGTTTAGATAGAATAACAATCCATACCCGAAAACAAGCGTGGATCCCGTCGAGTACGACGGACGTGAGGGGTGCTAATACCTTCCCCTTGCGTAACCGACTCCCGAATCCAGGTTTTGGTTGCAACGACCATACCTTTCCCATGTTGTGCGAGGTTTACTCTGAGCGTTTCCTTTCCCTCCCGTGGGATAAATAACGCACGGTGGCGACTCTTCCGTCAGCCGGCGCCGATTTTTGCAGTAGCGACAGGTACAATAAATAATCCCTAGTAAAGAACAAAGTCGTGTGACCAATTGCCATTAGAAATAGGTGAGTGACTGCCATGTCCAAAGCCTTGATAAGTTCTCGACCATATCAAATCCAATTGAGGTATGAGTATTCGCATCCGATTAACTGAATTAGGATTGAAGAACATCACGAAGAATGGGTGGGTACCAATAACTTTGAGCCTTTATCCTTTGTTTCTTAAAACTGTGCACCAAGCCACGATACAACCTTTAAAAGACCTAATTGAAGTAGGAATTCTTTTGAAAGCGTACTCGACGAGATAATGTTTCTTGACTCCTATGAGCTGTGCTCAATTTAACGTTGGCATTATAAATCAAATTCATATCCTAACTATTGGCTCAGCCACGAGTTACAGCGATATCTTTTTCAAAACAAAATAAAAACAAAAATTTCAAGACAAATATATTGTTGCATTGATAGTTTCAAGATAGCATTTCACGCGTGTTGATTTTGCCTAACATCTTAGGAACCTACATTAGATGTCACAAATCCTGCTAAATAAGGGCATGTGGCCTTCCAAATCACTTATTGATGCAGGCTGACTCTCCTGAGAGCTATTTCTTGAAGACTCCGTCATGACACCGTCAATCTGAGCCGATTACGACGAGATCCACCAAATCTCTCTAAGAGTTTGAAAACAGTGGGGCAACTAGACTCCATGTTCTCTATAAAATCCTCTTGAGATGAATCTTTCTCCTAAAGCAAGTACTTCGGGGCATGATCATTCTCAAAATGGAGACCACTACAAAGTCCATCAAGATCAAGACTAATTTGTTTAACAACATTCTCCGTGCACCTGATGGATCTTACTCCCGGTGGTCTTCATTACCCAGTAAATCTCATCAACCTTCGCTCCAGCGCAGTCCCCTGCGAGACTTTAAGCAGACATAGTCCCCAACGAGACTATAAACTGACAACAGGTTGAACCGAGCTGGTGATCTCCAAGACAGCAGAGATCTTACCAGCATCTTTCCAGTGATAGTCCCCAGCGAGACTTTAAGCTAACAACATTTTGGATCCGCCCGATAAATCTCCAGTAACTCCCGATGCTGCAGAGATCTTCCCGGTATCCTCCAAATTATCCATGTTCTTGAAGACCCATTCTCAGTGGGATCATCTGTTCCTCAATGTAATTGCCTTACTTCCCTCAGGAAATTATCTCCACGAGATTGTCGTGTTCTTCCCAAGAAGTCAAGTTACTTTCCCAGGAATATCGGGTGAATTCTCCTCAGCAAGTCTGGTGAACTCTCCCTATGGAAGTTTGATACTTTATCCCCAGTCGGATGTACCTTTTCCCCAGGAAGTTGAGGTGCTATTCTCAGGAAGTTGCTACACCATCTCCATGAGGCTTCCAATGATAAGTGGCTATTCTCTCTTGAGAAGCTTATCAGGGTATTTCCCATTAAAGTCCATTTATTTTGGCATACAACCGGTTTTACCCTGTATATTTTCTACGGATTCCTGAAAATTTCGTTTGATCCTGTCACGAGGGAAAGTTTACAGAAGCTCGGATGTTATTCTTTGCTCAATGCTCCAGCATTCTGTTGATCGATCCTACAGTCGTGTAGATCCAGTTTTACTTTTTTACCATAGAGTATCAGTCGGTCACGCCTGAACCTGTTGAATAATTACTCTCAGATATTCCCTAATGGAGGCCGTCTCATCGGTGCCATCTCCATTAAGGATCCCGTTCGTACCATTCCCTTTCTAGAAGTGACAATTGGTCGCGCTCGCACCAGTTGACCATCGCTTTAGAATTCCCCAGTGTCGTGTTGTCATCCCAACGTGTCGTATTCCCCAATGTGTTTCCTCGTAGCATCTGTCCCATGTGTCGTCATGTTGTCTACATGCATTTATCATTCGAGCATACGCATCATAGCATGGTCAGCATTAGCATATTTTCGTTTTGTCTGTAGCATTGCATATCGCCGCATCTAAGGGCAAAATTTTCGGTTATCTATATTTAAATCCCTCCACCATGATTTCTCGAGTCTCTGCCGCTCAAATCATCTGGTGTAGCTATTTAAATAGGGGCAACTCTAATACCCCAAATTTTACCCTCATATTAGTCTATTCACGTTGCATGTCATCTCATTTTTGCATCAGCTAACTATTAACAAGTTACGTAGTTTGTTTCGTCTTGTAGGAACCACGTCTGATACACTTTAGCTGTTAAGGGCAAAATGGTCATTTTCACGTTGTGTATTGACAGTCCTTGAAGCTGAGTCATCATCAGAGATTTATTGAATGAATAGAGCCTCCGTCTCCGAGTTCCTTATTTTCTTTGAAGGTGAACAGAAATTCACGGTAATTTTGGCATCAGGATCTTTGAGATACAGTAATCAATTCAACGGACTGAGACTCTCTCGTCAGTGGATTTCCGAGACAGTTATTTTGTCATGTGGGTTTGATTATGTTGAGATATTAATTTGGTTTGGTTCAAGTCAAATGCAAGGATTTGCTCTACGGAATTTGGTTTCAACAGACATTTATTTCTCTATTTCTTCTGCTACCTGTCATTCAACTTTTAAAAGGGAAGCAGTGAATTTATTCTGACTCAAGTCTAGAATTAATATACCTGTTTAATCATGATCGTGGGTCGAATTAGTTCACGACATGGGATCTCGTCATCAGAGAGACACGTTAAATTTTTCAGTACCGCGGTCAGCTTTGTTTTACCGTAATTGAATTTCTCTGCTTTTGTTGGTTTACCTCATTCAAGGCCCGTACCAATGCTATCATCAGAAAAATATCATATGGCACTATCAAGTTCACAAAGGGCACAACAGTCATTTGTTCACATCCGACCGTCCAGTTGAATTTTGAGCCGTAATCAGGAATTTTGGTTTGTTTGATCTAGTTTGGAGGTTTTAATCGGAAATGGTGTCGGAAGCGAAGCTAATCGGATAAATTGAAAAAAATTATCAATTAATAATAAAAAGGTGGAATTTCTTTCCATTTGGGTGTTTTTATATTAATTTAATTTCATTTAGTTCTATTTTTTATTTTTTGTTTCGTTTTAAAAAAGAGAAAATCATTTTATTTTAAGTTTTATTTCACTTTGAATTTTGTTTTCATTTCATTTTACATAACTTCATTCTTAAAAAAAATATAACTTCATTTCAATTTGCTCGCATTTTTATCTTTTATTATTAATTCCATTTTTAATATTATCATTATTTTATATTTTAGATAAAAAGCATATATATATGCATTAGTCTTCATTCTCATTTGCATATCTAAAATAAATAAATAAAGTAAAGACTGTTATTATGGAAGTGATGAATAAGTAGAGAATTTTTATTAATAAATTTAGTTCTTTTAAAAAAATAGTAACTAAATAAAATTATAAGATATATAAAAAATTACATTCTTTCATAAAAATATAAAAGTTTCTAAAATTCTTCATGCTTCCGATTAGCCGATTCCGAGTTTCCGATATTGTTCGTACCTGTAAAATAAGCAAAGCAGACAGAGAAATAATCGGTTAGTAATTTTTGACATCCTCAGAAAAGTCTCATCACCGGGTGTCGGGAGGGCACGACTAATGCCGAAACTAAACTCCCATTTCCAACTCCCAACCTCGGCACCGATAGATAGTATATGTTCTTATCTTTGGTCGGGACAGCCGAGAAGAAGAGAAAAAAAAGTTTTTGGCCGAAAATGATTTTTGCCGAAAAATGGATTATGGAGCCAAACAGGTTGCTAACAGATATCCAAGAAAAATCCAAAATCCAAATCTGTTTCCATCAAGTAAATATACAGATATCTAAGACAAATCCGAATCTGTTTCCATCCAAAAATATCCAGATTCAAAACAAATAAAAAAAATCCAAATCCAACAAGTCAAACAGGCTTCTGAAAACTGCATTCGAACAAATCACGAACAAAATAACAACAACCCATGAAAGACGCGGATGGAATCAAATCATAAACAAACTCGCGGACGCATGCAAAGCGATTCCGTGAGATTAGCCAAGCTTTGAATCCTGAAAAATCTCAGTCAACAACAAACCATGAGTTCCATAAATCCAGCCCATAAATCAGAAAATATATAAAGCTTAACCTCATCAAAAAATAAAAGGAGGAGAACCTTAGAGAACCAAAAGCGGCGGCGCATTTGAGGAGGTTTAGAAAGCTGAAGCTTTCACCATCACCCCGCGCCGAGAAAGAAGATGGGATCACCGGCAAAGATTCAAACCCCAGATAGAGGAATCCAATGCCGACGGCGGCAGGCTTCAACTCACAGGCCTCAGAACGTGCTTCCGGCATTGACCTCACCGACCATCACGCCCAAACGGACTCGTAGGGATCACGAGCATCGTTGTCGTAAAAGACCGTCGAAATCGTAAGTCGCCTTTGTATGTGTTCATTTCCTTTGGCTTTGTGTTGTTTCAGGTTCGTAATGGAAGGAAAAGGATGATCGGATCTCATGCAAGGAGAAAGCGAAAATGGAAAAGCTCGGAAGTTGGCAATGGCAGCTGACTTTTGTGAAGAAGAAGAAGGCTCGGTGAACCCTCTAGCCTTCCGCCCCCCTTTTATGGCTTTTCATTTTATTTATTTCTTCCTTTTCCACGTTTATTCATTTTCATTTAATAATTAATAAGGTAGATAACCATTTTCCTAGTATTGGCTGTGTAACGTTTTGGTTTTATTTCAAATTATAACAAAAATATTTTGTAAAGATTGTTAAGTTTTATAATCTTAGGTAGAGTTTAGTTAATTAAAGCAATGGTGGAATGAAAATGAAACCTTTTTCTAATAATTAAGTTGTAAGAATTAAAATATTTTCTATGTAAAAAAAATATTTTCTTAAACTAAAACGTTAAAAGTTAAAAACTCTATTTTTCCTCATAATAAAGTTAAACTCTAGTTTATAATTTCCTTTTAAATTCTAGTTTCTTTATTTAAATCAAGACAATTTTTTTTCTTCTGAAAACATTAAAATCAACTTAAGTTCTCTCTAAAAAATGAAAAAAACAGCTTTTCTTGAATAAAAATCCAAAAAAAAATAAATTTTTTTTTTCTAATTAAACTAAAACACTCTTTTAAAATTGAAAATAGTTTTTTAAAGTTATACCAAAACTGTTTTTTAAAATAAAATTAAAATATTTCTTAAATAAAAATTAAAACGTTTCTTTAAATTTTAAATTTAAACCTTTTTTTTAAGTTAAAATTAAAAATAAATAAAAAACATTTTCAAAATTAAAGATAGATCTTTTTCAAAATTAACCCAAAATATTTTCAAAATTAAATTAATTTTCTTTTTAAATTATTTTTTTTTTAAAATATAATAATAATAATGTTAAATAAGCGTCCAAATTCATAATTTTTCTTTTTCACTGTTTTATTATTTGCCATGAATTTTTGTCTAACCATTTTCACTAATGTTCTCTGTTTCTCTCCTCAGATCATATTTAAATTATTTGTTCAATTTATTTTGTTTCATAGATGTAATTTACGCGAGGCCATGGTCGCGATTTATTTTTTTATTTTTCATTTTTTTGGGATATGTAATTTACGCGAGTGATCGTCGCGACGCTTTATTTACTTTCCGCATTTTATTTCTGCCATATGATATTTTTACTGTTTGCATGTTTTTACCGTAATGCTCCCTCCGAAGGAATTAGGTTTAGCCGTTTGACCGCCGAGTCAATAACCCTAGTTTGACCGTTTCAAACCCTAATAGCCTAGGTGTCCTACCGTGGACGAAAATGCCCTTTACCCTAGCATTAGGTCAAAGAGTCGTCGTACTCTGTTTTTTTAGGGTTTCTCGCCGTGGAATCCCTAATTTAACCCTAAATTTCAATAACAAATTCAACATCAGAAATAAGAGTTTTAAGACTCCACGTGTAACACCCCACTTCCCATAATTTAAATAAATAATAATATTTCAACAAAATATCAGAGTCACCACCTCAAGTGGGATATCACATCAGAAAATTCAACATCTCTTTTTCATTTAAAAAGATTTTCACCATAAACAGCGGAAATATTCATTTGTTCATCAGTCACGGCCATCCGCCAAATTATAAAATAATCTTTAGAAAAATATCATAAATATGATACGTTCACAGGAAACATAAAGGTTCCACGTAAGTGTGTCCTTAAGATATGTTTACTCCCCTTGAAACTGATAACACGAAATCATATAGATATTTTCATGCATAATTCAACTAAAGTCTAACCGTTTTCGATCCGATTTCGGGTTATTTCCGTGTATTTGTCTGATGTTTTGCAGGTATTCAACGATCACGTCTAAACAAGGCAACATGAAGAAAAGAAGCAATCTCAGATGAAATATGGACGAAAAAGGAGTGAAAACACAATGAAAAGCGCAGCAAGCTGTTTTTGCTGATGTGACGACCGTCACAGCTTCATGACGACCGTCACACCTTGTGACGACCATCATGCAGGCAAAAACGCCCCACTCAGATTACACGTCAAAGGATCAGTTCCAATTCCCACAGAGTGGACCACTACTCCCTAAATTATCTGCCTCAAGGTCCATCATCTTCAGAGATAACCGTTGGGATTCCACTTCTATAAAAAGGGAAGCAGGGGACTTCAGAAAGGGTGCTGCATTCATACCACGAAGTGCTGCCGAATTTACTTTCCAGAGCATATTTTCCAGCAATATTCTTATTTGTTTCTCTTTACCTTTCCTGTATTGCCTTTTCCATTCTTCTATAACTTCTATTTTATTGTACGATCAATTTGGCATTAAAGACCAGAATCCTGCCAACATCTGTGGAGGATCTGCCCAAAGGCCAATTGGAATATTTACAGGTTTTCATTTTGATCGATTTCAGTTATTATTATAATGCAAATCATTATTTATTGTTTTTATTTATACTTTATCTTTCCCAAATCCATGTCTAGCTAAACTTAGGTAATCGATATGTAGTAATAATTCGAAGGGGATTTGATAACAACTGGTTGAAAAACTTTCTTTTCATAAAAGTAATCTATGGTCTGAGTGTTTAAAATTGATTCACTGAATAAACTTCGTCGCGAAAGCGAGAACTTATTTAAAAGTAGTTTTGCCACGAAAGTGGAAAATTAATTAAGATACGAACCAACAAGCGAAAGCTGCGGTAAGGTCAGATAGTAAACACTAGGCATTTGTTTTAATAACAGCTGTTGCACCCCAAAATTTGCCCTCACAATACAAGACTTTGTGTTCTAAGAAGGTTCACAAGGTTCACAAGTTCTCCAACAACTTGCATAACCTTTCATGAAGTTCATAAAGTCCACAAGCTACTTTATGAAGGTTCACAAAGTTCACAAGTCTCACAGTGCTTTCAATACCTTTCATGAGGTTCATGAAGTCCATAGGTTGCTTCTTGAAGGTTCACAAGGTTCACAAACTTCTCAACATCTACAAGACCTTTCATGAGGTTCATGAAGTCCATAGGTTGCTTCTTGAAGGTTCACAAGGTTCACAAGATTCACAATGTTTACAAAGCTTTCCTAAGGGTCGTGAGGTCTACAAAGCCACTTCATGATGTTCACAAGGTTCACAAGCTTCACAATACTTCCCATGAGTATCACAAGATATCTTATGAAGATTCACAAGGTTCACAAAGTTCACAATTGGTCAGAAGAGTTGACAATTCCCTCAGACAATGCACCTCCTAAGCAGTGCATCCAAAACTAGGGTTTTGACTTTAATCAGGCTAAATGGACTTCCAAGACTTCAAGTGAGCTTCATAACATCTTATATGTGTATAAGAACCCCCATGTCAAGTTTCAAGACTTTTCTCAAAAGTTTGCTCAGTCAGATGATCAGATAAGTCAAAAGCAGTCAATGCAGTTAAAAAGTCAAACTGAGGTCAACTGTGGTCAAACCAAAGTCAAACTTCATGATTTTTTGCCAACATCAAGTATATTAAGTAAAATTCATCAGTTGATCAAGGGTTGATCATGATTCATCAAGGAGATTCCAGATCATCAATAATCAGGAGTTTCTAAATTAGGGTTTCCTCAGTAAAAGTCAACTGAACTTTGACCAGGCATAACTTTCACATACTTCATCACCAAGTCTCCATCCAAAGCTCATTTTGAAGGAAATTGAATTCTATACAACTTTGTTGTTGAAGGTTAATCCCAAAAATGCTTTATTTGAAAGATATGATCTAAGACATTATAGGTCATTTCAAAAGTCAACAAAAAGTCAACAACTTCAAAAGGGCATAACTTGAGATTGGTAAATGATATAGACCTGAAACCAATGGGGTTGTTTAGAGGACTCTTCAAGCTTTCCAAAAAGTCCAAGAACACCATCATACCTTTAAAATTGAGAGAAATGTGCCCTTGCAAAGTTGGGCAATTTTGTGATGGTTTATGTTGAAAATGGAGGCTTAGAAGTATTTCTTTCCAAATGGGCTGTCTAATTTATGACCCAATCCATCTCATAACATGGTGCACGACCCAATTGACCAAAATTCATCATTTTTATTATTTTTTATTTATTTATTATTGATTTAATTCATAAAAATCATTTTAAATAAATAAAAGATATAAAAATCTATTTTTGGGTGAAGATTTTGTTTCTAGAAATTCATAATCATTGATTGAATTAGAATGAGAAGGAAATCATGTGATCTCTCCCAAAATAGCAAGCACTCATGATCAAATATTTGAAATTTATACAATGATCTTTTTGAATATTTTTTTGGATCAAATATCCACACAACACATCAATGTTTCTGACCTAAATCCATCACACATATATACTAAGCACAAACCCTAGCCTCATACAGGAAATCAAGCAGCTCATAGGTAAGTTCAAAGTTCAAAAATTCAAGGAAAAAGTGGAATTCAGATTCTCTTATCCAAGGCTCTACAAGGTAAAACAAGCACATATCAAGCTTCCTGGGACTTCTCTGGTCATGAACCATTAATCATATGCATCTCATGTGTACCCTATGGCTCTACCCGAACTCATCTTTGCCTTGAACTTAATTTTTTCGAATCCATCAATATATGTATTATGAATTGTTTTTGATGATTGATTTGTGTTTATTTTGATCCCTAGAACGATTCTGGATAGTTGGATTGAAGGATGAGAGTCTAAAACAGAAACGGCCATGGTTAGGGTTTGAACCTCCAAATTAGGGTTCATCAATTCACCAAATATAAATGAATTTGGAGAACATAGAGATGTTGTATGGACTGTGTGGATCATAAAACATTAATTAATTTCATGAATCGACACTGTTTTGTTGGAGTTTGGTTTTCGCAGGTTCGCAACAAGGAAGAACACGCAGGAGATTTCGCAGGTGGTAACGCGCGCGTGCTATCATACATAAGGTCCTGGGATCAAATCCCATCAGGTTCCTTTTCTTTTTTTTTCTTCTTGTTTTCCATTTAATTTAATTAATTTAAATGTTATTATTTTCTATATCATAATATGTATATATAATATATAATCTAATTGCTCTTAAAATAATTTTCTAAAAAAAAAATATAAAACTCTTGTTTTTTTTTTATTTAAAATTTTATTTGTATAGTTTATATTAATTAAAATAATGTTATGTGATTATTAAAAATAAATTTTTGTATATATATAAACCCTAATTCTTACAAACCCTAAAAATTATTTTCTAAAAAAAATAAAACCTAATTTTAATTTTCTATATAATTCTATGTATATATTTATTATAATTCTTGTAAATTTTTGTAAATAAAATTAAACCTTATAAATACTTAATGTAAAATTTTGGTGAATGTGATTATTGATTAGTTAAAATTTATTTTCATCATAATGTGTAAATATTTTTCTTAATAATTGTTAACATATAATTAGAGATAATTAAATTTTTGTAAATGATTAAGAAATTTATAATTATGTTATATTTAGAACTTTATATTATAGTAATTATTTAATCATTTATGTTTCTAAATAAAAACCAAATCTTATGTTTAATCACGTTATTAATTAATCATTATTGCTAATCATATTTTGTTGCTTATTATTATTTTGAAATTTCTATCTTATTATTTTTTCTAACTTTGTCTATTTTTCTCATTATTATTGTTTCAACTAATTATTTTCACTAACTTTATATTTATACTAACCTTATTTAATTTTTCTTATTATTTACTAACCCCAATATTTTATTTACTTATTTGTTATTTTTTTTATTATATTTATTTTGATTATATTTTACTATTTATTTTATTTATTATAGTTTTGTAATTGCCTCTTAGATGTAAATTGTAATTATTTAATTATTATTATCATTATGGTTAGTAATTAGGGAGTGCCAATATGTATGATATTTAAAAAAATAAATTAGATCATTTTAATATAAGATAATTAAATTAAACATTTCACACACGTAAGTCGATTTTAATCGCCGTCTCACTTCTTAAGGATATCCCTCAAGTTGCCTATGAATATTGGTTAAGTGGGGTGTATAAAGCAAGTCCCTCAAAAAGAAAATCATCAAAGTCCCTTATGGTTGCCTTTACGAATCGAGTCCCTTTCGAAAAATGATGATAGTCCCTCCAGTTTGCTTATTACACCCCACAATGGCCTTCAAAAATCCAATTGTCCCTCACATGTCCCTTAACATCCAAAGTAAGGACTACCTACTCCATTATAGTAGGGATAGTCTTACTAAGGAAAGGATAAAGAATAAGAAAGACCTTAAAACATTAGGGTAGGCTACTCCTAGATACTTGCTCACTTCAAAACTTTTTCACACTTAAACAAATTTCCAACAAAATTTTCAAACAAGTTTTTTTCACATCCATACACGGATTATTATTAAACTATTCTGAAATTTTTTATTCACACACTACACTTTCAAAACAATTCAAAAGTGAGCTTAAGTACCTAAGAGCCCATGGATAACCATGGATGAAAAGGGTGCTAACACCTTCCCTTTTCATAACCTACCCCCCGGACCCAAAATATTCTCTAAGGTCTTTCCTGTTCTTTTATAACCTTTCCTTATGGATAAAATAAAAGTCGGTGGCGACTCTTGCTATCCGCAACATTGTTTAAAGTCAGTTCTCCCACCGTGTTACAGAACTGGCGACTCTGCTGGGGACCTATTTAAGAGGGGTACCCTTAGGAATTAAGATCACTTTAAATTGTTTGCCTTGTTTGCTTTATTATTATATTGTTGGGGTGCTCTTATGTGTGAAAGGTCCTAACCCGGATCTAGTGTACCTTAGGTAAATGGCAATAGACCAAGGAAACTGTACGACGTATATCGATACGGTTGATCTGGTGGCCATAGTTAGTGCGACTTCTTGGTTGGTGCTTATATTCCTTAAGTCAAGTTGAGGATAATATTGAGGCTGCCATATGTTGTCAATGCACTAACTGACTTTTAGAACCCTAGTTAACTCATCTTGGCCTTTAGAAAGTAGTGAGGTAACCGGCTTTGGTGCAGACTGAAGTTGGTTGACACTCGATACTACGCTCATTGAGATCTTAAACTTGGAGGGTTTTGGTTGGCAAGTAAGTTGCCTTTTGAACAACCACCCTTGTGAAGGATCAATGATATTGAGATCCCTTAGAACCTGGTTACTTTTGTAGGACAGGATGAACCATCTAACTTCAGGGGAGGGTACTTGCCTTTGAACCTCATGCAAGCCTTTAAACCTAGGGCTATGGTGTGACTTGTTTGTGTGTGCCACATGTTTGTGATTGAGCATGACATCATGACATCATCATGCATCATAAGCATATCATTTTCCCTAACCATTTCAAGGACCAAAGGATTTATCTTTGTTCTTTGTTGCAGGTCATGGCTTCTGCTCGTAGAAACACCATCAGGATCAACTTTGTAGGGATACCTGCTAAGCTCAAGGAGTTGGTTTCCCTAGTGCCTGATCATTCCCAGTTCAACAAGAGACATGGTCACTTATTGGATCTAGTTACTTCAGGGTTCAGTGAAGACATGATGAGTGTGCTGTTTCAGTTCTTTGACCCTAAGCACCATTGCTTTACATTTCCTGATTATCAGCTGGTTCCAACCATGGAGGAGTTCTCTAAACTTCTGGGTATACCTGTTCTTGATCAGAAGCCATTCACAGGCTTAGAGAAGGAGCTTAAACCAGAAGTTATTGCTGCAGCTCTACATCTGAAGAAGTCTGACATTGTTCTAGAGACGAGAAGTGGAGTTAAAGGTATTCTTGCCAAGGTATTAGTGGATAAAGCTCAAATGTTCTTGAAGGCTATGAGCTACGATGCTTTTGAGGAGATCTTAGCCTTATTGATTTATGGCTTAGTGTTGTTCCCCAATCCTGATCAGTTCATAGACGTTCATGCCATCAACATATTCCTGAGTCACAATCCAGTGCCTACCTTACTTGGAGACATCCTACATTCTCTTCACACCCGTACTACAAGGGCAAGAGGAACTTTGATGTGCTGCATACCTTTACTTTCTAGGTGGTTTATTTCTCACCTTCCTCGCTCAGTAATGAAGAATGAGCAAGGGTTCAGATGGTCCAAGAGGATCATGTCACTTTCTCACTCAGACATCCATTGGTGCTCCAGATCTATGGAGAATGTCACCATCATTGACCGTTGTGGGGAGTTTCCTAATGTACCACTTCTAGGCATAAGAGGAGGCATCACCTACAACCCATCTCTAGCTTTACGACAGTTTGGTTACGCCCGGAGCGATGGTCCACATGACATGTTGATTCAGGGCATTGTGTTTGACTACGACAACGATCTTCAGGGTTACCGTCAGAGATTCATACGAGCTTGGGGAAAGGTAAACAGGATTGACAGCAAGACACTGGAGCCTAAGTATACCATTCCTATGGAGGCTTATCTCAGATGGGTACGATTTCGTGCTCAGACACTCATGATGCCATATCCTGCCATCCTACCAGTTACCATGGAACCTGTTGCTGAAGGAGACACAGCTTATACCATCCTTCACCCAGACATGCCTACTGATATGGAAGACTTGCAGAGATCATGGATCCAACTGAAAGAGCAAAGGGATACTTTCGAGGCTCATTACAAAGCAAGCCAAGCAAGGATCCTAGAGCTAACAAAGCTACTTCATGAGGAACGAAACCTCAACTCATACCTCAACACAAAGAGGAAACGTCCATGGGAGACTTAAAACCCCATCTTTTGTACTTATTTCGTTTTCATTTTTTGTAAGCCTAAAAGGCAAAACAAGTTATTACTAATAAAAAGTTACTTTCTTGTTTGTTTAAGCAAATTTAAATCCTGCGGTCCTTGAAAACATTGCATATGCATTCCCATATCATTGCATCACAGGTTTATAATTGTGCACAGGTTTCTCATCTTCGCGCTGTTTATTTCAGCAATGGCTCTTGAACAATCAGTTAAGGATCTCCAGGCACAGAATGCACAGTTCCAAGAGCTGATCCTGAACCTATCCAAGGGGCAGGATGAATTGAAGACACTGCTGGCCAAGAAGATTAAGAAGGCTAGAAGGTCTGCTGGGTTGCTCAACATGGGAAGAAGGTTCAAAGGTCCTGTCAGGACCAAGGAACAGGTTGAAGACTATGAAGCTGAAGAATCTGAGCAGGAGAGAGGCAGTCTCCACAACACTATGGGGGACTCCGATTCTGAGGCTAACTACTACCATGAGCCTAACGAAGACAAATTCAAGATGCTGGTGGATAGAATGGATGCTATGGAATTACAGAAATCATCTGGGCTGGATTTTGAGGATTTGAGCTTGATATCCGGGGTGGTCATACCCATTGGGTTCAAAGTTCCTACATTTGTTGTCTATGATGGGGTCTCTTGTCCCAAATTGCATCTGAGGTCTTATGTCAGAAGAATTCAACCCCACACTGCTGATAAAAAGTTGTGGATCCATTTCTTTCAAGAGAGTTTATCTGGAGCTCAGCTAGAGTGGTATTATCAGTTGGAGAGTGTCAACATCAGAGATTGGAATGACCTTGCTGAAGCTTTCTACAAGCAGTATCAATACAATGCTGACTTAGCCCCCCACTCGCATGCAGCTTCAAAACATGTCTATGGGTGCCAAAGAAAGCTTTAAGGAGTATGCTCAGAAGTGGAGAGACTTAGCTGGAAGAGTTCAACCCCCTTTGACTGATAGGGAGTTGGTTGATATGTTCATGTGTACGCTGAATGGTCCGTTTTACAGTCATCTCATTGGAAGCTCATCATCTGGCTTCACTGAGTTGATCATGACAGGAGAGCGAGTAGAGAATGGTATCAAGAGTGGTAAGATCCAAGTGGGCACTTCTTCATCAGGTGCTGCAAAGAAGCCTCCCACTGGGAAGAAAGAATCTAATGCTGTGTATGGTCAGCCTGATCGTAACAAAAGGCATCAGTCTGTTAGTGCAGTTCATATTTCAAATCCAACTCCTGCAACAACAGAGCAGCCTCAAGGCAACCAACAGAGGGCTAGAAGACAGTTCACGAAGATCAACATGTCAATGGCTCAGGCATTGCAACACTTGTTGAAGGCTGAACTTATTACCCTGAGGGAGGCTCCTCAGAATCCCAATGTTACCTCTCCCAAGTACAATCCCAATGCACGATGTGCATATCATTCAAACTGTCCAGGACATGATACTAATAACTGCTGGGTCTTGAAGAACAAAATTCAGGATATGATTGATGCTGGAGAAATTGAGTTTGATCCACCAGGTACTCCAAATGTGATTACAGCTCCAATGCCAAATCACGAGAAGACTGTCAACGCCATTGATGAAGATATTGATGAAGATCTGCATGTCTATTCAGTTATGGAGTTGAGCACACCATTGTCTGTTATCAAAAAGAGGTTAGTACAAGCTGGGATCTTTCCAGGTTGTCATGAAGATTGTCTATATTGTACCTATAAGCCGGATAGTTGCTTCATTTTGAGAGATGGGATTCAACGTCTCATGGATAAATATACTATAGTGTTTGAAAGAAGACCAGCATCTGTAGAAAGTATGGTGGATCATCTGACTCAGGGTAAGAAGATTGAAGAGGTTGACATGGTTGACAAAGTACCACTAAGAATCACTTCAAAGGGTCCCATTAAAATCACTCATCAGGGCCCAATCAAGATTATTGCTGAAAGTCCTGTGAAAGTTGTCGCTGAAGCCAAAGTAGCTCCTCTGATCATTACCACTCCTGATCCTATTTCTTATACATCTGACAAAGCTGTGCCTTGGCACTATGGGTCTGATGTTTACATCCATGGTGTCAAGCAGGAGCCTTTACCTGATATGCCTGTTGACATTGACAATATTGCTGGATCTAGCAAGATCACTCGTAGTGGAAGAGTCTTCTCTCCTCCAGTTGCTTCTAAGAGTGCAGTTACTCCTGCTGTTACTTCCACCACTGATGCTCGGGGCAAGGGTCCTGTTATTGAGCCTGTATCTACTGATGTGCCAGCTGCTGATGACCTCTCTAAGCAGATGGAAGAAGTATTGAAAATCATTCGCAAGAGTGATTATGATATTGTTGATCAGCTGGGGCATACTCCCTCAAAGATTTCTATGCTCTCCCTGTTATTATGTTCTGAGGCTCATGCCAAGTCATTGATCAAGTTTCTAAAGATGGCTCATGTACCCAGTGCAATTTCTGTGGACCAGTTTGAGAATTGTGTTGCTCACCTGACCTATGACAACGGGTTAGGATTTTCTGATGCTGACTTGACCCCTGCCAAGAGGGATCATAACAGGGCCTTGCATATTTCAATTGAATGCAGGGGCACTACCCTGTCTCATGTGCTGATAGACAATGGTTCCTCTCTGAATGTGTTGCCTAAGGAAGTCCTGAACAAGCTGAGTCCTGAAGATACGGTATTGAAGCCCAGTAATATTGTGGTAAAGGCTTTTGATGGTTCTAGAAGAGTAGTGCATGGGGAAATTGATCTTCCAATCAAGGTTGGCTCTCAGGTGTTTACTGCTACATTCTATGTGATGGATATTCGTCCTTCGTACTCATGTCTGCTTGGTCGTCCCTGGATCCATGGGGCAGGTGCTGTGACCTCCACATTACATCAAAAGTTGAGATATCCGGTGAATGGAAAAGTTGTTACTGTCTTTGGAGAGGAAGAATACTTTGTCAGCCATGTAAACACTTTCAAGTATCTGGAAGTAGAAGGTGAATACATTGAAACTCCATGTCAGTCATTTGAAGTGGTTCCCTGGGCTGTTAAGGATTGTGTGACTCCTCCTGCTGTGAAGAAGGTTCCTGTGGTCATCAGAAACCCTCCAACAATGGCAATGGCCTCCCTCAATGATGCAAAAGCTGTGGTGGAAGAAGGTGGTTGTACTATTTGGGGTCAGCTTCCTGATATTCCATACAAGTCTGACAAGTTTGGTTTGGGTTTCACTGCAGAGTCCCAGAAGGCTGTTCGTCGTGCTCGTGCTGTTCGTATCACCAATCAAGGGGTTATCAATGCTGTGGGAGATCAAGATGAAGACTACAACTTGGAGGCATGGATTTTTCCTACTGTGGGTGCTGGACTCAATAATTGGAAAGCTGAAGATGTTATCCCTATCTCCTTTAGTCAGGAGTAAATACTATTACTGTGGAACAATTAAAACTTTCAAGCCATGTGCCTTACCCGGGGCACAATGGTGTGCTTGTTACGGGTTGTCATTTCATTTGCATACTTCATTCAATAAAATCAGTGGACGTTTCGTTTTCGTAAATATTGTGTTCCTTGTCTTTCTTTTTCTTTTATTTTTGCGTTATCAGCTATGTGTTCTTACACACACCCACGTCACTAAAATGCAGATCCTCATCCACTCTGGATCCAGTTGATAACAGTTCTACTATTGCCAATTACAATTTCGAGAATCCGATCTATCAAACTGAAGACGGAAACGAGGACGATTGTGAAATACCTGTAGAGCTTGCTAGGTTGTTACAACAAGAAGAGAAAGCTATACAGCCACATGAAGAGCCAGTCGAAGTTGTGAATCTGGGAACTGAAGAAAATAGAAAAGAGGTCAAGATAGGGGCTGATTTAGAGGACAGTGTCAAGAGCAGGTTGATTCAGATGCTACGTGACTATGTGGAGATCTTTGCTTGGTCTTATGAAGATATGCCAGGGTTGGATACAGACATTGTGGTTCACCGTTCGCCAGTGAAAGAAGATTGTCGTCCAAAGAAGCAGAAGGTTCGTCGTATGCGTCCTGAAATGTCAGAAAAGATCAAAGCAGAGGTAATGAAACAGTTCAATGCAGGATTCTTGGCCGTAACTTCTTATCCTCAGTGGGTTGCAAATGTGGTACCAGTTCCTAAGAAAGATGGTAAGGTACGTATGTGTGTAGACTACAGAGATCTGAACAAGGCTAGCCCTAAAGATGACTTTCCACTTCCTCATATTGATATTCTGGTAGACAACACTGCTCAGCATAAGGTATTCTCTTTTATGGATGGTTTCTCTGGTTACAATCAAATCAAGATGGCACCTGAAGATATGGAGAAGACTACATTTGTGACACAGTGGGGCACCTTTTGCTATAAGGTAATGCCATTTGGTTTGAAGAATGCAGGGGCAACATATCAGCGTGCTATGGTGGCTTTGTTTCATGATATGATTCATCATGAGATAGAGGTATATGTGGATGATATGATAGCCAGGTCTCAGAATGAAGAACAACATCTTGATCATCTGCACAAGTTGTTTGAGAGGTTGAAGAAATACAGGTTGAGATTAAATCCAAACAAGTGTACTTTTGGAGTTAGATCTGGAAAGCTCCTGGGTTTCATTGTCAGTGGAAAAGGTATTGAAGTGGATCCTGCAAAAGTGAAAGCTATACGAGAGATGCCAGCTCCCCGTACTGAGAAGGAGGTTAGAGGTTTCTTGGGACGATTGAACTACATTGCAAGATTTATTTCCCAATTAACTACCATCTGTGAGCCAATCTTCAAGTTGTTGAAGAAAGATCAGGTGATGGAATGGAATGATGAGTGCCAGACTGCCTTTGATGAAATCAAGAGATATTTGCTAGAACCTCCAATTTTAATGCCACCAGTTGATGGAAGACCCTTGATTATGTATTTAACAGTATTAGACAACTCAATGGGGTGTGTATTGGGGCAACATGACGAGTCTGGTCGAAAAGAGCAGGCAATATACTACCTTAGCAAAAAGTTTACCGACTGTGAAACAAGATACTCACTGCTCGAGAAAACTTGCTGCGCTTTGGCATGGGCTGCTCGCCGACTAAGACAGTATATGTTGACCCATACTACCTTGTTGATTTCGAAGATGGATCCAATCAAGTACATATTTGAGAAACCTGCTCTCTCCGGAAGAATTGCAAGATGGCAAATGATCTTGACGGAATATGATATACAGTATACTACTCAGAAGGCCATTAAGGGGAGTGTTGTTGCTGATCATTTGGCTCATCAAGCAGTAGGTGATTACCAGTCAATGAATTTTGAGTTCCCTGATGAAGACATTATGTCTGTTACCAAAGAACCTGGACAATATGACGGACCTGAACAAGGATCCCGATGGACTATGGTTTTTGATGGTGCCTCCAATGCACATGGTAATGGTGTTGGTGTTGTGATTAGTTCCCCTGAAGGTTGTCATACCCCGATTACTGCCAGACTTTGTTTCTATTGTACCAATAACATGGCTGAGTATGAGGCATGTATCATGGGTGTGCAAGTTGCTATTGATATGAAGATTCAGTTCCTTGAGGTGTATGGAGATTCAGCTCTGGTAGTAAGTCAGATTAAAGGAGATTGGGATACAAAGCATGATAATCTCATTCCTTACAGAGAACATGTGTTGTCTTTGATCCCACATTTCAAAGAGATTACTTTTGGACATATTCCACGAAGAGAGAATCAGTTGGCAGACGCATTGGCCACCATGGCATCTATGTTTGAGATCAGCTGGGATGATGAAGCTCCCAAGATTACCATTGATAGATTTGAGAAGCCTGCATACTGCAATGAGATTGACACTGAAGGGGCAGAGGAGAAGCCTTGGTTCTATGAAGTGAAAAACTATCTTGAAGCTCAGGAGTTCCCTGAAGGGGCGTCTGTCAAAGATAGGAAGTTCCTGAGGAGGTTTTCTGCTAAGTTCTTTCTGAGTAATGGCATTCTGTATAAGCGTAATCATGATTCAACTATGCTTCGTTGTGTGGATAAGAAGGAAGCTACAGAAATTATGGAAGAGATGCATGATGGGACCTTTGGCACTCATTCTAGTGGTCATACCATGGCAAAGAAGATTTTGAGAGCAGGTTACTATTGGTCTACCATGGAAGCTGATTGCTATCAACACTCCAGAACATGTCACAAATGTCAAATCTATGCTGATAAAGTACATGTACCTCCATCTCCATTGAATGTGTTAACTGCTCCTTGGCCCTTTGCCATGTGGGGCATTGATATGATTGGTGAGATCAAGCCTACTGCTTCTAATGGGCATCGTTTCATCCTGGTTGCTATTGATTACTTCACGAAGTGGGTAGAGGCAACTTCATTTGCATCTGTGACTAAGAATGTGGTGGCTCGGTTCATTAAGAATAATCTCATATGTAGGTATGGTATCCCAGAAAGGATTATCACTGACAATGGCTCTAATCTGAACAACACTATGATTACTGATCTCTGTACGCAGTTCAAGATTAAGCATCACAACTCTTCTCCGTATCATCCAAAGATGAATGGGGCAGTTGAAGCTGCTAATAAGAACATTAAGAAGATTGTACAGAAGATGACTGTTACTTACAAGGATTGGCACGAGATGTTACCATTTGCTCTGCATGGTTATCGTACTACAATACGTACTTCAACAGGGGCAACCCCATTCTCCTTAGTCTATGGTATGGAAGCAGTTCTGCCTATTGAAGTTCAGATCCCCTCCTTGAGAATTATGAAGGATGCAGGCTTGGATGAAGATGAGTGGATTCAGACTCGACTTGACCAGATAAATTTGATTGATGAGAAAAGGTTAGCAGCAGTTTGTCATGGCCAGATGTACCAGAAACGGATGATCAAAGCTTTTAACAAGAAGGTTAAGCCAAAGGTATATCAGGCTGGTGACTTGGTAATCAAGCGTATCATATTACCACAGGGTGATCCTAGGGGCAAGTGGACTCCAACATATGAGGGACCATTTGTAGTCAAGACAGTGTTCTCAGGAGGTGCCATGATACTGACTACAATGGATGGTGAAGACTTCCCACAACCTGTAAACGCAGACATAGTTAAAAAATACTACGCATAAAAAGAGACCCGCTAGGTTGACAGGCCTAGGCAAAAATAAGGGCATCCCGGCAAACCAAAAGGGTTTGGGCAAAAATTAGGGATATATATATATAAAAAGATGTACACCCGGCAAGTCGAAAACCTGAAAAGGCGGCTTGGGCAAAAAAGGGTATCCCGGTGGATTGAAAACCTGAAAGGGCAATCCAGGCAAAAGTTAGGGATTAAAGCGTATGACTATGTCTCGTTTGGATCACTCATGAAACTGCAACCAGTTGTACTACTTACTCAAGCTCAAACAGATAAAGCTCAATCCAATCGTTTCCGTCTCAACAGCAAGAAGATGAGATACTTGAGTGGCAATAGTAGAATTGAAACTCAATAGGATTATTTCCCACATAGCTGATTCTTTTTGTAAAACTTCATGACAAAATTCTCTTACTAGGGTTTATGTCTCCTTGTACAAACTTACCCGTGTATGGGTCACTTTTGATATAAATAAATTCCATCTTTTGAATCCAGATTTACTTTTACCCTATTTACATAAGCGAAACGTCCATTGGTTGTGTTTGAATGTATGTATGCCTTTGAATATGATTGATGTTTACCAGAAATGCATGTATGCTTTTAATATGATTGATGTTTACCAGAAATGCATGAAAATGCAGTAATAGTATTTACTAAGGACGAACGAGGGAAGGATTTCAACGAAGCTTCGCCGGTTCATCTTTACAAGACAGTTACAAACCATCAGTAGGACTAATCCATTTTCACAAAGTCTAATCTCCCCTGGAATTTATATCCATCTCTTTTATCCTCATACGGATATACGGGAAATTACTTTCCAATAAGGGCACGATGAACGAAGACGGGATGTTATACTTATCCTACTATCAAACGAAAACGAAGGTTATCTATACCCTACTATCCCCAACAACGGGAGGTTATCTATACCTTGTTATCCCCAACAACGGGAGGTTATCTATACCTTGTTATCCCCAGCAGACGGAGGGTTATATATTCTTCAACAAATCGGGATTTATTTTCCTTGGCCAGCAGTTGTTATACAAGGATATCCAGACACTTCCAGCAGTGTCATATCATACATACATCATTTACATCATACCATAACATATATGTCTATAGTACATTACCTAAGTGCATCATGTCATACATGCATACATAAAGCATAAACTAATGTTGTTATACAGAATGCTACCTTGTTTTCAGGTTAATTATCCAACAAACAAGCTTATGATCTTTGGGACTGCTTTATTGTAACCTCAGGGTTACTTTATCCTCCTGATGAGCTTCTTATTACTTTGGGACTGCTTTATTGTAACCTCAGGGTTATTTTATCCTCCTGATAGCCTCTCATGACTTCAAGACTGCTTTAGAGCTACTGATTGCTCTATCCTCCTGAAATCATCCTATTACTTCAAGACTGCTTTAGAGCTATTCATTGCTCTATCCTCATGAGGTCATATTACTACTTCAAGACTGCTTTAGAGCTATTGATTGCTCTATCCTCCTGAAGACATATCACATTATTATTTCAAGACTGCTTTAGAGCTATCCATTGCTCTATCCTCCTGAAGCCATCTAATTATTTCAAGACTGCTTTAGAGTTATCCATTGCTCTATCCTCCTGAAATTACATTATTATTTCAAGACTGCTTTAGAGCTATCCATTGCTCTATCCTCCTGAAATCATTACTTCAAGACTGCTTTAGAGCTATTGATTGCTCTATCCTCCTGAAGACATATCACATTATTATTTCAAGACTGCTTTAGAGCCATTCATTGTTCTATCCTCCTGAAATCATATCATTGCTTCAAGACTGCTTTAGGGTTATCACTATTGATTGCTCTATCCTCATGAAGACATGCTGCTACATCATTATTATTCCAGACTCCTGACAGCTTTCATCATACACCCATATTTTGAACTGCTCCCCCCCTAGTGGCATCTTTAAGCCCACTCAATCATATTCAACTAGCCATCTGTACCACTCTAGTGCACTGGTGAGTGCAAATTTTTGGGCTTTTGTGTTCAATCCCCTTCAACCTTCCAGGTTGCGACTGGCAAATATACCAATCTAACCCCTCAGGTTTCAGAAAATTGAACAGGGGCAGCTGTTGCACCCCAAAATTTGCCCTCACAATACAAGACTTTGTGTTCTAAGAAGGTTCACAAGGTTCACAAGTTCTCCAACAACTTGCATAACCTTTCATGAAGTTCATAAAGTCCACAAGCTACTTTATGAAGGTTCACAAAGTTCACAAGTCTCACAGTGCTTTCAATACCTTTCATGAGGTTCATGAAGTCCATAGGTTGCTTCTTGAAGGTTCACAAGGTTCACAAACTTCTCAACATCTACAAGACCTTTCATGAGGTTCATGAAGTCCATAGGTTGCTTCTTGAAGGTTCACAAGGTTCACAAGATTCACAATGTTTACAAAGCTTTCCTAAGGGTCGTGAGGTCTACAAAGCCACTTCATGATGTTCACAAGGTTCACAAGCTTCACAATACTTCCCATGAGTATCACAAGATATCTTATGAAGATTCACAAGGTTCACAAAGTTCACAATTGGTCAGAAGAGTTGACAATTCCCTCAGACAATGCACCTCCTAAGCAGTGCATCCAAAACTAGGGTTTTGACTTTAATCAGGCTAAATGGACTTCCAAGACTTCAAGTGAGCTTCATAACATCTTATATGTGTATAAGAACCCCCATGTCAAGTTTCAAGACTTTTCTCAAAAGTTTGCTCAGTCAGATGATCAGATAAGTCAAAAGCAGTCAATGCAGTTAAAAAGTCAAACTGAGGTCAACTGTGGTCAAACCAAAGTCAAACTTCATGATTTTTTGCCAACATCAAGTATATGAAGTAAAATTCATCAGTTGATCAAGGGTTGATCATGATTCATCAAGGAGATTCCAGATCATCAATAATCAGGAGTTTCTAAATTAGGGTTTCCTCAGTAAAAGTCAACTGAACTTTGACCAGGCATAACTTTCACATACTTCATCACCAAGTCTCCATCCAAAGCTCATTTTGAAGGAAATTGAATTCTCTACAACTTTGATGTTGAAGGTTAAGCCCAAAAATGCTTTATTTGAAAGATATGATCTAAGACATTATAGGTCATTTCAAAAGTCAACAAAAAGTCAACAACTTCAAAAGGGCATAACTTGAGATTGGTAAATGATATAGACCTGAAACCAATGGGGTTGTTTAGAGGACTCTTCAAGCTTTCCAAAAAGTCCAAGAACACCATCATACCTTTAAAATTGAGAGAAATGTGCCCTTGCAAAGTTGGGCAATTTTGTGATGGTTTATGTTGAAAATGGAGGCTTAGAAGTATTTCTTTCCAAATGGGCTGTCTAATTTATGACCCAATCCATCTCATAACATGGTGCACGACCCAATTGACCAAAATTCATCATTTTTATTATTTTTTATTTATTTATTATTGATTTAATTCATAAAAATCATTTTAAATAAATAAAAGATATAAAAATCTATTTTTGGGTGAAGATTTTGTTTCTAGAAATTCATAATCATTGATTGAATTAGAATGAGAAGGAAATCATGTGATCTCTCCCAAAATAGCAAGCACTCATGATCAAATATTTGAAATTTATACAATGATCTTTTTGAATATTTTTTTGGATCAAATATCCACACAACACATCAATGTTTCTGACCTAAATCCATCACACATATATACTAAGCACAAACCCTAGCCTCATACAGGAAATCAAGCAGCTCATAGGTAAGTTCAAAGTTCAAAAATTCAAGGAAAAAGTGGAATTCGGATTCTCTTATCCAAGGCTCTACAAGGTAAAACAAGCACATAGCAAGCTTCCTGGGACTTCTCTGGTCATGAACCATTAATCATATGCATCTCATGTGTACCCTATGGCTCTACCCGAACTCATCTTTGCCTTGAACTTAATTTTTTCGAATCCATCAATATATGTATTATGAATTGTTTTTGATGATTGATTTGTGTTTATTTTGATCCCTAGAACGATTCTGGATAGTTGGATTGAAGGATGAGAGTCTAAAACAGAAACGGCCATGGTTAGGGTTTGAACCTCCAAATTAGGGTTCATCAATTCACCAAATATAAATGAATTTGGAGAACATAGAGATGTTGTATGGACTGTGTGGATCATAAAACATTAATTAATTTCATGAATCGACACTGTTTTGTTGGAGTTTGGTTTTCGCAGGTTCGCAACAAGGAAGAACACGCAGGAGATTTCGCAGGTGGTAACGCGCGCGTGCTATCATACATAAGGTCCTGGGATCAAATCCCATCAGGTTCCTTTTCTTCTTTTTTTTTCTTGTTTTCCATTTAATTTAATTAATTTAAATGTTATTATTTTCTATATCATAATATGTATATATAATATATAATCTAATTGCTCTTAAAATAATTTTCTAAAAAAAAAATATAAAACTCTTGTTTTTTTTTTATTTAAAATTTTATTTGTATAGTTTATATTAATTAAAATAATGTTATGTGATTATTAAAAATAAATTTTTGTATATATATAAACCCTAATTCTTACAAACCCTAAAAATTATTTTCTAAAAAAAATAAAACCTAATTTTAATTTTCTATATAATTCTATGTATATATTTATTATAATTCTTGTAAATTTTTGTAAATAAAATTAAACCTTATAAATACTTAATGTAAAATTTTGGTGAATGTGATTATTGATTAGTTAAAATTTATTTTCATCATAATGTGTAAATATTTTTCTTAATAATTGTTAACATATAATTAGAGATAATTAAATTTTTGTAAATGATTAAGAAATTTATAATTATGTTATATTTAGAACTTTATATTATAGTAATTATTTAATCATTTATGTTTCTAAATAAAAACCAAATCTTATGTTTAATCACGTTATTAATTAATCATTATTGCTAATCATATTTTGTTGCTTATTATTATTTTGAAATTTCTATCTTATTATTTTTTCTAACTTTGTCTATTTTTCTCATTATTATTGTTTCAACTAATTATTTTCACTAACTTTATATTTATACTAACCTTATTTAATTTTTCTTATTATTTACTAACCCCAATATTTTATTTACTTATTTGTTATTTTTTTTATTATATTTATTTTGATTATATTTTACTATTTATTTTATTTATTATAGTTTTGTAATTGCCTCTTAGATGTAAATTGTAATTATTTAATTATTATTATCATTATGGTTAGTAATTAGGGAGTGCCAATATGTATGATATTTAAAAAAATAAATTAGATCATTTTAATATAAGATAATTAAATTAAACATTTCACACACGTAAGTCGATTTTAATCGCCGTCTCACTTCTTAAGGATATCCCTCAAGTTGCCTATGAATATTGGTTAAGTGGGGTGTATAAAGCAAGTCCCTCAAAAAGAAAATCATCAAAGTCCCTTATGGTTGCCTTTACGAATCGAGTCCCTTTCGAAAAATGATGATAGTCCCTCCAGTTTGCTTATTACACCCCACAATGGCCTTCAAAAATCCAATTGTCCCTCACATGTCCCTTAACATCCAAAGTAAGGACTACCTACTCCATTATAGTAGGGATAGTCTTACTAAGGAAAGGATAAAGAATAAGAAAGACCTTAAAACATTAGGGTAGGCTACTCCTAGATACTTGCTCACTTCAAAACTTTTTCACACTTAAACAAATTTCCAACAAAATTTTCAAACAAGTTTTTTTCACATCCATACACGGATTATTATTAAACTATTCTGAAATTTTTTATTCACACACTACACTTTCAAAACAATTCAAAAGTGAGCTTAAGTACCTAAGAGCCCATGGATAACCATGGATGAAAAGGGTGCTAACACCTTCCCTTTTCATAACCTACCCCCCGGACCCAAAATATTCTCTAAGGTCTTTCCTGTTCTTTTATAACCTTTCCTTATGGATAAAATAAAAGTCGGTGGCGACTCTTGCTATCCGCAACATTGTTTAAAGTCAGTTCTCCCACCGTGTTACAACAGCGAAAGCACTTTAAAATGAATTAGAACTTAGAGATTTCCAAAAAATAATTTTAACCCCGAACGGGATACGAAAGTGTACGTTTGGCCCTTAGGATTATGATTAGCGTCAATAACCATCGTGAGGCAAGAGTCTTCAAATCTCCATTTTCTGCTTAAATAAACTTTGAAAATTATTTCATACACCAGTAACTTATCAAATCCCTGAAGAACACAATTACTACGTATCGATTCAGTCAATTATAATCTAAATAGTATTCTTAGTTCCCTTTTAGTGACAATCTTATTCCCTTAAACATATTCTACCTAGCTAAATATAGTAACTCCCGAGAACACTAGTTTGATTACGAGTCCCTGTGGGATCGATATCTATTATTACTACGCGATAGACTGTGCACTTGCAGTTAGATTGTATTAGACATAGAAAGTCGCGATCAAGTTTTTGGCGCCGTTGCCGGGGACCCGTTTAGTCAATAGTGTAACCTTCTGTTACGCCGTACAGACTAGGTTAACAATTTTCATTTTCCCTAAACTAGTTCTGTCGATTGTATGCCAAGAAATCGCCCGCAAAGCGATATCGTAAAACCTTCAGTCGCAGAACTAGAACGCTTCTTACATTTAAGAAGTAGAATTATTGAGTACCAACTCAAACAACTCAAACATAACACTCCCGAACCTCTCACTCCCATTCCCAAATCAGAAGAAGAAGAACCAGAGATGGCTGAAGGACCTCCAAACAAACCGCTGAAGGCGTACGCTACACCATCTCAGATGGAGCCTAGAAGTAGCATTGCTGCCCCAGCTATTACCCGGAACGATTTTGAGCTGAAACCATCATTGTTGTCGGCTGTACAACAAAACCAATTCTCAGGAAACGCAACTGAGGATCCGAACGAACATCTAACAAAGTTTGTACAATACACGGACACAGTGAAAGCAAATGGAGTAACTCCAGACGCGATAAGACTTCGTCTTTTCCCATTCTCTCTTAGAGACAGAGCGTGGACATGGTTACAATCGTTACCATCCAACTCCGTTACGACGTGAGAGCAATTGAAAAACGTCTTCTTAGCGAGATATTTTCCGCCAAGCAAAACTGCCATGCTTAGAGCTCAAATCAACGGATTTCGACAGAAAGATACTGAATCTCTTTACGAAGCATGGGAACGATTTAAAGATATGATGAGAACATGTCCTCACCACGGTCTAGAAGACTGGGTGACAATCCATACTTTCTATAATGGGCTTCTATACAATACTAGATTGACAATAGACGCTGCCGCGGGCGGTGCACTTATGGATAAGCCATACGATGAAGCCTATCAACTGATAGAAAACATGTCACAAAACCATTGCCAATGGGGAGGTGAACGCACTCCAACTGAGAAAACCACAGCGAAAGGTGGGTTGTACGAAATCAGCAGCCTTGAAAAGTTCAATGCTAAAGTAGATGCTCTAGCACAGAAAATCGATAGTCTGACCGTTAACCCCACTGCAACTGTCGCTGCAGTAACTCCAAATTGCGAGTTATGCAGAAGCACCACTCATAATGCACCAAAATGCCCATTGCTAGCCGGAATCCCACCAGACCAGGTAAATTATGCTCAAGGAAACCCCTACGCAAATACCTACAACCCAGGTTGGCGAAATCATCCAAACTTTTCTTACAAAAGCGAAAATGCATTGCAAATGCCTACTGCTCCGCCAGGATATCAGAAACCAGCTGTTCAGAATGCACCTAGGAAATCGAACCTCGAATTGATGATGGAAAAGTTCATAGCTACTCAAGCTCAAACAAACAAAGAGTTCCTGAATCAAAACGTACACACTAGCGAGCAAATTAAACAGTTGACAGGAAAAGTAGACGCTTTAGCCACCCACAACAAAATGTTAGAAACTCAGATATCACAAGTGGCTCAACAACAAGCCTCTGCTGCCGCACCTGCTGGCACATTTCCTGGACAACCCGAACAGAATCCAAAAGGCCAAGCAAATGCTGTAATACTAAGAAGTGGAAAAGAATTGGACGAACCGATCGATCCGAGGACCGAAAACTCAGCCATGCAACAAAAACCAACTGAACAAGCAGAAAAGGAATCTGAGTTAGAGAAGAAGGAGGACAACGAGAAGGAGGATACCGCAAGTGAAAAAACTCAAGCACCTCCAGCGCCATATAAACCACCTATTCCTTATCCGCAAAGACTAATAAACTCCAAAACTTCAGGACAGTTTAAGAAATTTGTAGAGCTCCTTAAACAGCTGAATATTACTATTCCTTTTACAGAAGCGATAACTCAAATGCCGTCATACGCTAAATTTCTCAAAGAAATCCTGTCGAATAAGAGAAAGATCGAGGATAACGAAACAGTTACACTTACTGCAGAGTGTAGCGCTATTATTCAAAACCGCATGCCTCCTAAATTAAAAGACCCAGGTAGTTTCTCCATACCCTGCGTCATAGGAAAGTTCGTAATAGACAAAGCTCTATGCGATTTAGGAGCCAGTATCAGTGTTATGCCCTTATCTATATGCAAAAAGCTGAATATGGGAGACCTCAGACCAACCAAAATGTCCGTACAATTAGCTGACAGATCAGTAAAATACCCAGTCGGAATACTGGAAAACGTTCCAGTACGCATAGGACAATTTTACATTCCAACCGACTTCATAATCATGGACATCAAGGAAGATACTGTAACCCCAATTATCCTAGGAAGACCATTCCTAGCTACAGCTGGAGCTATTATAGACGTGAAGAAAGGAAGGCTAACATTCGAAGTAGGAGAAGAAAAGATAGAGTTCATTCTCACCAAGTTTTTACAAGCACCAGCAATAGACGATACCTGCTATTTAGTAGACGAAATCGACGAATGCATAATAGAACTTGAAAATGAAGAGACCACGTATTCATAAATAATAAAGATTCAAATACCCGATATTTCTGAAGACGATAATTGGCGTAAACCGTATAAAGACGACAACCTAAGCGAAAGCTTAGCACTGACACCAAACCATATGCCAGGTCCGAAGAACCCATCTTTAGAACTCAAAACACTACCCAAAAACCTCAGATATGAATTTCTAGACGACGAACTAAAAAGACCAGTGATAGTCAACGCCGACTTAGGACAACCAGAAACCGAAAAGCTATTAGAAGTCCTAAAGAAGTACCCCACCGCGTTAGGCTATAACATAAGCGATTTAAAAGGTATAAGCCCTTCGATCTGTATGCATCGAATTACAATAGAGGAAGACTCTAAAACCTCTCGAGAGCATCAGAGAAGACTGAACCCCATCCTGAGCACTGTAGTCAGAGATGAAGTGAAGAAATTGCTAGATGCAGGAATCATCTATCCGATCTCCGATAGTGAATGGGTTAGCCCAGTTCACGTCGTACCAAAGAAAGGAGGAGTCACAGTAGTTAAAAACGAAAAAGGCGAATCAATAACAAAAAGAGTCGTGACTAGAAGCAGGATGTGCATTGACTATAGAAAGCTTAACAAAGCTACGCGTAAAGATCACTTCCCGTTACCCTTCATAGACCAAATGTTGGAAAGATTAGCCAAACATTCATATTTCTGCTATCTAGATGGTTACTCAGGATTCTTCCAAATTCCCATCCATCCTGATGACCAAGAAAAGACTTCATTCACCTGTCCTTATGGTACTTTTGCTTACCGCCGAATGCCGTTCGGACTCTGTAACGCTCCAGTAACCTTCCAAAGATGCATGATGGCAATCTTCGCAGATTTCATAGACGACATTATGGAAGTATTTATGGACGATTTCTCGGTATGTGGACAAAGTTTCGAAGGATGCTTACAAAACTTAGAAATGGTATTAGAACGTTGCGTAAAAGTAAACCTCGTCCTAAATTGGGAAAAATGCCATTTTATGGTCCGACAAGGAATAGTTCTAGGACACGTCATATCAGATAGAGGAATCGAGGTAGACAAAGCTAAAATAGAGATTATAAAAGATCTCCAACCTCCGAAATCCGTACGAGAA
The DNA here is from genome assembly GCA_963859935.3 of Lathyrus sativus. Classification (NCBI taxonomy): domain Eukaryota; kingdom Viridiplantae; phylum Streptophyta; class Magnoliopsida; order Fabales; family Fabaceae; genus Lathyrus; species Lathyrus sativus. The sequence continues at coordinate 23,156,743 of OZ012737.1, forward strand.
ATACGGAGTTTTCTAGGACACGCCGGTTTCTACAGAAGATTTATAAAAGATTTCTCGAAAATCACAAAACCTTTGACCGGCCTGTTGATGAAAGATGCTGAGTTCGTCTTCGACGACGACTGTCTAAAAGCATTCGAAACATTAAAATCAGCCCTTATCACCACACCAATCATGCAACCACCCGATTGGCGACTACCGTTTGAAATCATGTGCGACGCGAGTGATCACGCTGTAGGCGCAGTTCTAGGAAAAAGGAAGGACAAGAAACTCCATGCCATCTACTATGCCAGTAGAACCTTAGATCCTGCCCAAATGAACTACGCTACCACAAAAAAGGAACTTCTAGCAGTTATATTTGCGCTTGACAAATTTCGTTCTTACTTAGTAGGAGCAAAAATTATCATATACACAGACCACGCGGCCATAAGGTACCTAATAAGCAAAAAGGATGCCAAACCAAGATTATTGAGATGGATCCTGTTATTACAAGAGTTTGACTTAGAAATCAAAGATAAGAAAGGAACCGAGAACGTTGTTGCAGATCACTTATCCCGAATAGAAGGCATCAAACATGAACCAGTACCGATAAATGACGATTTCCCGTACGAACGTCTGATAGCCAAACTAGAAAGTGACACACCCAATTCAATCTCGGAAGATCCAGAATTCGAAAAAGCCGTAGAAACCGTCTATGCCCAAGTCACATTACCTTGGTATGCTGACATCGTTAATTACCTCGCTGTGGGCGTGCTTCCACCGGATCTTACTTATCAGCAAAAGAAGAAATTCTTCCACGATCTGAAACACTATTATTGGGACGAACCTCTACTCTTCAAGAGAGGGGCCGACAACATATATCGTCGCTGTGTCCCAGAGGAAGAAATAGAAAATATTATTTCCCAATGCCACTCAGCACCATACGGTGGTCATGCTAGTACATCTAAGACGTGCGCTAAGATTCTCCAAGCCGGCTTATTCTGGCCTAATCTCTGGAAAGACGTTCACATCGCTGTGCAAAAGTGCGATCGATGCCAACGAACTGGCAACATCTCACGACGCGATGAAATGCCTCAGAAAGGAATCTTAGAGGTAGAAATCTTCGACGTCTGGGGAATAGATTTCATGGGACCATTCCCACCTTCTTTTGGAAATAACTACATACTCGTCGCTGTCGATTACGTGTCTAAATGGATAGAAGCCATAGCTGCTCCAACAAACGACGCACGAGTAGTAATCAAACTCTTCAAAAACACAATCTTTCCTAGATTCGGTATGCCCAGACTCGTCATTAGTGACGGAGGATCTCACTTCATATCGCGAATATTCGATAAACTTCTCTCTAGATATGGAGTCCGGCACCGAGTAGCTACACCCTATCATCTGCAAACTAGCGGACAAGTAGAGGTCTCGAACAGAGAAATAAAACAGATCTTGGAAAAGACTGTCGCTACCTCAAGGAAAGATTGGTCGTCGAAGCTACAAGAAGCTTTATGGGCTTATAGGACCGCATTTAAGACACCAATAGGTACTACCCCCTATAAATTGGTTTACGGTAAATCCTGCCACCTCCCTGTAGAGTTAGAGCATAAGGCCTTTTGGGCCATTAAGACACTCAACTTCAACTACACCGAGGCAGGAGAAAAGCGAATCCTGAACTTACACGAATTGGAAGAACTCCGATTAGACGCTTACGAAAATGCCCGTATCTACAAAGAACGAACTAAAAAGTGGCATGATAAACGTTCAATCAGGAAACAATTCAGTGTGGGAGACATCGTATTGCTCTTTAATTCACGATTAAAACTCTTACCAGGTAAACTAAAATCTAGGTGGTCTGGACCCTATGAAGTGACTAAAGTACTTCAGAGTGGAGCTGTCGAAATTACCGATAAGACGAATGCACCATTTATCGTAAACGGGCAACGTCTAAAACATTACAATAAGAACGACAACAGTCCTCAAGTCAGCAATATAACATTGCTTGAGCTTCCAGCTCAGACACCCGAATAGCTTCTCACCAAGCTATCGTCTGGCTTTAGACGTTAAAAACAACGCTTACTGGGAGGCAACCCAAATTTCCCTCGTTATTGCATTTCATTTTTCTTTAAAATTCTACTTTGAAAATCCAACAAAAATTCTAAACTTATAATTACTACTACTTTCTACTTTCGTTCATTTTCGTACTTTTATTCCTATTTTATTTTTCCTCTTTTGTCTTTTATTTCGTTTCTAAAAATCCTGACTTCAATTTCCTGTTTCAAACTTTTCAGGATTTTTAAAGTCTTCAAAACATTCCTTCTGTTTTCTCCGAATTACCTGCGAGTATGGCCGAGTACGACTTCACAAAGGTTCATTTCCGAGGACTCGCTCAAAAGGCAAGATTTGCAGCACTGACCGAACGAAAATTCGCCTTAAGGCTGTATTATGATAAGACTACTATGGATAAACTAGGGATCACAGATAGCATTTAATACCTGTTCAATCAACTGGGTTGGGAGAACACTGCTCTGAAAACACGTTTCTCTACCTACAAGGATCTTACCTATGAATTCCTTAGTTCTTTCAGATACACACCCAACTATGGCTTTGGATCCAACACAGAGCTGATTACCTTCCGATTGTTTGGAATGGACCAAACCCATAGCCGGATGTCACTAGCTAACCTCCTAGGATTCCCTAGCGGACCGCATGTGTTCATCAGTGCAGAAGATGACGGTATTGATTTTCAACTCGATCAATTCTGGGGTAGAATCACTGGCGACTATCACCCTGAACCAGACAGAATGTACAATGATGACATTCATAACCCAGCCTTCAGATACTTCCATAAGATACTAGCTCACACCTTGTTTGGAAAAGAAGAAAATATTACTACAGTATCTAAAGAGGAGTTATTCATCATGTTCTGTGCTTCTCAGGGACGGACAGTAAATGCAGTGCCTTTCATGATGAGATCTTTCAAACGCCTCACGCTGGAACCTCAGACACCTATCCTTATAGGAGGCCTAGTAACAATGATTGCCCACGAGCTTGGCCTTAGATTCCATTTAAATGCCAGCACTCGTTTTGGCACCATCCGACCCATGAACATACAATTCTGCTTCAACAGGCGCATCTTAGGAACTATGGGACCTGGACCGTATGAGTACCTTATTAACGAAAAACCAGTACAGCTATTCACACTGCCTGATCATCTGATGACAAGCATCCACAACAAGGATAACTGGCTCTACGAATTGGATGAGCCTATGGGACCTCCTTCACCACAGTCAACACCCCAGAACTATATGTATGACAGTGACCACATCTCTGAGGCACACGACTATATGTACTATGAGGACGCTGTATCTGAAACTGAAGTAGACCCTACGACTCCTCCACACTACAATACTTATCCTGAGCCTATCCCTGAGGAGACCACTGACAAAATGGATGTCGTGTTACTCAGATTGGACAACGTCGATACAGCTCTGACTAATGTAAAAGCTGACATCGCAGGCATGCACAGCAAACTGGTAGGCTTCATGGATCTAGTCTGCGACCAACTCGACTACTATTCACAGAAATTCGATGAGTTGAAGACACGAAAAGATTAGTTATTAGTTCTTAGCAGTAGTTTCAGTTTAGTTTAGTCTAGCTTAGTTTCATTTAATCATTTGGATTTTTCGCATTGTTAGTTTTCTTTATGTACTACATACAATTGTTTCAATTTTATGTTATTTCAATTCTAGTTTTTATTCAATTATTCTGTTTTCGCATTATTTGTTGTTTGTTGGCTGTTATATTACATCACCGTATCAATACTAAGCCTTAAAGTCACTACGAGTACGCCCTCAGAGCAAAATTCTGCGTTCTGCAGATTTTGCTGCTGTGACGACCGTCACAGGACCCTGACGAGCGTCACGCGGGTGACGACCGTCACGTAGTCAAAAACTGATATCTGATAAAACAGGGTTCTTGTTCTCTTCCACTTCCCCCCATTATCACTTTCAATCATCCTAACTCCTACCCCACTACGAATTTTCGTCCTCCCCACATTGAACTATAAATTTCAACTCCAAATTCAACCTCCAAACCACACTTCTGTCAGTTTTTCCCTCTCTGCAGAAAAACCCCAAACCTCAGAAACCTCTCCATCTTCCAACAATGGCAAGGAATGCAGAAACCCCAGATATCAGCAACATTACCTTCAGTGAAGGAGACTTAGGCGAAAGACAACGAGCAAACTACATTGCATTTCATCAGAGGTCGCTCCAGCCGACTCATTATCCGCACCTTCCATCGCTTACGGAGCTTGGACTCCTTGAAGGTGTAACCTGGATGCTTCAAAGAGCAGGCATCTGGAACCTCTGCACCAACCCACAGCCAACGTACGAACAACTCACTCTTGAGTTCTTGAGTTTGTTCACTTACGTCACAAGCAGCGGCGAACTTAACCAGCACACAGGTGCCGCATGCTTCCGGATGTTTGGCACCAACTATCAAGTGAACCAAAATCAGATTGCCAGCATCCTGTAGCTACCTCGCGGCGACAACTCTCATCACCGCATCACTGATCAGTTCCAGCACGAAGCTTTCGCGTTGTGGTATCAGTTGACCGGCCTCAATGCCGATGGTTGGGACTCCCTGCACGCCACTCATATCCATAACCCAACCATCAGGTGCTTTCACAGAGCGTTGAGCAACACTATTTTCGCCAGAGACAGCAACCACAAAGTGAACTCGAAAGAGCTCTTCTTTCTCCATTGCGTCTTCAACAATGAACCTGTCAACGCTGCCCCGTTTCTGCTGGCTCACATTCAGGCCAACTGCAACCGTCTGAAGCATCATCCTTCCGTCCCGCACCCGCATCCATCCAGAGGACCGTACCAACTGGTTGTTCGACCTCACTGCCCCTCCTGCTTCCGCTGTTCCTACTCAGGATCACACTCACGGTTCTGACGATGAAATCCAAGCTGAGTTGGACAGGTCCGAGCAGCCAGAGGCATCGCAGCCTCCTCCTCCCGTAGGTACATCCCGCCGCCGCCGCCATCATCCCGTGCCAGACTACACAGAAGAGGACCTCCGTCGCTCCCTAGACCAGCAGGCACAAATACTCGCAATGCTGCAGCAGCAGAATCAGCGAGCTGACCAGTTCGAAGCTTGGCACCGGACTCAAATGCAACAACTTCACACTGGCCAAGCTACTATCACTGAGAACCTGGAGAATCTGACCTTGCAGGCCGAAGGACTCCGAGACACCGTCTACCACACCGGAGCTATGACTTATGAGGACAGAGTAGCCCTTGCCAAAGCCAGAGGACGCCAGCGCGGACGTGACAGAGGCCGTGACTAGATTTTCATTTTTTTCCTTCATTGTTTACTATATTTTAATTTATTTGTACTTTCATTTTCAGTTGTATCTCCCTCTCGCACGCTTCAAGTATCAGTGAGGACACTGATCGATATAGTGTGGGAGCGGAGCCTTTATTTGCATTCCACTGTACTCTGAATTTCCTTTATTTCCATTTCACTACACTTTGAATTTTCGTAATTTCTATTTTAACACTTTCTATTTCTAGAAAATAAAGCTCGTCTATATATTTTTCACGTTACGCAAACAATCCCCACATTATTCAACGTAAACAAAAATTTTCGTTCGTTCCTCAAAAGCAAAAGCATCACGAGAATGTACCTGAGTTCAAAACAAGTTTTGAAACTCTGAGGAAACGACAGTTCTAACAAAACCAGTATCGTCCAGACACCTTAGATCTCTAGTTTATGCGAGTCGGTTTCACCACCTACGTGTACCAAAGTCTCAAGTGTCTGCGCAAACTCAACCCCAAGTAGTTTATACTAGCAGTTGTCGCTACTCGAAAAATGCATCGTGCAACGACGGGGAGGCGAAAGAGATAGACAGAAGAGTCGCCACCGAACTTTATTTATCCCATGAGGGGAAAGGAAAATATCGAGAAAACCTTAAGAAAGAAATGGATAAGATGGTCTCGCGACCAAGAACGGGTTCGGAAGCCGGTTATGCGAGGGGAAGGTATTAGCACCCCTCGCATCCATCGTACTCGATGGGAACCTTTTGTTTGTCGATGTGAATTTATTTGCTTAAATATTATGCTATAAAAGTGTTTCACAGGGTAAAAGATAAGGGTCAGAAACAGGAAAGTTAGGAGGAAAGAGAGAACGGGGAAGAAAATAGAAAGAACAGACTCGGTAAGACTTCGCAGTCCTATGCCTACGTATTCTCAATAGATGTGAGAAAGTCAGAGTCGACGTAGTTCGGGGAACTACGGGTGATAGGGGGATTGTGCTCGCCAAGGATTGTGGCCCTTGTGCCTACGTATTCTCATCTGGTATGAGAAATCAGAGCAGCCGTAGTTCGGCCTACGGTGCGGATAACCGGTGTGTTGATGTTTTTTATGGATGATGCTATCGTGCGCATTCTAGCAGTTAGGTGTTTTGCTGCTCGCTCGTTGGAGACTTAGGCATTACCTGTTTGCGGTAGAACGGACGTAACATATCCTTTTTGAAAGATTGATTAGTTTTCGCCACGCGGGGCAAGGAGTCACGTTTGATTGATTGGATTGTTTTTAGGGGGAGAGACATGTCCTCGGATAGTAACCCCTACGGGTAATACCCAATTCTTTGTCTCAAAGTTTTTGTTATAAAAAGGTGTGGCGAACGAGGCGTCTTCGTATTGAAAGACGAGCGTCGAGACCACCCTCACTACAGTGGGTATCCCAACACTCGGGGAGGAAGAAGACTACACTTAATCCTCTCTCTTTAATTCGATGCGAAGAGAACTTCATTCTTTTATTAATGATGATTTAGGTTTTGAATGGTAAGTGCTTTGCGACAGAGAACCCTACGGTAAACGTCAGCACTCGGGATAGGAGAAGTCCTACGCCTAACCACTCCACGACCATTCAAGCTGTTGTTACGAAAAGATTTGAAAATGCACTCGGTACAGGACTGAGGTTTTAGGTGTGAGAATTGTGGAAGGAAGTTGTGAAAGCGAGATGGTGGATAAAGAGACATATGATGGATAAAGTTACGTCTTCGTATCGAAATACGAGTATCGAGACCACCCTCACTACAGTGGGCATCCCAACACTCGGAGAGGAAGAAAGTCTACACTTAATCCCCTCTTTTAATTCGGTACAAAGAGAAATCAAATTAATATGGTTTGAAAAAAGGGGCTCGGTACGAGGCCGAGGTTTTTATGAGGAAATGTTGGAAGCGCCTTTGTATTGACAGCCGAGCATCGAGACCACCCTCACTACAGTGGGCATCCCAACACTCGGAGAGGAAGAAAGTCTAAACTTAATCCCCTCCTTTTAATTCAATACAAAGAACTGGTTTTTTAAGAAATGTTACAAGATACAACGCGAGCAAACCCTAATAGAGGGTCAACTTTCAAGTAAGTCCAAGCTCTTGAAAATCATCAATGATTTGAAATCTTGTTTTATTAAATGAAAATAATTGAAATTATGGTTAATTTGCAAAAAAGAATGGATCAAGAATAAATAAGTATCCAAAAAAAAAAAAAAAAAAAAATATATTGGTTTTGGAAATTATATAATTACAACAAATAAATAAAATAAATAAGATTAGGAAAAAAGCAAGAGGTGGGAGTTGAACCCACCTCCCTTTGGTTCAAAGTTAGCAATCCCAACCACTAAGACACCAGGCGCGCACGCTAACAGGGTATGGAAGAAAAAGGAAAAAAAGCAAGAAATGAGGAAATAAAATAATAAAAAAAAAACAAAGTGAAAAAAGGCCCCAGCTGGGCTCGAACTCAGGTCACTGGGGCGAGGCAGGATACTTAAAGGCCTGTGCTTAACCACTGGGGTGGCGATACATCCGTGTATTTATGCCACCCCATCAAATTAAGTACCAAAGTGAGGCATACCTCTGGGCAGAACCAAGAACAAAACCAACCGCCCCCAATACGTTTCGCAACGTAACTCAACCGTACCTCAACCAAACCACGCAAACCTTATGTCAAAACTGACCAGAAAAACTAAAGGAAGAAGATGGTCCTATTAGATTTTCCAAATTCTGAGCACATAAAGAAAATTGAAAGCTTATGCAATAAAGTGTATTGAGATACGTTTTGAAATTCATGAACCAAACTAGATGTAAGCAGAGGTAGGAAATGCCTTGAGCAAGCTCCAAATACGCAGAAGAATGAGTTTCAGCAAGAGATCCAATCAAAAGACATTAAAACAAGAACATCGTATGTGATTTGCAAGTGGATGAAATCGATTTTATAGGAAGAAAATTGCCAAACCAATAGTGTTAGTGCAGCTCTATGATAAATACAAATACACATAAGTAGCACCAGGCCCTTAATGATCATCACAAATAGAATTCAATTCCCAAGAATTTCTTGACCACACAAAAATCAACAAAGTTTATAGAAGAAAAAAAAAAAAAAGTTATTGACAGCAAGTTGATGTTTCCACCCAAATCATGTTTCCATCAACATACACAATGAAAATTGACAGTCAGTTCTCTCACAAAGGTAACACACACACACATACGACCTTCTCAAACTAACTCTCTAGTTGGTCCAAAACAGCATTATGCCAAGAATTTCTCACACACACAAACTTGCAAAGAAAAGCCAGATCAAGAATGACAAAATAGAGGTTAGCAAACCTTCAAACAGGGTCTTGATAATCAACCACATAAATATGGTCTCAACAGCAATTATGGTGAGCCTTACTAGCAATGCTCTTACAAACATCCTCACAATCCAGACTAGTCCAAAACAGCCAACAGATTTATCATGGTGAATAGCATTTTTCACAAAAAGAACAACAACAGGTTCTGATACTAACTTAGACCAATGCAAGTTGAGCACAAAAAGATTTAAACAAATTCAGACAAAAGACCCACAAAATGCTGAATGTGAACTGAGCATACTCCTAAGAGCTCATGGCTAACTAACATCAAAGGGTCCAAAACAGAAATAAAGCATACCAGCCTAAAACCTCAAAACAGAACTGAAGTTAGAAGCCAAAACCTCATTACAGGAATTGGACTGCTAGCAGGTGGTCAATTGACAATGCAACCCAAATCTTGGCATGGATTCACACTAAAACAAAACTGACCTCAACAGGTTTGGTAGCAACTACCCCAAGTGAACAAGTCATGTCAACTATTTCCAAACATAAATCAAACAAGGTTTTCAACTGTCAAATAGAATTGCACTAGAGCCAAACACGGACATCACACTTAAACCAACAAATGCAGCCATAGAAATATGCAATCACATAGCAGCAGCAGTGAGAAATGAATTATCAACCTTAACTCTAACTTAAATCAAGTGATAACAGCCAAATTGCTAAAAGACATGAGTTAACTCCCTACACACCAAACTGCTTTAGTAGCACACCACAACCAGACTTATCAAAGCAACAGAACCACAGATATTGGAAACATTGTCAGAAGGAACAAATCTAGTGTGTGCAATAAATTTAAACAGCCAGTAGTGAGCAGTGATACCAATCCTCCAAAACAGATCATGAAGAAAAGACAAAGCTGATACATGATAAATACCTATATCCTCTAACTGTGCTTGCACATTATAACCGAATCAAAGTAGCATGCTAACAGATCTCTATGTCTAAAACAAATGGTGCTTCAATGATAGTCAAATGCCCTCACACAAACCAAACTGATTCACACAGTCTTTAACTCACACAAGTAGCAGTAAGAAAAAAGCAGGACTAACAGCTAGCACAAACCCAACAACCAACTTCACAAGATCCAAAGCATAAATTTGGAAAAGTCACTTGGTCTAAATCATAGCAATAATGACAGATGGACAAATTCAGTCACAAGCATATCCAGGGGTTAAAGGTAAACAGTTTATCAAGGAACTCAAGATATAGATGGATGCTGTCAAGCCATGACAATTAATTCACAAATAGAATGTTAACACAAGCATCAGAGTCAAAAGTGATCAATGACCTCTTATTCCTCAAAGTTTCAACAACATTGCATAAGTTTCAAAGTTCCACCAAAATAATCCCCAACAGCAGTTATGAACTTAATATGAAAATATCTTACACATATGGATTTCAATATTTCAAACTGAAGTTCTTGACAACACCAAAAGTTAACCAAACTCAAAACAGACCAAGGCAGCATGTCATTGTTCAATAAACAAAAGTAACAAACAGCAAAGCATAATCCTGCAGCAATGTTCTTGTAGAAGCAAAGTACACACATACATAACATTAAACACTCATCCAAGTTGGCTTCAACAACAGCCAACAAACTTGTATACTTAACATGATCATTGGGTAGAAACAAACAAGCATTACACATGGGAATTCAACAGAAACAACTGTGATGAATTTTGGAAATAAAAAAAATGAAATAGTTACAAACCAGTTCAAACAGACTTGCACATGCCTTAAATATGGTGTAGATCATGTCTTAATAGAAAGATGACTCAATAAGCCACTAAAACAAGAGAAAACACATGAGTTGCAACATAATGAAACAAGAGTTGAACATAACCAAATCAGATTCAAAATGACAGTAGCATCCTAAGAACCAAATCTGTTAGGCAAGGACTAAACATTGTGACTTATGAGTTGGAATTTGGACATGTGAGTTTTTAATGAAAAGTTCAAAACATTTTACATACACATGAAGTTGTTTCTAGACTTAAGCATGAAATGTCAAGCATGGTATGAGATGACAAAAGAATGTAAACTTGTCAACAACAGCTAGCATATCCAAAGTTCATATCAATGTAAAACAAAATATGGATGTAAATACTTATGATCATTTGAGAGTTTCAAGCAAAGTGAGTCAAAGCAAAACAACATCAAGTTCAAAACAAACCAAACCATGACAGTAAATTCAATAACCTTCAAAACTGTTTTGACAGTATGATATCCAACCTGTTGAAGAACCTTTTAAGCAAGCAAAACCTCTTTTGAACAGAGCTGGATACTTCCTCCCTTCTTGAAGCAACACTTGGATTTTCTTGAGAAAAAAAAAAAACCTCCAAAGAAACTCACACTCTCTCTTTCTGATTTTTGTAAAGTGGTGGCCGCTAGGGTTTGCTCTAAACCTAATCCTTTTATATTCCAATTTTTCAATCCAACTTGTCTCTTGCTGAGCTTTTTCGTGTCTTGTTGTGAGATGGTAGGGGTACTAGGGCTGCTGCCAGACAGTAGGGGCTGCTTGCTCTTGCCCATATTGGTGATAGATTCAGAAAACGCCTAGAACAAGTACTCTCGGTGGTTGGTCTTGAAACGGTAATGTTCAGTACAAACTTCTTCATGAAAGAACCAAATACCCCACATTGCAATTTCCATTGTAATTTGAAATACACACTCCAAAAATGAAAACTGAAAATCCTACATTAATTCTTACGAAAAAACAAGTAGGATTCACTTTTGTCTTGTTGGAAATGGTTCAGTCTTACTCAATCCCTCCTCCCTCACGCACGGCCACAAGTGTGTTCTTCAATTTTGCCCAGCTATGAACAAAACAAGCTACTTAATAATTCTGGGGTGGGATAATCACTGGATGTATCGCCACCCCAGTGGTTAAGTCATGCGCCCATTTACCATATAGTCACGAGTTCGAATCTTGGTGTGAGCAAAATCCACCACCTTTTTATTCATGCGCCTTTATTTTCAATATTTTAAAATACATAGTTTTCCTTTTCATTATTGTTCACAAATGTGCGCCTGGCTGAGTGGTAAAGGTGAGGGGTGTGGAGCAAGAGGTGGTGGGTTCAAACCCCACCTTGTGCACTTGTCTCAATTATATTTTTTTACTTAGGAAAATGACCTCCCTATTCTCCATATATTTTGAATACACATCTCTTTTCTTCTTCTCTTTTTTTTTTTTATATATCCCTGTAAAAGTGCAAATTAAAATATGCTATGTAATGTTTTTATGCCTTATGCTGATGCAGATGAAATAAAACACATGCCAGAGTGGTTGGTCAAATTTGGGGTACAACAGCTGCCCCTATTCAAACGGCTTGGGCCTGAAGGGATGAACGCGAACGGCTTTCGAACATTCAGGGTAAAAGACGGTTTGAATACCAAAGAACCAGAAATTTGCCAACCGTAGGAGAAAGAGGAAACGCGAACAAAGGTCCGAAGATAACATGCACTGATCGCAACGGCTGATTTGTTGGGGAAAGCTTAACCAGACAACTCTGTGGGGAACGAGCGTCCATCAAATGATAACATCCGGAAGAGTCATCGACCGAAAGTCGGGAAGCAAGCTACTAACCAAAAGTTAGAATCGCTCAGAAAGAAACATCATCGACCAAAAGTCGGGAAACATAGCTACTAACCAAGAGTTAGGATCGCTAAGAAAGATTAACATCGACCAAAAGTCGGAACAAGCTACTAACCAAAAGTTAGAATCGCTTAGAAAGATTAACATCGACCAAAAGTCGGAACAAGCTACTAACCAAAAGTTAGGATCGCTTAGAAAGATTAACATCGACCAAAAGTCGGAACAAGCTACTAACCAAAAGTTAGAATCGCTGAGAAAGATTAACATCGACCAAAAGTCGGAACAAGCTACTAACCAAAAGTTAGAATCGCTGAGAAAGATTAACATCGACCAAAAGTCGGAACAAGCTACTAACCAAAAGTTAGAATCGCTGAGAAAGATTAACATCGACCAAAAGTCGGAACAAGCTACTAACCAAAAGTTAGAATCGCTGAGAAAGATTAACATCGACCAAAAGTCGGAACAAGCTACTAACCAAAAGTTAGAATCGCTTAGAAAGATTAACATCGACCAAAAGTCGGGAAAAGCTACCTCTGTTAGGGAGAGTGATTAGATGAACACAACTGTCAAAGATCTTTGCTGGAGATCTGTATTCCATACAGGCTTGATAAATATACTGATAATTGCTGGAGATGCGCTTGGGAATAAAAAGAACAACACCCTGGCATATGTTTCACATGCGTATGTTTGAATATGGCGAAATGCTCCATACGAAATGGAAATGCTTCGCATTTGGGTAGATGTTATGCATGAATGTAGATGCAAATGGACCTCTTTAGCAAAATAAATGCTAAAGAGAAAGGGCCAACTCCGTTGGGGCAATGTCTGATACGCCTAGCGCGAGTAAACTCATGCTGGGAAAACAAGCTCTGGATAGCCTCCGAGGAACAACTGGGTAAAACTGCTCTGATAAGCACATAGTCCACCCTGCTGGGGAAATCGAATGTGAATGATTAAACAGAATAACTTTACTGGGGAAACAACAGCTGAGCGCTGTGAATTACTCTCTTCTGTTGGAGATTGAATCCACTATCTGCTAGGGATATTGAACAAGATTTACTGGGAGATTATCCCACACTCTCTCTGCTGGGGGATGGAGATTAACGATCTCTGCTTGGGGACAACAATAAACAGACAAAAGTGTTGTACGGCCAACGCCAAATTGTCAATTGTGACCTTAGTTAAAAATCAAATGTCTTGATTAACAATTAGAAAAGCCCACACGTTTTATGTATGCAATTTCTTTTCTCATCAAAAAATGTTAGACGTCTTTCGTAATCAAAATGGTAAAAGTAAAAACGGAATAGAAAGCTTTTTCTGAATAGTACGTTTTATTGATGGAAGGCCTAAAATAGGCAAATTTACATCGGATGCAACTCCTGCAAAGAGAAAGCTGCGCAAAAAGCTAATTTGCAGGAAAAGAAATACAAAATGTCGGCAATGTGGTACAGACAAACACCATGTAACGACTCATCCATGACTGGCGCGACTTTGACGCTCTTTGATACTTTAACCTCCGAAGAGATTGATTTGAATGGTCGATCTTCGAGTTCTCCCTAGAATCCGCTATGCTTGTGGTAATCAATGCGCAGGCCGCAGTCGTTTGCTTTAAAATCCCTAATTTTTGCCTGAACCGCCCTTGCGGGTTTTCGATTCACCAGGATACCCATTTTTTGCCAAAGTTGCCCTTTCAGGTTTTCAACTTTGCGGGCTCACATTTTTCTTATATCCCTAATTTTTGCCCGAACCTATCTTTTTTATGGTTCGCCGGGATGCCTCATTCTTGCCTGGATACTCTTTTTCTTTCCAGCGAGTTTTCTTAAGCAAAATATTTTTTGACTGCGTCTGCGTTCACCGAGGATGTAAAATCTTCACCATCCATAGTCGAAAGTAGCAAGGCTCCTCCTGAGAAAACCTTTCGTACCACATAAGGACCCTCATAGTTAGGAGTCCATTTGCCTCTGTGATCATTCTGCGGCGGGAGAATTCGCTTTAACACCAAGTCGCCTGTCTGAAAGCTCCGAGGACGTATCTTTTTATCATAGGCGCTCTTCATCCTCTTCTGATACAAACGACCATATGCGAGAGACGCCAATCTTTTCTCATCCATCAAACTGAGCTGATTCAACCTGTTCTTTACCCATTCTGCTTCATCTAGTTTGACATCAGCCAGTATTCTCAGAGAAGGGATCTCAACCTCCAATGGCAGAACAGCTTCCATGCCATATACTAACGAAAAAGGAGTTGCCCCAGTTGAAGTGCGTACCGAAGTACGATATCCATGTAAAGCGAAAGGCAACTTCTCGTGCCAATCTTTATAGGTCACCACCATTTTCTGCACTATCTTCTTAATGTTTTTGTTAGCCGCTTCCACCGCGCCATTCATCTTCGGGCGATAGGGAGAAGAATTATGATGCTCGATTTTGAAGTCCTGGCACAGTTCCTTCATCATCTTGTTATTCAAATTAGAACCATTGTCAGTAATGATCTTTTCGGGTATTCCATATCGGCAGATGATGTCCTTTTTGATGAATCGGGCTACGACCTGCTTCGTGACATTGGCGTAAGAAGCTGCTTCGACCCATTTGGTGAAATAGTCGATTGCTACTAAGATAAAACGGTGCCCGTTTGATGCGGTTGGCTCAATCTTTCCAATCATATCAATGCCCCACATGGAAAAAGGCCATGGTGATGACATGACATTCAAAGGACATGGCGGCACATGAATCTTATCGGCATAAATTTGGCACTTGTGGCATTTCTTGGCGTACTTGAAGCAATCTGACTCCATAGTTAACCAATAATATCCTGCCCTTAATAACTTCCGCGACATGGCATGCCCACCTGCATGTGTTCCGAAAGCACCTTCGTGAACTTCTTCCATAAGCAAATTTGCTTCTTTTTCGTCCACACATCTTAGTAGCACTAAGTCATGGTTTCTCCGATAGAGCGCACCGTCTGGATTCAGATAAAAATTGCTGGACAATCTCCTCAAAGTCTTCTTGTCTTGGGTAGATGCCCCAGGCGGGTACTCTTGTTTTTTAAGAAAGTTCTGAATGTCATAAAACCACGGTTTACCATCAGGAGCTTCCTCTACTGCGAACACAAATGCCGGTCTGTCGAGCCGTGAAATGACGATTATCGGAGCATCATTCCAGAAGTTTACTTTGTACATTGAGGACAAAGTAGCCAAGGCATCGGCCATCTGATTCTCGGCTCTTGGCACATGGTGAAGCTCTACTCGATCGAAGAAAGGCAGCAACCTTCTTGCGTAGTTCATATATGGGATCAGATTAGGCTGGCGCGTCTCCCACTCCCCCTTGATTTGGTTGACCACTAAGGCTGAATCTCCATAGATGTCAAGGTTCTTGATTCTTAAGTCGATTGCTTCTTCAATACCCATGATACACGCTTCGTACTCGGCCTCGTTATTGGTGCATGGGAACGTTAACCTTGCGGTGAATGGTATATGGGACCCGTGGGGAGTTGTAATGATTGCCCCAATCCCACTACCGTATGAGTTAACAGCGCCGTCAAAGATTAATTTCCACTGGGAACCCAATTCCGGTCCCTCGCCCGGCAACGGCTCGTCGCAATCTTTCATTTTCAAGTACATAATGTCTTCGTCAGGGAAGTCAAACTTCATTGGCTGATAATCATCGACTGGCTGCTCTGCAAGGTATTCTGACAGAACACTACCTTTAATAGCTTTTTGAGATACATATTGAATATCATATTCTGTCAGAATCATCTGCCACCTAGCGATCCTTCCTGATAGTGCCTGCTTTTCGAACACGTACTTAATTGGGTCCATCTTTGAAATCAACATGGTTGTGTGGTTTAGCATATACTGCCTTAGGCGTTTGGCGGCCCAAGCAAGTGCGCAACAAGTCTTTTCTAACATTGAATATCTGGATTCACAGTCCGTGAACTTTTTACTCAAGTAGTAAATTGCATGCTCCTTTCTTCCAGTCTCGTCGTGCTGACCGAGAACACAACCCATGGAATTCTCAAGAACTGTTAAGTACATTATCAACGGTCTTCCAGCCACTGGGGGCATCAGTATTGGAGGTTCTTGTAGGTACTCCTTTATTTTCTCAAACGCCCTTTGGCAATTCTCGTTCCAAACGACCGCCTGATCCTTTTTCAAAAGTTTAAATAACGGCTCACAAGTGGCGGTGAGGTGAGATATGAACCTTGCAATATAGTTCAATCTACCTAGGAAGCCACGAACCTGTTTCTCAGTCTTTGGTGCTGGCATTTCTTGAATTGCCTTGATCTTCGCGGGATCAACCTCAATCCCTTTTTCACTAACAATGAAACCCAAAAGCTTCCCTGACCGCACGCCGAAGGTGCATTTACTCGGATTCAGCCTTAATTTGAACTTCCTCAACCTTTCAAACAGCTTTAGAAGGTTCACCAAGTGCCCCTCTTCCGTTTGAGACTTCGCAATCATATCGTCGACATAAACTTCGATCTCGTGATGCATCATGTCATGAAAAAGCGTGACCATTGCTCTTTGATAGGTTGCCCCTGCGTTTTTCAACCCGAAAGGCATCACCTTATAGCAAAAGGTCCCCCAAGGTGTAATGAAAGTTGTTTTCTCCATATCCTCGGGCGCCATCTTGATTTGATTATATCCGGAGAAGCCATCCATGAAAGAAAACACCGAGTATTGCGCGGTGTTATCGACAAGCACGTCAATATGGGGAAGCGGGAAATCATCCTTTGGGCTCGCTCTATTCAAGTCTCTATAGTCAACACACATCCTAACTTTACCGTCCTTTTTAGGCACGGGCACGATGTTAGCGACCCAAGGAGGGTAGTTGGCTACGGCAAGAAATCCAGCATCTAACTGTTTCTGAACTTCTTCCTTGATCTTCACTGCCATGTCTGGCCTGGTTCTTCTCAATTTCTGTTTGACAGGAGGACATTCCTCACGAAGAGGCAGACGATGAACCACGATGTCCGTGTCGAGTCCTGGCATATCCTCATACGACCAGGCGAACACGTCTTTGTACTCCTGGAGTAACTCAATCAATCGTTGCTTGACCTCACCCTGCAACGTAGCCCCTATTCTGACCTCCTTCTTATCCTCTTTGGTTCCCAAGTTGATAACTTCAACTTCCTCCTGATGAGGCAAGATGACCTTCTCCTCTTGTCTGAGTAATCTGGCAAGCTCCTCAGGCAGGTTTTCATCCTCCTCAATCTCTTCTTCAGCTTGAAAGATCGGATTGTCAAAGTCATACCGAGTCATAGACGAGTCTGAGTCGGTGGCATCTGAAATATATAACCTGCGATGATGATGATTTTATGCTTTTAAATGATATGCAAACAAAACGAACACAAACCACACTGCCATTTTATTGTTAAAAAATGAAAACAAGAAAAACAAGGATCACAAAATTTTGAATGAAAAAGACGACTTTCAATTGATAATAAAAGATTGTTCACATGCATAAAAGATAGGGCCCTACAAATAAAGTCCATTATGCCTTGGGCAGAGCATATGGAAATACATTAATCAAAACAAAACAATTACTCTTCATAGGTCACTGTGACAACTTTCTCCATGCTCCAATTCTTCAATCCTTGGCCGGGGACACATGGCTGGATCCATGTATCCATATCACAGTCGCTATCTCCTTCCCCATCTGATATGGCGTTGATACGATCGAAGATGACCCCACTGCTAGTAAACTGAACAGGACCTTTGTAGCGAGGAGCGCTCTGTGAAGATGAAGCATACGGGCTGTACCCTAGTCCAAACTTATCCTGCTTGTTTGGGACGTTTACCACCTGCCCCCATCCTGGTGCTGATCCAGACTTCACTATGGCTTGAGCATCCTTGTAAGACGTCATAGAAACTTCTGGCGCCTTTTCTTCCACAGGTGCCTTCTCCTTGATTTGAATTGTTTCGAAAGCTTGGCACAAGGTTTCGTGAATTTCACCATCAACCTCCACGTATTTGAATGAAGATAGATGACTTACCATGATATCCTCCTCACCGCAGACAGTCACGATGCTACCGTCCACCATGTACTTCAATTTCTGGTGCAAGGTTGATGTCACAGCTCCTGCTGAGTGTATCCATGGTCGCCCTAAAAGACAACTATAAGCCGGGCTGATATCCATTACATAAAACACTGCATCAAAAACCTCCGGACCAATTTGAATTGGCAGAGTCAGTTCCCCAAGTACTGACCTCCTTGTCCCATCAAAAGCTCTAACCACTAAGCTACTTGGGGTGCACACTACTCCTTGAATATCCAGTTTCATGAGGGCTTTCTTGGGTAACACATTTAATGATGACCCAGTGTCTACCAATACATGAGACAAAACAACTCCTTTACATTCGACGGAAATGTGCAGTGCCGAATTGTGATTCCTCCCCTTTGGCGTTAAATCAAAATCCGTAAATCCCAACCCATTTCCTGCATTAACATGGGCCATCACTCCCTCCAACTGGTTCACAGATATTTCTTGTGGTACATAAGCGTTATCAAGAACCTTGAGTAAAGCACTTCTGTGAGCCTCAGAACATAACAGCAACGATAAGATGGAAATCTTTGAAGGTGTCTGTTGGAGATGATCCACAATCTTATAGTCACTCTTCCTTATCATGCGCATGAACTCCTCGGTGTCCTTCAGCGCAGCCTCCTTTTCTCTAGCATGAGAGCTTTCTTCCACTACAGACTTCCCTTTACCTTTATCAGCCCTTTCTGCGCTTACTTCGGGAGGCGCAAATATTCTCCCACTCCGAGTCATTCCTCCAGCCCCTACCAAATTGTCGACCGAATCAAAAGGCGAATTCTCCAACTCCTGTTTCTGTCCGTTATAATAGCATTCTGCTCCATAGTTCCAAGGAATGGCTTTGGAGTTCTCATAAGGCACAGGTCCCGCCTTGGTGAATATAATGGTAGGTCGCACCGGAGGTGCAGAAATAGTAATTGACTTGAAAGGGATAGAGATGGTGGCCACCTCATCCTCTTCTTCATCGTTTAATTTTTCATCCTTCTCACAGATCTTATCAAATTGTAGAACACCTTCATCCATCATGCGCTGTATGTGATTCTTCAAATTCTTACATCCTTCAGGATGGGCAGCACATTCTTCACAGTCCTTTTCACACCCAGGAAACACCCCACCTTCTAGCAGCTTGCTTTTCACAAAACTCAAAGGAGTCTTTAGCTCTTCGACATCATATACCAAGTTTAAATTTTCTCCTTCAACCACAGCATTCACTCCACCTGCCCCATGTTTCGGCATAGGATTTTGAACGACGTTGGGCGCATCGTGGTTAAAGTTGATAATCTTGTTGTCCACAAGGTCTTGCACCTTGTGCTTAAAAGCTTTGCAATTGTCAATATGGTGACCAGGAGCGCCATAGTGGAAGTCGCACCTAGCGTTGGCGTCATACCCGGGAGGGGGCTGGCCAATTAGAGGTGCCAACGTCCTTTTCTGGACCAACTCTAATTGCAGTAAGTGTTGTAGTAACTGAGAGTAAGGCATGGTTGGGGTGTCAAAGTGCCTATCCACCACCCTTCTTCGATCTGGGTATTGTCTTGGAGCAAAATTTCGCTGTTGAGGTTGCTGCTGCTGCTGCAGGCGTGGCTGTTGCTGTTGAGGTAATTGTTGCTGAAGTGGTTGCTGTTGAGGTGGTAACGTTGCCGGGATGGCAATACTAGCTACCTGTGATGGTTGATGATAGTAGGGTTGTTGCTGATATTGATTCTGATTCCGATTCCGATTCCTGAAACTTGACACCGCGTTTGCCTCATTTTCTCTTTTCTTAGCTCCAAAGTTCTTTCTTCCACCTCCCAAAGAAGTTCCTTCTCCTGCTTGAATTTTCCCCAACTTTATGCCGTTCTCGACTCTTTCGCCGGTAATGATCAAATCTGAGAAGCTTCCGGACATGTTACTCACCAACTTCTCGTAGTAGATTCCAGGCAATGTTCCCACGAATAGATCAATTAGTTCTCTTTCCACCATGGGAGGTTGAACTCTAGCGGCAAGCTCCCGCCACCTTTGAGCGTATTCTTTAAAACACTCATTACTCCTTTGGGATAAATTTTGCAGCTGCACTCGATTTGGTGCCAAGTCACTGTTGTATTGGTAGTGTTGGACAAAAGCCTCTGCCAAATTTTTCCAGCTTCGGATATTGACAGGTTCCAAACCCATGTACCATTCCAAGGAAGGCCCGGACAGACTGTCTTGGAAAAAGTGCATAAGCAATTTCTCATCGTCAGAGTATGCAGACATTCTTCGAAAATAGGAGCGGATATGCACCTTTGGACATGTTGTTCCCTTGTACTTATCGAAGTCCGGTACTTTGAACTTTGGAGGAATCTTAAGTCCCGGAATCAATCCCAGATTGGACATATCAAGCCCCATGGTATTTTGATTCTCCAGAATGCTTTTCATCTTCTCTTCTATTTCATCAAACCTTCTATTGGTGTCGGATCGTAACCCTCCCCCAAGGTCCCTCATGGAGAAGATGTCATCTTGTTCATCTTGGTCCCACTGAGGATCAATGCTAGTGGGTATGGCGCCCGCCACAACTGGGATAGGAATTCCGGTTTGTTCTCTTCCGCCCGGAAGGTTAACTACAGTTGGGCCACCATTGGCTTGCGAGGTTCCACCATTAACAGGAGGGGGAACAGCAGCAGCCCCACCGTGTAAAACGCCACTTCCATCCACTTGAGCTATTAAAGGTTGAACCAATGTCCTTAACTGGTCCTGTCCATTGGCCACCCCCTGCATCATCTCCATGAATTGCGCCATCTTCTCACGAAACTCCGTAAGCTCAGCCTGAACCTGTTCCATAATCCTCTGCTGATTTCTTCGCGTGTTGTAAGAGTGTCGAGAAGTCAGCTTGCTCTTCCCCTTTATCTCTTTCTGAAATGGCAAGCGGTGTGAGGTCGAGTTTCAGGGGATGCAGAATGATGCACAAGTTCATGCAAATGTTCAAGAGACTTTCAAAACTTATGATTATGACCGGTATTATAGAATTGCGAATGAACAAATAATAAAGAAAACACAATTAGACCAAAAGCAAATTCTCATTAATTTGGGAAGATTCAATACAAACATTTGCTGACTATGTCGAATAACAATTCTCATTACAAGGAAAACACTAAATGGCCGGAAATCAAGAGTACCAAAAACTAGAATTTCTCCTTTTGGAGACGCTCTTCAAGCTTCCTCGTCTCGAACATAAACCTCCTGACCATTTGGTCACAGAGCTGGATAAAGTGGTGAACAGAAGGGGGAATGTCATTTCCTTCTAAATCTTGGATGGCGCTCTCTAACCTCCATGGGATATCACGGATCATAAGGTTGCAATGCTCCACCAAATTGTTGTACCTAGCACGGCACGTATCTAGAGTCGACTGGTAATAACAAATAGAATCCACGTGGGTGTCCAGCAACTCATTGAGCTGAGCCTCTTTCTCGAGCCACTGCGCACCGTCTCTTTGCAAGGCCTCAAAACGATTCCTCCACAGAAGGGCTGTCTCTTGGGCAGTCTTCGATTCTTGACACTTGTTATTCCACACGTCAGATGTGACATATGACCCCCTCAAGGCCTCCTCTTTGAGTCTTCGTTCACTTTCCGCTAGGGTCAAGGCACTTCTTAGTTGTTCCTCAAGATTCCCAATATCAGCTTCAAGGTTCTCTCGTATTTCCTTTTTCTCGGCAGAGGCAATCTCAAAGAAGTGCCATGCCCTATCACAAGAAGCTTTGGTGTCCTTCAGGCGCTGCCGGAGAGTTGTTAATGACGCGTCAGCCCCTTCGTAACCCTGTTGGTACCTGACTCTCAAATCTGTTTCTAATTTTAGCTTCTTGCTACTCTCAGCCGCTTGATCCTGTTCAAACTCCACCTTTCTTTTGTACTGACCGTTCTCCACACTTGCTTGGTGGACTTCATTCTGAAGGTCCTGATTCTCCTTAGTCAATCTCTCCACTATTAGCTTCAGTTTTTCGTACTCTTCTATGGGTACATGAGTGGGAGCAGGAGGTGCTTCTCGCATAGAGGGCTCTAAGGGAAATGGCAACGACCTTTCAGCTACCCTGGCTAGTAACCACCGGTTGTAGGGCTCCTTTGCCACACAATTCTTCGCTTTTAACTCCTTTCTTCCCTTTGTATGAATCTTGCCCCAAGCCTTAGCAATCTTCCTGACAAACGCAGGGTCCTCGGATGTGGCTAGCAAAAAGAAACTCTGAACCTTCTCTGCTTCGGGCTCGCTCTCCATGGCATAGCCCAACTGACGTAGTGCCATGACTGGGTTATAGTTAATACAACCGGCCCTACCAATCAAGGGTACATTACCGAATTCTCCACAACTAAAGATGATTTCCACATCATAGTACTCATGGGAGTACCAAGCAATATCACTAGCTTCCAGGGACATGATGCGCTGAGACCATTTTAATTCCTTCTTGTTTTCCACGAACAGTCCTTTCTTGGGCAAATGAGAAGCATACCATTTGTATAGTAGGTGAGAGCAGCATTGGATCGTTCCTGCTTTCTTTTCACTCCTCCAATGAATAGAGTGATAAACATCGGCGAGGAGTGTAGGGATGGGATTCTTCTGCATAAAGAGAACAATGGCATTGATGTCTATGAAATTGTCCACATTCGGAAAGAGGACAATCCCATAGATCATCAGAGCGACACTTATACCGAACTTTTCCCAATCTTCATCAACCTTGTATTGAGCGGCCTTTTCTAGCAAAAACTTCAATGGAAAACCTTGAACACCCCCTTTACTGGTTAGACCCTTCTTGACCTCTTCTTTGGTCATATGAAGAGCAAGAGCAATGACAGCAGGTTTTGGTTCTTCTTCCAAACCTGTATAGACAGGTTGGTCCTTAACCTTAATGTTCAAAATGTGAGAATATTCTTCCAAGGTGGGAGCCAACTGGTAATCTTGGAAAGTGAAGCACCGGAGAGGCGCATCATAAAATTGAGCCATAGCGTACAGGGCCCAGGTATCAACTCTGGAGTGGAGAAGATCAAGCAGTTTCCCATATTCCCCTTGAAAGTTGGTCTTGATAACTTTCGGCACGTCAATCAGAAGGTCTTGAATTGATTCCAATTTTGGTTCCCTAAACTTTATGGAATTTGTGCTTCTCTTTCTTATATCAGCCATTGAGTTCACCAATACCTGAGATAATCATAGCTTCTTAAGTCTCTTGATATGCAAAATGATGTGTAATGCAATGTTTTATGAATGCATATGACAATGGAACAATAATAAGATCAACATCACAAATCCTGCAAGACAAGAACACAAGGTATCTTTCCAACGGGTGGGCAATCTACTGGTTCGAGAGGGCGTTCCAAAAGGCTTTTCAAACAAAGTCCTATGCACTAACCCTCAAAAGTTTCCCATCATAACGACTACTCGTAAGACGGTACTCCTTTCAAAAAGGATGAACACAGCGTCATGTTTTAGTAACCTTTGGAATAAGGTTCTACAAAGGTCCTCAGAATCGCGGACTCCCGAGTTGAAGATAAGAACGTCATTACGACTACACGTAAGGCATAATTATTCCAACGGGGTCTCATCTGAGCGGTGGAATTCGATCCAACTCAACGAGTCCTAAGTCTCGCAAATCAGAAAGAAACCACCTCCTAACTTAGTGCATACTCGAAAGCTCGGGTAGAAAGCTTTATCCTCACAAACCAAACCAAATGAACCCAAGAAGTCAGAGAGGAACATAACCATAAAATAAATAGCAAAACAAATAAAGCACAAATGCGATAAACAAAATAGGCGTGGCTCGCTAGTAGTCCCCAGCAGAGTCGCCAGCTGTCGCTACTCGAAAAATGCATCGTGCAACGACGGGGAGGCGAAAGAGATAGACAGAAGAGTCGCCACCGAACTTTATTTATCCCATGAGGGGAAAGGAAAATATCGAGAAAACCTTAAGAAAGAAATGGATAAGATGGTCTCGCGACCAAGAACGGGTTCGGAAGCCGGTTATGCGAGGGGAAGGTATTAGCACCCCTCGCATCCATCGTACTCGATGGGAACCTTTTGTTTGTCGATGTGAATTTATTTGCTTAAATATTATGCTATAAAAGTGTTTCACAGGGTAAAAGATAAGGGTCAGAAACAGGAAAGTTAGGAGGAAAGAGAGAACGGGGAAGAAAATAGAAAGAACAGACTCGGTAAGACTTCGCAGTCCTATGCCTACGTATTCTCAATAGATGTGAGAAAGTCAGAGTCGACGTAGTTCGGGGAACTACGGGTGATAGGGGGATTGTGCTCGCCAAGGATTGTGGCCCTTGTGCCTACGTATTCTCATCTGGTATGAGAAATCAGAGCAGCCGTAGTTCGGCCTACGGTGCGGATAACCGGTGTGTTGATGTTTTTTATGGATGATGCTATCGTGCGCATTCTAGCAGTTAGGTGTTTTGCTGCTCGCTCGTTGGAGACTTAGGCATTACCTGTTTGCGGTAGAACGGACGTAACATATCCTTTTTGAAAGATTGATTAGTTTTCGCCACGCGGGGCAAGGAGTCACGTTTGATTGATTGGATTGTTTTTAGGGGGAGAGACATGTCCTCGGATAGTAACCCCTACGGGTAATACCCAATTCTTTGTCTCAAAGTTTTTGTTATAAAAAGGTGTGGCGAACGAGGCGTCTTCGTATTGAAAGACGAGCGTCGAGACCACCCTCACTACAGTGGGTATCCCAACACTCGGGGAGGAAGAAGACTACACTTAATCCTCTCTCTTTAATTCGATGCGAAGAGAACTTCATTCTTTTATTAATGATGATTTAGGTTTTGAATGGTAAGTGCTTTGCGACAGAGAACCCTACGGTAAACGTCAGCACTCGGGATAGGAGAAGTCCTACGCCTAACCACTCCACGACCATTCAAGCTGTTGTTACGAAAAGATTTGAAAATGCACTCGGTACAGGACTGAGGTTTTAGGTGTGAGAATTGTGGAAGGAAGTTGTGAAAGCGAGATGGTGGATAAAGAGACATATGATGGATAAAGTTACGTCTTCGTATCGAAATACGAGTATCGAGACCACCCTCACTACAGTGGGCATCCCAACACTCGGAGAGGAAGAAAGTCTACACTTAATCCCCTCTTTTAATTCGGTACAAAGAGAAATCAAATTAATATGGTTTGAAAAAAGGGGCTCGGTACGAGGCCGAGGTTTTTATGAGGAAATGTTGGAAGCGCCTTTGTATTGACAGCCGAGCATCGAGACCACCCTCACTACAGTGGGCATCCCAACACTCGGAGAGGAAGAAAGTCTAAACTTAATCCCCTCCTTTTAATTCAATACAAAGAACTGGTTTTTTAAGAAATGTTACAAGATACAACGCGAGCAAACCCTAATAGAGGGTCAACTTTCAAGTAAGTCCAAGCTCTTGAAAATCATCAATGATTTGAAATCTTGTTTTATTAAATGAAAATAATTGAAATTATGGTTAATTTGCAAAAAAGAATGGATCAAGAATAAATAAGTATCCAAAAAAAAAAAAAA
Organism: Lathyrus sativus; assembly: GCA_963859935.3. Classification (NCBI taxonomy): domain Eukaryota; kingdom Viridiplantae; phylum Streptophyta; class Magnoliopsida; order Fabales; family Fabaceae; genus Lathyrus; species Lathyrus sativus. The sequence continues at coordinate 23,182,537 of OZ012737.1, forward strand.
AAAAAATATATTGGTTTTGGAAATTATATAATTACAACAAATAAATAAAATAAATAAGATTAGGAAAAAAGCAAGAGGTGGGAGTTGAACCCACCTCCCTTTGGTTCAAAGTTAGCAATCCCAACCACTAAGACACCAGGCGCGCACGCTAACAGGGTATGGAAGAAAAAGGAAAAAAAGCAAGAAATGAGGAAATAAAATAATAAAAAAAAACAAAGTGAAAAAAGGCCCCAGCTGGGCTCGAACTCAGGTCACTGGGGCGAGGCAGGATACTTAAAGGCCTGTGCTTAACCACTGGGGTGGCGATACATCCGTGTATTTATGCCACCCCATCAAATTAAGTACCAAAGTGAGGCATACCTCTGGGCAGAACCAAGAACAAAACCAACCGCCCCCAATACGTTTCGCAACGTAACTCAACCGTACCTCAACCAAACCACGCAAACCTTATGTCAAAACTGACCAGAAAAACTAAAGGAAGAAGATGGTCCTATTAGATTTTCCAAATTCTGAGCACATAAAGAAAATTGAAAGCTTATGCAATAAAGTGTATTGAGATACGTTTTGAAATTCATGAACCAAACTAGATGTAAGCAGAGGTAGGAAATGCCTTGAGCAAGCTCCAAATACGCAGAAGAATGAGTTTCAGCAAGAGATCCAATCAAAAGACATTAAAACAAGAACATCGTATGTGATTTGCAAGTGGATGAAATCGATTTTATAGGAAGAAAATTGCCAAACCAATAGTGTTAGTGCAGCTCTATGATAAATACAAATACACATAAGTAGCACCAGGCCCTTAATGATCATCACAAATAGAATTCAATTCCCAAGAATTTCTTGACCACACAAAAATCAACAAAGTTTATAGAAGAAAAAAAAAAAAAAGTTATTGACAGCAAGTTGATGTTTCCACCCAAATCATGTTTCCATCAACATACACAATGAAAATTGACAGTCAGTTCTCTCACAAAGGTAACACACACACACATACGACCTTCTCAAACTAACTCTCTAGTTGGTCCAAAACAGCATTATGCCAAGAATTTCTCACACACACAAACTTGCAAAGAAAAGCCAGATCAAGAATGACAAAATAGAGGTTAGCAAACCTTCAAACAGGGTCTTGATAATCAACCACATAAATATGGTCTCAACAGCAATTATGGTGAGCCTTACTAGCAATGCTCTTACAAACATCCTCACAATCCAGACTAGTCCAAAACAGCCAACAGATTTATCATGGTGAATAGCATTTTTCACAAAAAGAACAACAACAGGTTCTGATACTAACTTAGACCAATGCAAGTTGAGCACAAAAAGATTTAAACAAATTCAGACAAAAGACCCACAAAATGCTGAATGTGAACTGAGCATACTCCTAAGAGCTCATGGCTAACTAACATCAAAGGGTCCAAAACAGAAATAAAGCATACCAGCCTAAAACCTCAAAACAGAACTGAAGTTAGAAGCCAAAACCTCATTACAGGAATTGGACTGCTAGCAGGTGGTCAATTGACAATGCAACCCAAATCTTGGCATGGATTCACACTAAAACAAAACTGACCTCAACAGGTTTGGTAGCAACTACCCCAAGTGAACAAGTCATGTCAACTATTTCCAAACATAAATCAAACAAGGTTTTCAACTGTCAAATAGAATTGCACTAGAGCCAAACACGGACATCACACTTAAACCAACAAATGCAGCCATAGAAATATGCAATCACATAGCAGCAGCAGTGAGAAATGAATTATCAACCTTAACTCTAACTTAAATCAAGTGATAACAGCCAAATTGCTAAAAGACATGAGTTAACTCCCTACACACCAAACTGCTTTAGTAGCACACCACAACCAGACTTATCAAAGCAACAGAACCACAGATATTGGAAACATTGTCAGAAGGAACAAATCTAGTGTGTGCAATAAATTTAAACAGCCAGTAGTGAGCAGTGATACCAATCCTCCAAAACAGATCATGAAGAAAAGACAAAGCTGATACATGATAAATACCTATATCCTCTAACTGTGCTTGCACATTATAACCGAATCAAAGTAGCATGCTAACAGATCTCTATGTCTAAAACAAATGGTGCTTCAATGATAGTCAAATGCCCTCACACAAACCAAACTGATTCACACAGTCTTTAACTCACACAAGTAGCAGTAAGAAAAAAGCAGGACTAACAGCTAGCACAAACCCAACAACCAACTTCACAAGATCCAAAGCATAAATTTGGAAAAGTCACTTGGTCTAAATCATAGCAATAATGACAGATGGACAAATTCAGTCACAAGCATATCCAGGGGTTAAAGGTAAACAGTTTATCAAGGAACTCAAGATATAGATGGATGCTGTCAAGCCATGACAATTAATTCACAAATAGAATGTTAACACAAGCATCAGAGTCAAAAGTGATCAATGACCTCTTATTCCTCAAAGTTTCAACAACATTGCATAAGTTTCAAAGTTCCACCAAAATAATCCCCAACAGCAGTTATGAACTTAATATGAAAATATCTTACACATATGGATTTCAATATTTCAAACTGAAGTTCTTGACAACACCAAAAGTTAACCAAACTCAAAACAGACCAAGGCAGCATGTCATTGTTCAATAAACAAAAGTAACAAACAGCAAAGCATAATCCTGCAGCAATGTTCTTGTAGAAGCAAAGTACACACATACATAACATTAAACACTCATCCAAGTTGGCTTCAACAACAGCCAACAAACTTGTATACTTAACATGATCATTGGGTAGAAACAAACAAGCATTACACATGGGAATTCAACAGAAACAACTGTGATGAATTTTGGAAATAAAAAAAATGAAATAGTTACAAACCAGTTCAAACAGACTTGCACATGCCTTAAATATGGTGTAGATCATGTCTTAATAGAAAGATGACTCAATAAGCCACTAAAACAAGAGAAAACACATGAGTTGCAACATAATGAAACAGGAGTTGAACATAACCAAATCAGATTCAAAATGACAGTAGCATCCTAAGAACCAAATCTGTTAGGCAAGGACTAAACATTGTGACTTATGAGTTGGAATTTGGACATGTGAGTTTTTAATGAAAAGTTCAAAACATTTTACATACACATGAAGTTGTTTCTAGACTTAAGCATGAAATGTCAAGCATGGTATGAGATGACAAAAGAATGTAAACTTGTCAACAACAGCTAGCATATCCAAAGTTCATATCAATGTAAAACAAAATATGGATGTAAATACTTATGATCATTTGAGAGTTTCAAGCAAAGTGAGTCAAAGCAAAACAACATCAAGTTCAAAACAAACCAAACCATGACAGTAAATTCAATAACCTTCAAAACTGTTTTGACAGTATGATATCCAACCTGTTGAAGAACCTTTTAAGCAAGCAAAACCTCTTTTGAACAGAGCTGGATACTTCCTCCCTTCTTGAAGCAACACTTGGATTTTCTTGAGAAAAAAAAAAAACCTCCAAAGAAACTCACACTCTCTCTTTCTGATTTTTGTAAAGTGGTGGCCGCTAGGGTTTGCTCTAAACCTAATCCTTTTATATTCCAATTTTTCAATCCAACTTGTCTCTTGCTGAGCTTTTTCGTGTCTTGTTGTGAGATGGTAGGGGTACTAGGGCTGCTGCCAGACAGTAGGGGCTGCTTGCTCTTGCCCATATTGGTGATAGATTCAGAAAACGCCTAGAACAAGTACTCTCGGTGGTTGGTCTTGAAACGGTAATGTTCAGTACAAACTTCTTCATGAAAGAACCAAATACCCCACATTGCAATTTCCATTGTAATTTGAAATACACACTCCAAAAATGAAAACTGAAAATCCTACATTAATTCTTACGAAAAAACAAGTAGGATTCACTTTTGTCTTGTTGGAAATGGTTCAGTCTTACTCAATCCCTCCTCCCTCACGCACGGCCACAAGTGTGTTCTTCAATTTTGCCCAGCTATGAACAAAACAAGCTACTTAATAATTCTGGGGTGGGATAATCACTGGATGTATCGCCACCCCAGTGGTTAAGTCATGCGCCCATTTACCATATAGTCACGAGTTCGAATCTTGGTGTGAGCAAAATCCACCACCTTTTTATTCATGCGCCTTTATTTTCAATATTTTAAAATACATAGTTTTCCTTTTCATTATTGTTCACAAATGTGCGCCTGGCTGAGTGGTAAAGGTGAGGGGTGTGGAGCAAGAGGTGGTGGGTTCAAACCCCACCTTGTGCACTTGTCTCAATTATATTTTTTTACTTAGGAAAATGACCTCCCTATTCTCCATATATTTTGAATACACATCTCTTTTCTTCTTCTCTTTTTTTTTTTTTATATATCCCTGTAAAAGTGCAAATTAAAATATGCTATGTAATGTTTTTATGCCTTATGCTGATGCAGATGAAATAAAACACATGCCAGAGTGGTTGGTCAAATTTGGGGTACAACAGCAGTCAGCACCATCCTAAAAACACTTCTAAGCGAGCGACCGATGCAAATAAGTGTATGATCTCCAAAAAGATGAAAAATCATGAAAAGAGAGCTAAAAAGCCCAAGAATATAAGATACGTTTCCTTCTAAGTTAGGTGTTCCTCACCCGAGCATTTAGCCCAACGGCACGAAAAACTCATTGAAAATCAATGACATAAAATTATGATCAATGAAGAAGATCAAAAACAGAAATGAGATCATATTCACTAACAGGTCGACTTGCCATGAAAGTGTACGGACAACGGGCTTAATGTGATTGCGCTAGAACAAACAGGGTGAACTTGCCGCGAGAACCTTGACACCAAGCTACAGTAGCATGACTGAGACCGATTTGCATAAAAAGGAGACCTCCGAAGACTTGTAGTCCAGTGTCGTCATGATACTCGTCTTGTTCCTACCAAGAATCCCGGTTTTTCCAAACTCTGCGAACGAAGAAGCTGCCTCGTGCTTGCCGACTTTTCCATGTTTTACTTGAGGACAAGCAAAGATTCAAGCTTAGGGGAGTTTGATAACACGAAATCATATAGATATTTTCATGCATAATTCAACTAAAGTCTAACCGTTTTCGATTAGATTTCGGGTTATTTCCGTGTATTTGTCTGATGTTTTGCAGGTATTCAACGATCACGTCTAAACAAGGCAACATGAAGAAAAGAAGCAATCTCAGATGAAATATGGACGAAAAAGGAGTGAAAACACAATGAAAAGCGCAGCAAGCTGTTTTTGCTGATGTGACGACCGTCACAGCTTCATGACGACCGTCACACGGGTGACGACCGTCACACCTTGTGACGACCGTCATGCAGGCAAAAACGCCCCACTCAGATTACACGTCAAAGGATCAGTTCCAATTCCCACAGAGTGGACCACTACTCCCTAAATTATCTGCCTCAAGGTCCATCATCTTCAGAGATAACCGTTGGGATTCCACTTCTATAAAAAGGGAAGCAGGGGACTTCAGAAAGGGTGTTGCATTCATACCATGAAGTGCTGCCGAATTTACTTTCCAGAGCATATTTTCCAGCAATATTCTTATTTGTTTCTCTTTACCTTTCCTGTATTGCCTTTTCCATTCTTCTATAACTTCTATTTTATTGTACGATCAATTTGGCATTAAAGACCAGAATCCTGCCAACATCTGTGGAGGATCTGCCCAAAGGCCAATTGGAATATTTACAGGTTTTCATTTTGATCGATTTCAGTTATTATTATAATGCAAATCATTATTTATTGTTTTTATTTATACTTTATCTTTCCCAAATCCATGTCTAGCTAAACTTAGGTAATCGATATGTAGTAATAATTCGAAGGGGATTTGATAACAACTGGTTGAAAAACTTTCTTTTCATAAAAGTAATCTATGGTCTGAGTGTTTAAAATTGATTCACTGAATAAACTTCGTCGCGAAAGCGAGAACTTATTTAAAAGTAGTTTTGCCACGAAAGTGGAAAATTAATTAAGATACGAACCAACAAGCGAAAGCTGCGGTAAGGTCAGATAGTAAACACTAGGCATTTGTTTTAATAACAGCGAAAGCACTTTAAAATGAATTAGAACTTAGAGATTTCCAAAAAATAATTTTAACCCCGAACGGGATACGAAAGTGTACGTTTGGCCCTTAGGATTATGATTAGCGTCAATAACCATCGTGAGGCGAGAGTCTTCAAATCTCCATTTTCTGCTTAAATAAACTTTGAAAATTATTTCATACACCAGTAACTTATCAAATCCCTGAAGAACACAATTACTACGTATCGATTCAGTCAATTATAATCTAAATAGTATTCTTAGTTCCCTTTTAGTGACAATCTTATTCCCTTAAACATATTCTACCTAGCTAAACATAGTAACTCCCGAGAACACTAGTTTGATTACGAGTCCCTGTGGGATCGATATCTATTATTACTACGCGATAGACTGTGCACTTGCAGTTAGATTGTATTAGACATAGAAAGTCGCGATCAGAAACCTTGACCACAGTCAAGAAGTTTCTAACCTCCCTTTCGAGGGGAACTACAATTGCTCTGATTCCATTCCCGTCAGGATATGTAGGCACAAGATGCAACGTCTTGCCGAGTAAACTTAGGACTAACCCTTAGGTCTTTAGGTCACTTTATCCCTTAGTGCAATATATATCAAACAGATAATAAAAATGAAAAAGCATACAATAAACAAAAGGTTCCTGTAGAGTACTACAGAAGTTTAGGGTGCTAGTATCTTCCCTAAGCTTAACCAACCCCTTACCTAGGTCTCTTCCCGCATTGTGTTTACGATGCAAAAATAGGTTTTCCCTCTTTTGACTTTTTCCTTCGGATAAATCAAAGAACGGTTGTGAATTGAATTGTGATTCAAATTAATTAATAATTTGATATCCTATTTCCACCGCAACATAAGCCTTCATCGATCTACCTTTTTACTCTCATCTTTTTTTATCGTTTCTCCTTCTATTTGTTTCTTGGTTCAACCTTCTGCATCATGCCTCCACACTTAGATCCGCAAGCTGATGTTAACAGTCCGTACTACGTTCATCCCAGTGATGGACCTTCTTCTGTCAAAGTTACACTGGTTCTTGAAGGTCCAAACTACCATTCATGGGCCAGAGCTATGCGCAGAGCTTTAGGAGGGAAGTTGAAGCTTGATTTCGTGGATGGAACCATACCAGTTCCCACAGATGATTTTGATCCCTCTTATCATGCTTGGACCAGGTGCAATATGTTAATTCATTCTTGGATCGTTAATTCTGTTTCTGATTCTATAGCATAATCTATCGTCTTTCTTGAGAATGTTGTTGATGCTTGGGTCGATCTAAAGGAAAGATTTGCACAAGGAGATCTTGTTAGAATTTCAGAGTTGCAACAAGAAGTGTATATCTTAAAGCAAGATTCTAAGTCTGTTACAGAATTTTACTCTACTTTGAAGGTTCTTTGGGAGGAGCTTGAAATTTATATGCCTATGCCTAATTGCAGTTGCAGAATACGGTGTTCGTGTGAAGCAATGAGGCAAGCTCGTAAAAATCACACTTTACTTCATGCTGTTTGTTTTCTTACTGGGTTAAATGAAAATTTTGCTGTTGTTAGATCTCAAATTTTACTGATGGATCCTCTTCCCAGCATGAATCAAGTCTTTTCTATGGTACTTCAACATGAGCGACAAGGCAATTTTGCTCCTACCGAAGACTCTCAGGCCCTTATCAATGCAGTAGGATCCAAGAAACCTTACTCAAAGTACCACAACTTTACAAATCCTACGGCTGCTTCAAAATCCAGAGTTTGTACTCACTGTGGCAGAAATGGACACACCATTGAAGTCTGCTATTAGGAAACATGGATTTCCTCCTCATTTTGGCAAATCTTCCATGGCAATTAATGCTGCCGCAACTGAAGGGGGAGAAAATGGTTCAACTGTCTCAGGCCATAATGCTGCCAATTCCTTTCCAGCTATAACTCAAGAGCAATATGAAACTCTCTTAAACCTTCTTCAAAATTCATCCATTAGTCAAGATAACACCACTAATGCAGTCTCTAACCAGGTGGGCACCTCTACAAGCCATATGGCAGGTACACCTCATATTTTTGCTTATAAGTGTTCTTCCTTAAACACTTGGATTATTGATTCTGGAGCAAGTGATCATATATGCTCTTCCATTTCATGGTTCAAGTCATATAGGTCTATTTCCCCTATTAGTGTGAAACTTGCTAATGGTCATATTGCTCTAGCTAAACATGTTGGTTCAGTCATGTTTTCCTCTGATTTTATCATTGACAATGTCTTACATATAACTGATTTTTCTGTTAATCTTATCTCAGTCTCTCAATTATGTAAACAATCTAAATATAAAGTCACTTTCACTCTTAATAAATGTTTAATCCAGGATCCTACAACTCTGCAGATGATTGGTTTGGCTGATAGCTCTGAAGGACTATACCACTTGATTCTCAAAGATAAGCATGGTGGTGTTCCTACAACCAACAACATTTCAGCATGTCAGTTACCTGATAGTGCCCTTTGGCATTTTAGACTAGGGCATCTTTCATGTAATAGAATGCAGTCTCTTCATAGCATTTTTCCCTTTATTGTTGTAGATAAAAATTCTGCATGTGATGTATGCCATTTTGCCAAACATAAGAGAAATTCCTATCAGTCCAGCTTTAGTAAATCCTTTATTCCTTTTGATATAGTTCATTTTGATATTTGGGGCCATATTGCTATCAAATCAAATCAAGACCACTCATATTTTCTAACTGCTGTAGATGATTTTAGCAGATACACCTGGATTATTTTGATGAGATCAAAATCTGAAACCAGACAAAATGTTGTGAATTTTATTAATATGATTGAGACACAACATAATACCAAACTCAAAACCCTTAGGAGTGACAATGGTCCAGAATTTTTCATGCCTCAATTTTATGCCTCAAAGGGCATCTCTCACCAAACAAGTTGTGTTGAGTCACCCCAACAAAATGGGAGAGTGGAGAGAAAACATCAACATATACTTAACATTGCTTGAGCGCTTCTATTTCAAGCCAACATACCTAAAACGTTTTGGTCATATGCTGTAATTCATGCAGTATTTCTCATAAACAGAATTCCCAGCCCTGTTATAAACAACAAATCCCCATATTTCTTGATGTTTAAGACTGAACCTGATCTTCATGAATTAAGAGTCTTTGGCTCCTTAGTGTATGCTGCTACTTTACAGTCTCATAGAACTAAGCTTGACCCTCGAGGTAGGAAATGTATATTCATAGGGTACAAGCAAGGAACCAAACGAGTTGTCTTATTAGACATTCAAAACCATGACATCTTTATTTCTAGAAATATAACTCACCATGAACATATATTCCCTTTTAACCCAAACTAGAAATATTACTCTGACCATCAATCCCAGCCAAGCAGTTCTGACACAACCTCAATACCCTTACCTATTAACCATGAACCTGATATCAACCACAATCTTAACCCTCTTTTACAACCTGATTCTTCTCATAAAGACCATGACCACAATCCTCAAATACCTTAAATTGACACATCTTCTCATCCAGAGAGTTCCGCCACCATTAAAAGACACAGACACTCACCTGCTTATCTAAAGGATTATGTGTGCAATTCTTCGAGCAGTCAGGCCCTACCAGCATCTTCAGGTATTCATTATCCCATTTCTGATTTTCATTCATTCAAGTCTTTGTCTCCTAGTCATAAAGCTTTCTCTTTATCTGTCACACTTGACCATGAGCCAAGTACATACGAGGAAGCTTACACAGATCAGAACTGGGTGAATGCCATGAAGCATGAATTAGAAGCCTTAGCTATCAATGGCACCTGGAAATTGATTGATCTTCCACCTCATATCAAACCCATTAGGAGCAGGTGGGTATATAAGATCAAACATAAGGTTGATGGCACCATTGAAAGATACAAAGCAAGGCTTGTTGCAAAAGGATACAGTCAAGTAGAAGGCCTGGATTTCTTTGATACATTCTCACCTGTAGCAAAATTATCCACTGTCAGAGTTCTTCTTGCAGTTGCAGCCATCAAGAATTGGCATTTGCATCAACTTGATGTTAATAATGCATTCTTGCATGGTGACTTAGAGGAAGATGTCTACATGAGTGTCCCACAAGGCATCACTTGTAACAAGCCCAATCAAGTGTGCAAACTTGTCAAAAGTTTATATGGACTTAAACAAGCCAGCAGAAAGTGGTATGAAAAACTTACATCCCTGTTGTTGAGCCTTGGGTATAGCCAATCAAATTCTGAATATTCCATGTTTACCTTGGTTAGAAATGGGCACATCACAATCCTTTTGATATATGTTGATGATGTTATTCTAGCAGGTACTTTACTTGCTGAGTTTGAGCACATAAAGCATATTTTACATACTGCCTTCAAAATCAAGGACTTAGGGTCTTTGAAATATTTCCTTGGGCTTGAGGTGGCTCACTCAAAGGAAGGGATCACAATATCCCAAAGGAAATATTGCCTGGATTTGCTAATCGATACAAGACTGCTAGCCTCTAAACCAGTTGATACTCCTCTCAATCCTTCGATAAAACTGCATCAAGACAACAGTAAACCTTTTAGTGACATTACTGCATATAGAAGATTGATTGGGAGATTGTTGTATTTGAACAATACTTGGCCTGACATAACTCTTGCCACGCAACAATTAAGTCAGTTTTTGCATTGCCCTACTGAAGTTCACTATCATGTTGCATTCAGAGTTATTAGATATTTAAAAGGTAATCCTGGTAAAGGGCTTCTCTTCCTTAGAAAGTCATCCTTGCAAATTCTAGGATACACTGATGCAGACTGGGCAGGATGTAGTGATTCCAGAAGATCTACCTCAGGATATTGTTTCTTTATAGGATCATCTCTTGTATCATGGAAAGCAAAGAAGCAACAAACCATTGCTCGATCATCTTCTGAGGCAGAATACAGAGCTCTTGGTTCAGCCACATGTGAGCTGATATGGTTGCTATACATCTTGAAGGATCTTCAAACCTCTTGCTCCAAAACACCAGTTTTGTACTGTGATAATCAGAGTGCTATTCATATAGCATCCAACCCTGTTTTTCATGAGAGAACGAAGCACCTTGAGATTGTCTTCCATCTTGTTAGAGAGAAGATCAAACAAGGCATTTTAAAGTTGCTCACAATAGCTTCTCAAGAACAGTTGGCAGATTTCCTTACTAAGCCATTGATAACTAGCAAGTTTCAATGTTTTGTATCCAAGCTTGGCATGATAAACATATATCATGCTTGAGCTTGAGGGAGGATGTTAAAATTCAGCTCTTTGTTTTCCCTTATTAATTAGGATTAGTTATGTTTAGTAATCCAATTAGTTTGTGGATGAGAAGTTAATGGTTATAGTTTGTTAGGTAGTTACAACTACCTCTTGTATATATACCCTTTCTTTGTGTATTTTGGTTAAGCTTTCACAAATACAGAAATACAAAGAGCTTCACATTCTTCTCTCTCCATCTTCTTTCTACTATCTGTTTTCTTTTTGCTTTGCAAAGCTTCATCAATGGAGTATGTTAAGATTCTCAACACAAACCATTTGTTGGTGTTGGGCCCGGTAACTTGTTGGTGGATGCCATTATTGTTTTCTTTGTGAATAATATTGGACTGGTCCCAACAATAAAAAGAAACGAGTGACATTGAGAAAGAAGACTACACCTAAAATATTAGATGAGATGAAGAGTTGGAGACCAGTGAAGATGTGCAAGAACAATAATATCCCCCCGGACGAATAACCTAACACCATGAGACTGCGATGCGGAGAAAGTCAACGTCAATGGGATACCACATAGGTGAATAAAGAGGCATCTAAGTTGTTTTTGTCACGTATTTTTACCAGTTATATAAAATCTTACAATATAATTATTTAACTTTCAAGCAAATAAATGATTTCTTTGCCAAAATTATTTTCTTTATCATCATATAAAAGATAACTCTGCTCTCGACGTACGTAAAGTCTAAAGTAATCAACCCATATTTATTTGCTTGGAGTGTTGTCATAAATAACATGCATGCAAGACTAAAGTAATCAACCCCTATTTATAAGAACTAACTCGATAAAGGGAACCAAAAAAATCAAAAGCATGGGTGGTGATTCATGCTTGTAATATGTCATATCATATCAAATGATTTATTACCTGTCAGATGGGGCAAAATGAGTTCCTAAATGTTCTATTCCTTGTCAATTTTGACAAATTGAATAATTAGTAAACTCATATGAGATTAATTCTTACTCAATTTGCTTGATCTCTATTAATTAGTATCGCCTCCGTCCCAAATTATATGACGTTTTTGACATTTCACACCTATTAAGAAACATAATTAATTTTGTACGAAAAAGATTAATTCTTACTAAAAGTGAAGTGTGTAGCCTCTCTCCATCATTTGACCAATGCTTAGAAGATTTTCTTTTAGGCTGGGAACTAGTAAGACATCATGGATGAGTCGCATAACTTTATCTGTCTCTACCACGCCAGTGCCTTTTCCTTTTGACTCAACCACACTTCCATTTCCTAGTCGAACTTTGACTTTGACTGACTCATCAATGCTTTTGAGAATAGTCTCATCCTTGGCCATGTGATTGCTACATCCACTATCCAAGTACCAACTTCCTCCTTTTTCTTTGATTTATTCTTGAGTGGCATAGAACATACATTGTTCTTGATCATGCTCCTCTGTGATATTAGCTTGATGCCTATTTTTGTTGCGACAGTGTTTCTCTATGTGCCAGAATTTCTTGCAATGATTACATTGTGGCATATTACGGTACCAACAACTTTTCTCCGCGTGGCCTAGTCGTTTGCATATATTGCATGGAATATTTTTATCTAGATTATTCTTTTGGAAATTTCTAGGAACTTCTCTTCTTTTGGAAGTTTCACCATAATTTTTCTTTCCTCCATTTTCTTTATTTTGGGACTTAAATTTGAGCTTTGACTGAAAGGCATTTTCAAGTGTATCTTCTTTATGCCTATGTAGTCTTTGCTCATATGCTTCAAGAGAGCCCACTAGTTTTGTCACTGATAGAGTAGACAGATCTTTGGTTTCCTCTATTGTTGTCACGATTGGGTCAAATTTTGGGGGCATAGTAATTAGAATTTTCTCAACAATTTTCTTGTCAAGAATATCCTCCCCAAAAGCTCTCATTTGATTAACTATTTATTTAACTTTAGAATAGTAATCTTTAACTGTCTCAGACTCCTTCATCTTCAATAGTTCAAAATCTCTCCTTAGAGATTGAAGTTTGACAGCACGTACCTTGTCATTTCCTTGAAACTCCTCCTACAACGTCTTCCACGCTTCTTTTGCAGTCTTAGCTCCCATAATTCTTGGAAAAATTGTATCAGTCACCGCTTGTTTCAAGGTGAGCAATGCCTTTAAATTTTTCTGTTTATTTTTCTTCAACTATTTTTCTTGAGCTGCATTTAGAGCTGAAGTATCTATGGGAGCGATGAAGCCTTCTTCTACTATGTCCCATAAATCTTGAGATGAAAAATATGTCTCCATTTTAACACGCTAGAAAACATAATTTTCACCATTGAAAATAGGGACACAAATAGTTGATGATTGAGTAGTGTTATCCATGGCTTAGAAAAAATATGGTAGTGGGTTAATAGTATAAGGGAAATATTTTGAAGTAGTTTGGAGGATTTTGAAATGGTAGGTATTAGTATAACTACGCCCAATGTATGACCGAACGTAGCTCTGATGCTACTGTTACAGATTGTATAGATGATAGTTGGTAGAAGATAGTTTTAGAGAGTAGTTTAGAAAGAAGGTTTTGCGATTAACTTCTTGGATGATTGTTTACAATGTAGAAAATGCCTATTTATAGGCTCAAGTCACCAACCTTTCAATGGTGGTGAATATTCTAGAGTTCTCATGATAGGTTATTATCATGATAAATCTAGATTTTTCTATCTTTGCCATATACTTATATATCTAGATTATTCTACCATATTCATACACATTATAGTTTCTAGGATGTTCTATATTTTCTTACATACTATATTTAAGAACTCTCTAGAAATTTGTAGCAAATTTAACAATATCATCGATATATAGAACAAGCAATGCCAGAGTGTTCTATAAAAATCAAGTCTTCACAGAGGTCAATATTAAAATCAGGTCATTAGTACTAAATAAACTCATGAATAATTAAAACCAGGTTATTAGTACTAAATAAATTCATGAATAATATTAAAAATTAGTCGAAAAGAATTAACAACCTCTTCGAGAAGAGCTTTAACTTGACGGAGCTTTTCACCATGCTCTCCTTCAGCCTTACAATCACTTTCTCTATCTGGTCTAAATAATACATACATCTATAGTTAATTCAAAATGGTAACGCATATATCCGAAAATAAAATTGTTGGTTTTATAACTAGGTTAATGATGATTGAAGAGTGGTTAATGAGGAAGAGCTTTATTCATGATTTGATTGCTTAATTGTCCTAAACTGGAAATATTATCATTAGAACTTCATTTCTTCTAATTTTCCATATGTTGTTACTTAATTAATGTGAGAATGATTTAAAAAGAGGCATGGAAATCATTCTGTTAGGTTTTCTATAGTTGAAATATGGATTCACATAAAAGATTGCATTCAAAACAGTGGCACGTATAAAGCTTGATGCAGGTTATATTATATATACTGTTAGGTCGGTCCAGTTTTCCCTATTAACTAGGGAAAAATTTAGAAAGCCTAACCGATTTTATATTTACCAGATCTTGGAAAAACGGTTATATTTACCTGATCGGGATTCTGATAGGGTTTTTCGTTCCCACAAATTAAGTGAGTTTGTAGAGATTGTAACACTCACCGATTTTTCTAGCCGTGCTTGGATGGTGAAGCATCGCAAAGCCAAAACGAGAAACTGGGCAGCTATTTTTTCATGCAAATATTATGTGAGGGAGATGTGATTGTATTCCTGAAGACCGATGATGGTATTAGATTTTCGGTTAAAAGAACCGAAAATGAGAGTGCTCAAAAGTTCATTCTCTCTCAGGAAATTGAAAGGTCAAATGAGTTTAAGAAATGTGTCAAAAAAAGCTCTAAAGAACCAATCTTTCAATGTAATCTTCTTCCCTAATTTGGTGAATATTACATTGTTGACCCATGGTTCTTCTGACCTATGGTTATTCAAGGCTACAATTATTGACCCATGGTTATTCAAGGCTATAATTATCAGATGGGAAAGTTAAAAAATGCAATTAGGCTACAATTATCATATGGGAAAATTAAGAAATGAAATTTCAAGGCTGAAGGATCATTGCTTCAAACAAATAAGTCACATAAACTAAGGACAAACTAAGTTTGATGTAAAAAAAAATTATTTCATTCTTTTAGTTAATATAGAATTAGTATTGGCATTGAAATTGCATCTGCTTTGTCTCAGGTGCGATGGGACTAGACGGATCTATCATGAAAATCAACTCTTGAGACGTTATCCGTCAAGACGAGTTTAATTTTCGTGAATGTCAAATTTGAAATTCTGGTATGCGGATTTCAGATGTTCCAAGAAAATTGATCTCTGCTAGAACAAAACAAGGACAAAGGGTGACCAATTTAAATTTCTTTAAATTATACCAATGTCATGAACAACGTCATGACGTCTGTTAGGACATATGCAGTATGACAGACCTATTTATCTCACCATTTAAATGGTGCAGAATTGTAAATGCAGAAAGATAAATAACACACGTAATTATTCACCCAGTTCAGTGCAACAAACTTACATCTGGGGGCTACCAAGCCAGGGAGGAAATTCACTATTAGTATAATCAATTCAAATTCAAACCTACAGTTTGCACTTCTCACTTAATCTCTACCCAATGACACTTCAGCCTAGAGACTCTCTAGTACCTGAGTATACCCACTCACTCCGCCTCAATAACACAACAGTGATATTAAACAATTACAAAAACAGTTTTGAAGAGACACTTCAAAACACACACATTGATCTTGCTTCACAGCTTTGATCAAGAACACACACACTCTTGCTTCACAGCTTCGAGTGAGACACAACCTAGAATCTACCTAACCAATGCAATTATACACCATACAATTGCTTGAATTACAAGTATTCTTAGACAGAATTTACACGTGAAGAACATACCACTTCACTTATAATAATGTCTACCACAATGTATCAAAAGATACAAAGGGTGACTTACACACAAGGGACTCTCAAACCCTAGACCTCTATTTTACACTCTGGTTTTTCTTGATGTGAGTGCTTGCTTTACTTCTGCTTCTGCTCCTCCTTTTATAGTCGTGCAAACTGGGCTTGGGCTATGCAGAAGTAACAAATATTAGTTTTAATAAAGTAAAACTAATTTCCACTATTCAAGGTGTTGTCCAATTAGGTCATGGCATGGTCAGCATTTCTTTGAATCTCTCCTGACATAACTCATGGGTCATAACAAGTTTTCCTGAAATCTAGCCTGAGATAACAGAAAACCAACATGCTTGCACGAATGATGTCATATGATCAATGTCATGACATTCAGTATGACATCCACTCTTCTGCATATTTTTCTTTACACCAGACCTGGCTTCACCCAATCTTCTGCAGAATATCATTAGAAACAAGTATATTAAATTTCCCTAAAAGGTCTCCAAGATCCTTTTATGAATACCAACACAATCTGTTCTTGTTCCTAACAAATCTCCTTGACATCTCTATTGATGAGGTATTTTCCACATGGTCTCATCAATCCAAGCCAATTGTGTCAAGAGATATACACTAGCAGCTCCTTCTATTGTCATGTAGATATGTCATGCTTAAGACACATGACAACACTCCTCACTCACCACCAGTGAGGACTTTCATCACAACTCAAACTATTGTGGCTGCACACCTCACTCACTACCTGTGAGGAACTTCATCATAACTTAACCTGTTGTGGCTACTGTTAACTTTATCACAACTTAACCTGTTGTGGCTACTGCTAACACACATCAACACTTGTGCCAGACAACTATGTCATTACTTTGGTAATGCTACATAGCAGCAGTTCTTTCTTCAGCCTCAGCTCCATGACAACAGTTCTTCCTTCATATGTCATTACTTTGGTGATGACACATAGCAGCATTTCTTTCTTCAGCTCTTGCTAGCTTCTGCTGCACCACACAGTGATGTCATGAATTTGGTAATGACATCATGTTCAAAACACATGCCAACAATACTGTCATGAGCTCCTTCTAGCTCTTGCGGCACCCGACCTTGATGTCATGACTTTGGTACTGACATCCTATTTAACATTGGTGCAGAATCATGTTTTACCAAAATTTAGCCAATCCTAGAACCATAGACACATGGTACTAACAATCCCCCCCTTTGGAAAATTTTGGCTAAAACATCCAAACACTACTCTTTCCTTAGAGTAGCACCAGATAGCAACACTTTACTCCCCCTTGGTTTAGTCAAAAATTGACCAAAACTTGGAGTAAGTGTATATGCTCATAACAGAGCCCACTGAATCAGACACATCATGCTTCCAAGCAAGCCTCAGTTGTCATCCAGTCATCTCACAATCTCCCAAGAGATACACAGACTTCTTGATCCACCCATTATGAAGACTACACTACTGCAGCAACACTTCATGGACAAGCCTTTAAACACAGTTGAACACTACAACCATGCTGTTGACATCACCCATTTAAGGATAATCAATTAATTATTTGCCAAGTAACAATTGATTTTAAATCCCCAATTTGTGACATACATATTCTGTGGAGAAAAATAAATTCTCCCAAAAAATGACCAATGATGTTTCCTAGGTCTTCATAGTCCTAGAAAGGATCCACCAGCCAGCTCAATGTCAAGACAACTTGTCTGACATTCCATCCTCATTAGTGGTCCAAGACCCCAAGCTTGCTTGAGGAACACAAACTTTGCACAGCTACAGCTGCCCATCAGACAGGTACACTGCTCCCCCTGTTAAGCATACTCAGTACTCCCCCTGAAGGAGAGAGTCCACATATATGAAGACTTTCTTCAACATCTTCATTGCAGCTTTACACCCCTTGATTCACAACCCATACTGGAACCAAAGACGTAACTATCTGAAGGATTCTTCCGGGTGAAAGTCCTTTCATTTGCACATGATCAAGGTTGCTGATGTCTTGATCTTCATCTTCATATTACTCCCAACGATGCTTGTGCAAGTCTGATTTGATCCATTTGCTCCTGATGACAGACCCAACAGGAATACATTGTCATGTTCACCATGAGCTAGAGCAGTAACTCAATGTCCCAACATCTTGTGTGACATTCTACCTTCATCAAGTCCCAGATTTGTTTGAAATAATCTTGACACATAACTGCACCCTTGTAGCAATAGATCCTGGATAGAAGGTATAATTCTCCTATATCAATGGTAACCAATGCAGTTGAATAGAAAACATAAGACGCATCTTCATGTCTTCAAGAACTCATTCTCTGTTCAACCTACATGTTAAACGCATTCACATACACCATGCTTGAATCACAAGCAATTAGTACTCCCATCAAACCGAAGCTCTCCCCCTATCTTTGATAACAGCTGCTCCAAGATCACCATATTACCTCTCATGACCAACTCCATTCTTATACAGAGAGAAGGCACCAACCTGATCGACCTCTTCCTAGAGTTACTTGTAGCAGAAAAACCACTTCTCCACAAGTATTATTAGACAAAGTACAAGATAGACACTGCTAGGGACTTTATCACACTAGAATGCACTCAATCCATGATTCACTCCAGTCTGGTATAATGTCTTCACATCATCCTCCAAGATAGTCCTTTTACCTCATCATTCTCCCGTATGACAAGATAGAATACTTCTTAGTCAAGAAGTGAATCACAAGTTTCACAAGCGATCTTCACACCATCCCATGGTTCTTTATGTGCCCATACTGGACCTGCTGCCTAGTAGTCCAACTGAAGATCTTCGCAGCTCCACCAGCTTGATCAACTACATCTCCACGAGGAGGGAATCTTCTATACACAGCTTAGGGCTTCTACCACAAGCTCCAATTTGTGAACAGAAACAGATCCTCCTTTAGTCTTCAACCAATTACCCCTCTGCACCAGAGTAATTTGTTCCAAGCATGAACAGTCCCAAAACCTTATGTGGCCTTCCAATAACTACCCTTCTGCCCAAGAATAGTTTTCGACAGACACACTGCTTAAATAGCCAAATGCCACTGGTTGGTTATTCAGCATCTTTCAGAGCACTAGAGAATCTGCTAATCCACCTGGCCACTTTGATCTTTAAGTCTCACTTTCTTCTTGCTTCGAAGCAAGGCATCTACTCTTTCACACAGCTCCCGCAAACTGCATGCTATGAAGCATTAATTCCATTCATACCTGAGAAGATCAACTTATCTTCAAATGATGTGCCACAACATCACTTGAGCTCTTGAATTTTTCTGCTTGATGTCATAACTTTGGTTAAGACATTCAGTTGGAGAGTTCAGGCTTTCATTCTGCCACTAGGAAGATTCTCTTCACTCAATCAGAACAAGAATACATAGACTTGATCTTGAGTAGACACCCTCTATCCTGCTCAGGTGAATCACAACAACTGCTTTGAAATGCATTTTCCTCAATAGCTCCTCTTTAGACAAACCAAACTTGCTAATGCTTAATTCTTCAGAGAAACAAAACCTTTACAAAAGGACTCCCATTTTCCTTAAGTAGAGACTTCTATTAGGACTTCAAGGATAGCTGCCACGTATCCTTTTCCTCCAACATGAGCAAGGTCCACTTGCTTATATGCACTTAGATCAGAAATAAACTGATCCAATAAGTGTTGTTACCAACACCATTTTCTAGACCAGTTTCTTGTCAGGAAACTTTCTAGATAAAGATCTCACCTGCTGCACTTCACTTCTCCTAGATCCAAAGACTTGTCTTCATCAACACTACATTCTAGCCTCGGTTTCTTGCCAAGAACCTTACTATAATAGATACAGATCCAACCATATCTCCTTTGGTCTACAGACTCACTCCTTAAGTCAACAGAATTATGCATAAACTCTGCTGATGGAATGTCACAACATCTCGTTGAACATCAAGCAACTCAGGGACCTGAAACTGTTTCTACAACTTGTTGAGAAGACCATCTAATATATATTTACACCTTATTACTTCCAGGGGTAATTTTTGTATAAATATCTCTAATGCTGAAATATCAAGGCTGACACCCTTGACTCATCCTGCCTATGACTTCCTCTTAATAACAAAGCTCTACTCTTACCTTCATGGTACATGATAAATCCAACCTTTCAATCATGAGGTCAACATATGACACCAACCACATCTCTTCATTCCATTGCTCCCGACTTTGGACTGACTAGATCTTTGTTGACATCTTCATGGCCTTCATAGTTCTTTCATCAGAAAACTATGCAGCGGAAACATTGAAAGAACATCTTCAACATGCCCTAACCAAGATGTCAGCACATCTTATAGGACATCACACAGAGGTATCTACTCCTCCTTTGGAAAATCATTCACCAGTTCATAGAGGCTTCTTTATGAGAGGGCACAATAGCATATACACGGAATCCTTTATAGCTTTCTTCAACACTCCATAAGCAGCAGCTGAAACATTTAGCAAGTTTAGCAACTTAGCTGCAACTTCTCCTTGTTCAAAACACCAGAAAGTATCTCCCAAGATCTCATCCAGAACAGACAGGATGCCTGCTCTGATACCAATTAAAATTCTAGCATGCTGATTTCAGATGTTCCAAGAACATTGTTCTCTGCTAGAACAGAACAAGGACAGAGGGTGACCAATTTAAATTTCTTTAAATTGTGCCAATGTCATGACCAACGTCATGACGTCTGTTGTGACATCTGCAGTCTGACAGACCTATTTATCTCACCATTTAAATGATGCAGAATTGTAAATGCAGAAAGATAAATAACACACGTAATTGTTCACCCAGTTTAGTGCAACACACTTACATCTGGGGGCTACCAAGCCAGGGAGGAAATTCATTATTAGTAGAATCAATTCAAAGTCCAACCTCCAGTTTGCACTTCTCACTTAATCTCTACCCAATGACACTTCAGCCTAGAGACTCTCTAGTACCTGAGGATACCCACTCACTCCCCCTTAATCACACAACAGTGATATTAAACAATTACAAAAACAGTTTTGAAGAGACACTTTAAAACACACACCTTGATCTTCCTTCACAACTTTGATCAAGAACACACACACTCTTGCTTCACAGCTTCGAGTGAGACACAACCTAGAATCTACCTAACCAATGCAATTATACACCATACAATTGCTTGGATTACAAGTATTCCTAGACAGAATTTACACGTGAAGAACATACCTCTTCACTTACAATAATGTCTACCATAATGTATCAAAAGATACAAAGGGTGACTTACACACAAGGGACTCTCAAACCCTAGACCTCTATTTTACACTCTAGTTTTTCTTGATGTGAGTGCTTGCTTTACTTCTGCTTCTGCTCCTCCTTTTATAGTCGTGCAGACTGGGCTTGGGCTGTGCAGAAGTAATAAATATTAGTTTTAATAAAGTAAAACTAATTTCCACTATTCAAGGTGTTGTCCAATTAGGTCATGGCATGGTCAGCATTTCCTTGAATCTCTCCTGACATAACTCAGGGGTCATAACAAGTTTTCCTGAAATCTAGCCTGAGATAACAGAAAACCAACATGCCTGCACGACTGATGTCATATGATCAATGTCATGACATTCAGTATGACATCCACTCTTTTGCAGATTTTTCTTTACACCAGACCTGGCTTCACCCAATCTTCTGCAGAATATCATTAGAAACAAGTATATTAAAGTTTCCTAAAAGGTCTCCAAGATCCTTTTATGAATACCAACACAATCTGTTCTTGTTCCTAACAAATCTCCTTGACATCTCTATTGATGAGGTATTTTCCATATGGTCTCATCAATCCAAGCCAATTCTGTCAAGAGATATACACTAGCAGCTCCTTCTCTTGTCATGTAGATATGTCATGCTTAAGACACATGACAACACTCCTCACTCACCACCAGTGAGGACTTTCATCACAACTCAAACTGTTGTGGCTGCACACCTCACTCACTACCTGTGAGGAACTTCATCACAACTTAACCTGTTGTGGCTACTGCTAACTTTATCACAACTTAACCTGTTGTGGCTACTGCTAACACACAGCAACACTTGTGCCAGACATCTATGTTATTACTTTGGTAATGCTACATAGCAGCAGTTCTTTCTTCAGCCTCAGCTCCATGACAACAGTTCTTCCTTCATATGTCATTACTTTGATGATGACATATAGCAGCATTTCTTTCTTCAGCTCTTGCTAGCTTCTGCTGCACCACACAGTGATATCATGAATTTGGTCATGACATCCTGTTCAAAACACATGCCAGCAATACTGTCATTAGCTCCTTCTAGCTCTTGCTGCACCCGACCTTGATGTCATGACTTTGGTACTGACATCCTATTTAACATTGGTGCAAAATCATGTTTTACCAAAATTTAGCCAATCCTAAAACCATAGACACATGGTACTAACAAAATTGTTTTCTAAATTTTTTCCTATTTCACACTTTATCCTTCACTCAAACTTAGCTTCGTCTAACGACGTGCACATTCACAACAAAATAGGGAAAAATTTAGAAAGCAATTTGACATTCACGGAAATTAAACTCGTCTTGACAAGAGTTGATTTTCAGAGTTGATTTTTATGGTAGATCCGTCTCCGTTCCATCGCACCTGAGACAAAACAGATGCAATTTCAATGCCATACTAATTCTATATTAACTAAAAGGATGAAATAAAAAATTTTACATCAAACTTCTTCCAGCTTAATAGCTTAGTTTGTCCGACATAGTTGTTGTTTGAAATACTCTCACTTGAAATTGCATTTCTTAACTCTCCCATCTAGCCTTGAAATACTCTCAGTGTATAACCATGGGAAGAAGATTACGTTGAAAGATTAGTTCTTTAGATTTTTTTTGGACATATTTCTTAAACTCATTTGACCTTTAGATTTTTTTTTGGACATATTTCTTAAACTCATTTGACCTTTCAATTTCCTGAGAGAGAATGAACTTTTGAGCACTCTCATTTTCAGTTCTCAGTTCTTTGAACTGAAAATCTAATACCATTGACGGTCTTCATGAATACAATCACATCCCTTTCAATTTCCTGAGAGAGAATGAACTTTTGAGCACTCTCATTTTCAGTTCTCAGTTCTTTGAACTGAAAATCTAATACCATTGACGGTCTTCATGAATACAATCACATCCCCTCACATAATATTTTGCATGAAAAAATAGTTGTCCAACCTTCGGTTAAGTAATAACAATTTCTCGTTTTGGCTCTGCGATGCTTCACCATCCAAATACGGTTAGAAAAATCGGCGAGTGTTACAAAAATCGGTGAGTGTTACGATCTCTACAGACTCACTTAATTTGTGGGAAGGAAAAACCCTATCAGAATCCCAATAAAGTAAATATAACCGTTTTCCAAGATATCCGATGCAACAACCACCCTCCTGAAAACTCCATTTTGTTGTTGACCTAATTCGGATGGATCAAAGACAGACGTAATTTGGCCACCACTTCGTCGTAATTCGGATCTGCGAAATATTTTATCCAGAAAACTCCATTTTGTTGTTGACCTAATTCGGATGGATCAAAGACAGACGTAATTTGGCCACCACTTCGTCGTAATTCGGATCTGCGAAATATTTTATCCGATTCTAAACAGAATCACATTTCCTCAGCTTGACTCCAGGAAGCTTCTATCAAAATACGTTGGTAAAATACGTTGGTTGAGTTTTTTGACTTGGAACTTTTGTTATGGTGTTTATAGTGAAAATGTTGAATTTTTGACTTGGAACTTTTGTAATGGTTTTAATAGTGATGCAAAGAATGACATCTCTAATTGACTCCCAGAAGCTTCTATTAAAAGATGTTGGCGTGCCAAGGTGTTCGGTTTGAAAGTAGGGTTGGACAACGGGTCGGGTTGGGCGGGTTCGGACCCAAAACCTCCACCAATCCAAACCGCGGGTAGTAATAACAGACCCATTTTCGCCCAATTCAAGAGTCGGTTTAGACGGGTTTGATTTAGACGGGTTCGGGTTAATGCGGACGGGTATTTCGGGTTAATTGACTTATCCAATATTTAGGCCCAAAAATATTTAAACAGACATAATACATACCAATTAAATACATACTGATTTAATACATAATGATTAAATACATAAGCTGGTGTTTGACAAACAAATCACCAAATAAACTAATCACATGATCAAACCCTTAATTCCCAGCTTTCCAACTAAATATACATTAGTCATACTAGTATTCAAAAGATACATTAGTCATACTAGTATTCAAAATTTACAATTCATTTTCTATGAATTATGATACCACAGTGAAGAAATCTGCAGCATGCTTGTGAGAACTCAGTTCTCTAGTGTTATAGATAGTATATCTTGATACAATTATCAAGAGCACAGTTTTACACAAATGATAAAAAACCAAAATGTACTATATGCACTAAACTGTAATGTATTTGAGAACAGCCCCACGGAGCTTCTCCATGTATTCTGCAACTTGTGTCTGCAAAAGAGACCAACTGTGCTCCAAACCCCCTAAAAATTGAACGTATCCTCTAGATCACACTCTCATCTTCCAAAATTGTGCTTTTAACTTGTTTTAATTAGACAAGAACACATTACTATCCATATAAATTACTCAATCCAAAATGAAATACAAGTAAAAATAGCATATGAAAAGTTGATTTATTTGGTTAAAAGCCAAGACCCCATGAATCTACCTCTCACATAACCTTCTTTTTACTTATTTTTCATTCTAAAAGGATCAATAGAACTGTACCACTCATATTATATGATCTCCACTTATAGACCTACTTTCAGCATAGCTACTTGTTAGAAAAAGACAACAAATTTTGACACTGATACAAAAGATGTTGAAGAACTCAATGAAAAAGAACAGTACTCATCATTTCCAATCACTAATCTCCTTGGAATGTAACCTCTTTTAGAAACCAAACCTGAACCTGAACTGGTTGAGGCAGAGGACAGGGACTCATCATCTACAACGAAAATCAAGGGAAAGTTTATGATATTAATATTTAATATAGTGATAAACCTATTCAAGACAATATAAAGATTGAAAAAGACTGAAAGAAATGAATGACCATAAAGACCATACTAATATCCCCAGCATGGTAGCAAAAGAAAGGAACTTAATGTTTCAGTATTACAATCTCTCCTTGTCCAAACAGACAACAAGATAATGCTGACAAATTATTGTGGAGATTTGTATACAAAATAAGTTGTAAGGAAAAATGAAATTGATAACTTCCAAGAATGATAAATTGCATTTTACTCCTGCACTTTAACCATCATGATACACATACACACAAACTCAATCCAAAAAAATGATCATTCAAATAACAAACTCTTCAGAGTTTGACCACATCCATATTAGGTCATAAAATGCTAAGAAATGTAAAAATGTCATGCACCTGAAATCCTCTGAATTGTCCGCCTGGAAGGATCCATTCTGTAGCGAACTGAACCAACACGAAAAATTCGTTCTCCTACACAATCAACCGCTACTTATAATGTCAGAGCAATAGACAATGGTAACTAATAGCAAAAAGATGTATTTTTTTCATAAGCATGCAGGCATAAAGAAGTTTTAATAATAGCAAAAATGAAAATATAGTCTTCCGCATTTTGATATGACAAAAACTCATGGAAAGAATTCTTCCTACTCTTTGTCTGAGAACCACTACGAGCTGATTTTTTCTTTTCTCTCTTCTTCCTCTCAACAACAGCAACAACAAGTGTAGCTTCCTAAAATAATAATGAGAAATTAAATGAATAATTGTTGAAGGCATATCATACTTGGTATAAAATATAACTAACTTTGAAAAGGAAACTTCAAGGAAAAGCGTCATGGCATCAAAATCCAAACTAACCTCATTAGCTTTCTTTGAGTGCTTCTCAATGGATTTTGACCATTTTAAACTAGACCCACCAACGCCTAAAACTTTGGATTTCCAAAGAGAAAACCCACGGGTTGACCTGGTGTATACATTATCCCTCTTTCTCAATAGAAGCAATTTCTTGCTGAAAGACAAACACTGATTAAAAAATGCAATTGAATATCATCGAGGAACACAGCCAAATTAAAGAGCGGAAAATAGAGGAAGGAAGCAGTAACAAATGCTTAGGTACCTGGCTGCAGATAAGGAACCACTATTGAAGCTTGAAGCAGAATTATGAATGAAGCTTCTTAAATATGTTGCTCTTTTCCATGGAAACCTTTGATAATGCCACGAGTTCCTGTCATTTCTAGAAGAACTTTTGCTACTAAGTGTCCATACCAATGAGGCTTTTGAAGATTTACTTAACATCCCAGCAACTGCAAATGCAATCTACAGTTGAGTCTTTCTTTAATTACATATAATGCAAAAAAGAACTAAATGGAACAACACCAGGGTTCAAGAATTCTTAGCTAATGTGAGCTAAAATACAATGGTTAAGAATGACACGCAACATAACCAAAATAACACCGCTACCGACACATAACATACAGTCTCCAGGGTTATCAATCATCAGTCATGCACAATCGTGGAAAAATAATACTGTCATAGTGCATTAACCGAGCATTTTAAATTTTAATGATGCACTGTAATTCACATCTATTCTCACCGCTTGCGTTGGAAGGTATAAAGCTCCATTACTAACCGCCCCCTATTTTGACTTAAGCTTTTGTTATTTCCCTTACATATATATGTAATCAAAGAAAGTGGAAAACTTTCCATTTCCAACCATTATTAGCATATGTTGTAAACCTATGTCTCATCCACCTTTACAGGCTCAGGCCCATCAACTCTGCCAACAACAACTCTGGTCATTCCCGACATTTATGGCATCACCTGTTACTGCTGTTATCAATGGCAGATTATTGCAGCTAGCCAAAAATCTTCCATATAAACATGGCCTAGTGGAATACAGCGGATATAGTAGGTATTGTGGCCATAAACCCAATGAAACCACATTACACACATGAAGCCTGCCTACCTTAGTGTATGTATGAGCATTGAAAATCTCAATTATAAGAACAACATGACCCACCACCACAGGTTTACTCCAAGCCCTCTAGCAGTAACAAAAACTTCGTTGTCAAAATTACACAACTTTCCATTCCTAAATAAAAATGAGTAAACAAACACTAAACACTCATTTTAGTCTCTAAAATGTGT
This sequence comes from Lathyrus sativus, assembly GCA_963859935.3. Taxonomy (NCBI): domain Eukaryota; kingdom Viridiplantae; phylum Streptophyta; class Magnoliopsida; order Fabales; family Fabaceae; genus Lathyrus; species Lathyrus sativus. The sequence goes on from OZ012737.1 coordinate 23,209,840, forward strand.
GAGGCAATGTCACTTAAATTTAACATCTAACCTAAGACTTACAAAGATGTCGGCTTCGACTCAAACTTCCAAAATTCTTCAAACTTTTAGCTCTTCCTATTACCAAAAAGATCACAACTTTGGTAAGAAATAAATAGAAAACACAAGGCACAAAATCATACAAAACAAATTAATTCAAAGAGTTCAAACCTTTAGCTGAAAAAGATGTAACCTTCGTTTTAAACTTCCAAAAGTCTTCAAACTTCATAAGAAACCACAAAAATATGAGTAAGAAGAGAAGTGAAATGGGTCGGTGGTGATTAATGAGAAGAGGATGAGGAACATAGGTAATTAATGAGAAGAGAATGAAGGACGATGGTGACCCTCATTACAACGTGAAATGAAATTGGAATGAGGGGAAATGACTATTGGCTGAATATTATTCCTAAAACACTATTTAGTTCTTCTATTAGGGCGGGTTAAGGTATCCATGGGTCAGTATTTGATACCCAGCCCGCCCAGACCAACCCCTTTAAAATTAGGTTTTCCAACTGCTTGATTCGTTGGACTGATTTAACCCATCCAGAAACTTTTTTTTCTTCTCGGTTTCAGTAAGAAGTGCTATTTTAAATAATAATAATAATAATAATAATAATAATAATAATAATAATAATAATAATAATATATTAATTCCATTTTGTTAAATATATTGAAAGTAATTTAAAAAAAAAACAATAGTGTTTAATTATTATTATAATTCATTTTTATGATCCATCCATTTTTAATGGTATACTTACGTAAACAAAAATTATTTTTATTATCATAATACATTGTATTATGTATTTATAAGATTTTAATTGTTTAATATATATTATTTATATGTAAATTTAAGATTTTTATTATTATTGATAATTTTGATGATGTTGATCAACTATAAAAAAATAAATTTTAATTGGATTGGTACGTGTGTTTATCGGTGTTTTTGGTAATCAATTACGAGTTAAGAGAGCAAGTGAGATTAATTCGAAAATTTTCCAAAACAATTTGTGCAAATGGTTCATGTGAACACACATGCATGTAAATTGAATGCAATCGTCATTTGCACGATAACGACATAAAAACAGACTTTAAATGAAGTTAAATAATAATAAATGATAAGGTAAAATGTAATAAATGATATTAAACAAATATGAAAGTGAAAGTAAAAGCAAGTAAATGTTGCATTTAAGGATATAAGAAGACAATGAAAAGACTGGACGCAGACATATACATGTTTCTCACACATTGTTTCGCTTTTTGACTCGGGTACTCCAATGGTATAAAGAGTATGTATGAAATTCTGTTACATTTGTTACAATGTATGAGTCTGTTATTTATTCTATTTACAAAATAATCGTCGATGAAGGTTCCACCCGTTATGGAACTAATGTGCTTTACCCCACGTTAAATCTTCAGGTTTTCATTAGTGTGCCTACGTATCACCCACGATTTATTCTGTTTATAACCCGCATTGAGTTATAACTGCTTCAAATGTCCCCACAGACTTCTAATCATAACTATTTGACATGTTGTCGACGCAACTTCCTCAAAGCCTTTGAACTTGTACAAAATACTAAGTCTTTAATCTTTCGTGGTTCGGTCGACAGGTATATTTGTTGTAATGAGGGTCCTGTTGACTGCCCTTTGTTGCACCCCAAATTTTGACCATTATATCTTCATCATCATTCTAAGACCATCTTCATTTGTTTATCTAACTATAACCTATTTCAAGTTTGTCTTTGTCAAGATACAAATGAATCAGGGTTCCATACAATTCGAAATCTAGGTTTCGATGGTCTGATCAGTCAATGTATTGGATTGATTCTCCATGAAACAAGTCTCTACATCATTAACAATACTATATTGGGTCAAGTATGAATCCAATTTGAGGTTGTCACTCAAAGATCAAGAACAATGCAGTTCAGGACACCCGATTAGGGTTTCTGATCAGGAAAAGTCAACTGTAGTTTGACTTTTGATTTAAAAGGTGTTCCAATGATGGAATCATGGTCCATAAATCTCATATGGCTCAGTGAAGTCTCCCCAATGGGTTTCAAGGCCTCAAAAGACCCATAACATCAATAGTCGATCCGGTACTTATCGATCTACCGTTTCGTTTGACTAAAAAGTCAACTCTTTGACCATAAGAAATTTGACCTTAAAATTTTAAGCAAATATGTTCCTAATGACATATTACATCTATCCGTGAAATTTCATGACCATTGGATCAAGGATTGAGGAGTAATCGAAAAAGTCGGGAATTAGGATTTTGAAAAGGGCAAGACCATAACTTCCTAACCACACATCCAAATGAGGTGGTTCAAAGCTTGTTGGAAATGTCTTGACAAGTCTTACGAAAGTGTAATAGTGGTCCATGTGCAAAAAATGTGAGGGATTTCCAAAAAATACAAGAACTCCTCCATAGACCTTGTGAGCTGAGAGTTTTGAATTGGAACAGTTGGCTCCAAACACTTAATGATCATCATGTCAAAACTCAACATATACTTGGTTTCCAACCATGTATTTCATTTCTAACCATGGAATTACCTCTGATAGGATGTATTAGAGTGCACTTTAAACTAGATCAGGAAAAAATCCAAGCAAATCTTAAGTTCCAGACAAGACCCGTTAGTTTAATGAAAAAAATGCAAAAGGTACACCATGAGAGAGAGTATTGGTGGCTGCAGCAGGGGGGGTCCTTGATCACTCAAAGTCACTTTTCATAGCTCATTGCTAGCTGGTTTTAGAGGGGTAAACTCCTTGCAAGCAAGCAAAGCATGCAGAACCAAAACCATCATATAGATTCATGAGATTTTCACTAAAACCACCTTTAATACCACTTGGACAATTATGCCCCAAACTTCACTTGGCCTATAAATAAAGGGTTCATCCCACTCTATTCTAGACACCAGAGATTTCAACACACAAGAGAACACATGGCTCTCCTTCTTACCATCCTTGCTTGTAAGTGAAGAAAAGCACCAAATTTGCTCCCTTTGCAATTTTCACACCAGTCTCACTTCTAAACATAAAACCACCTAAAAAACTACACACACTCAAAATGATCATTTGAAGTAAATCACTACATAGACCATTTTACATCACCATAACACTTGGAACACCTCATATCCATGTTATAACTTTGAATTGTTAAGGTGTTCGACGTGACCTCAGGAAAGTAGTAAACGAGAGAATTCGCCACTGGTTTGAAAGGAAGAAAACCAGCCCAAAGAATCCATATCAAGGGGTCTTCCACAGTTAAAATATTAGAAGAAGATGAAAAAGAACTCACCATAATGATGACGAGGGTGAGAGAATGTGTAAAGGCGAGAGTGAGAGAATGTGTAAAGGTGAGTGTGAGAGTATGCGAAAGAAAAAGAAGGAGTGACCGAGCGTGAGAGTATGTGTAGTAGCGAGTGTGAGAGACAGTTGAAAAACGAATTAGAGAAAACTAACGGACAAAATGAGAAAACCAGCACAGCGTATCAAACAATTGTATTTAAAATTTGAATGCAAATTTACCCCGGCAAAATGACTTTCTTTGCTGACTGTGCATTTTGAAGCAAAAAGTCTTCAGTTCATCGGGGGTGACGGTAAAAATTCATGTGTTTCTATTTTCAATAACTTCAAGAGAAATCAATCTTCCATGAATCAGGAATTAAGCTGAGAACCTAAGCAATGAGGAATGAACCTAAGCAATGAAGAATGAAGGTGATTTAAGATCAGTCAATAAAAAATAATGCAAACGCGTTTTAAAAAAAATGAAAAACCTCAAGAGTCTTTGAAGAGATTGTCAATGATTCCATAAGGGCAAGCTCAACAAGTCAATTGAATAGAATTGAGGGAGAAAGTTGGGGTTGACGGTGTGATAAATTAATCCTTACATGTTTAATATAAGAGAAATTGGTATTGCTAATGCAATTGTGCCCACATAAATTCTGCAAAGAATGACCACTAAAATCAAGACTACAAAGATTTGGGGTAGATAACTTCAATTTGTAAGACTTGTTGTCCACAGGCAATGCTATTGTTAAATTAACAAGGGAGACACTTGATATGAAGAGGTTGTCTTTAATGAGGATTTTTTCATTTAAAAGTTGACAAAGTTGAATGGTCGTTTAGATAATCATAGTAATAATTTATTTTTGTGAGTTTTTTAATAATTTATTAAAAGATATTTCATTACGGTGAATATTAATAACTAAATTGTGGTGAAATATACTTCGACTGAATTGTAATCAAATATATTTAAAGTGTAAGGCTTTAAATCTCGGCACAAACAATTTTTTATTTTTATTTGTAGTTACTCGTCTTCTTTCACTTTTCTAATTTATAATCTTACATAACATTTTAAATTTTTAAAAGCTTCATAATAAACTTAAAGCATGTGCAACTACCTTTAGATTTTTTAATATTTAATAATGAGAAATTTTTTCCTTCCTGCCACACTATTACAAGATAAATTTCAAAATGTCATAGTTTTACATATAAATCTCAAAATGCTATCTTTTAAAAAAAAGTTTTTGGCACAACATAACCGTCCATCCATTGGGCGGCACTGTATTGCTAACTTGGGAACCGCCCATCCATTGGCGGCACTGTAATGTGCTGAATTTTTTTTCGTTTTGTTTTTTATTTATTATATTTAGTTAATTATAAATAATAATAATTAAAATAAAATAATTATTAAATAGATAATATTATAATAAAAATAAATAGATAATATTTAAGTAATTATTATATTTATTACATTTTTATTTATTTATTATGTTTATTATATTTAGTTAATAATTATTAAATAGATAATTATAGTAAATTGAAATAAAATAAAATAAAGAAGGATTCCATAAAAAAAAGTAAGATATAAAACACTAGTTCAATATAAAAATTTTGATATTAATTAATTGAACAATAAAATTATTAAAATAATGCATAGAGTATTGAAGAGCTTAAATAAAAAATTACTAATAAAATTTGTATAAAATATAAAAGAAAAATTCAAAAAAAGAAAAATAGAAAGATTAATCTTTTTAGAATGTGAAAAGACAATATACAATAAATTAATATATTTAAATAATTTTTAATTTATTAATAAATATAAATATTCATAAATACGAATATTATTAAACTTATATTCATTTTTATTAAATATTCATAAATATTCATTAAAGTAATCGTTTCAAATCGGTAATGAAATTTTAATTAAATGATTATAGTAAATTATAGTTAATAATTATTAAATAGATAATTATAATAAATTGAAATAAAATAAAATCGGATATTGAACTAGGGTAGTAGATTGAAATTTTAATGAATATTTAATAAAAATGAATGTAAGTTAAATAATATCCACAAGCAATTTGTAAGACTTCTTGTCCACAGGCAATGTTATTGTTAAATTAACAAGGGAGACACTTGATATGAAGAGGTTGTCTTTAACCGAGGGTTTTTTCATTTAAAAGTTGACAAAGTTGAATGGTCAGTTTAGATAATCATAGCAATAATTTATTTTTGTGAGTTTTTTAATTATTTATTAAAAGATATTTTATTATAGTGAATATTAATAACTAAATTGTAGTGAAATATATTTGGACTGAATTGTAATCAAATATATTTAAAGTGTAAGAGTTTAAATCTCGACACAAATAATTTTTTTATTTTTATTTGTAGTTACTCCTCTTCTTCCACTTTTCTAATTTATAATCTTACATATGTGCAACTGCCTTTAGATTTTTTAATGTTTCATAATGAACTTAAAGCGTCTGCAACTATCATATTGAACTTAAGGGTAATGTTAACTTGTGCCCTTGGGGCACATATTAAGAACTAAATTAAGAAACATTTTCTTGGAAATTGTGTACAAACTTAAATTAAAATATAAAATTAACTTTTAAATTGATTTTTCCAATACAAATATACTAAAAGTGATTTCCTTAACATGTGCCCCAAGGGCACAAGTTAACATTATCCTGAACTTAAAGCATGTGCAACAACTTTTAGATTTTTTAATGCTCCATAATGAATTTAAAGCATGTGCAACTACCTTTAAATTTTTAAGATTTATTAAGTCATATCATTTTGAAATAATTCATCTAATTTTAATTTCAATTAACCGTACAACTCTAAAAAAATTATATTAATTACCGCAATTTTTTTCAAATAAACTTTGTGGTAATTTAAAACACTAATTTAAATCTTTTTAATTAATATTAATACCAAAAAGTTGATAAAAAATATATTTTATTTTATAATTATAAGTATAAAAGTGGCATTAAGTCTGCAACTACAATAATAAATATATTTAATTTCTCTATTTTAGAACTCTTTTTTATGGATGGTAGTAATTCACTCTTTGCGATTTTTATAATATGATAACTAAACTAATGATGTGGCGTGCATCTTAGATTTTTTAGATTCATTAAAGAGAAATTATATCTTTACACTCCAATCATACCCTACACTTTATCAAATCTAATTTTAATATTTTATCATTAATTTCTCTTTTTTATTTTTAAATCAAAACATAAAAAAAATCTATTTTTAAATCAAAACAAAAAGAGAAGTTATTTATTTATTTATTTTAAATCTTACAATAATAAATACTTTTTAAAAATATAAAATTTATTATTATTATTATTATTTTATAATTTTATTAATCAATCTTATTTTATTATTAAAAGTTATCTGTCCATTAACCAACTTCATCATTTCATTAATCAAAGTTTTTTTTTATTAACCAACTTCATTTTACTATTAAAAATTCTGGACATTAAATAATTTTTAAAATTTTACAGAGATATACTGTTCACCGTATTTAACCTATTTCTTCTAATGTGAGATGAACCTATTTCTTGTAGCCTTTCTGGTCCCATGATAGGCAGCGATGCAATGAAGCAGCCTCATTATCATTCTTCTGCCAATCATAAAACACAACAGAAATAAGTTAATGAAAAGAAATTCAATATATAATCTGTTTATTTACTGATATACAATTTACATATTTACTGATATACTTTTCACATGAATAGTAGTTAAGACAATAAAGTATATCAATAAATGGATTTCATTTCACATTGAATAAGTTTGCAAAACTAAAATCCATTGCACATGTAGTTTGAAAACCTCTGGTTTAATAGGAAGCTCATGAAGCTTATGTAGTTTGAAAACCTCTGGTTTACTAGGAAGCTTATGAAGCTTATGTAGTTTGAAAACCTCTTGATATATCGCTCAAAGTGATGGATTTTCTTACTTCATCATTCTTATTAAGTTTTGGCTTGGCGTCTGAATTTTCCATTTCAGTTTTCGTGAATGAAAAATCGTGGTCTTGATTACTATTTAACTCAGCAACACTGGCTTCTTCACGGGTGTTCCTAAAAAGCTTTCCCAATAACCGACGTGCAATCTAAAAGGCACAAACAATTGAACAAAGCATCAAATCAAAGTACCCACATGCTCATCATCAAATCAAAGTACCCACATGCTCATCATGATTTATAACATTTAATGCAATTTGCAATCTAAATCTTAAAGCCCAATCACAACTCAAATACTACATATACGCTTTTGAGATGCATATAAAGCCGGGAGAGGGACAATGGTAAAAGAATAGCCAGGAGCAGAAAATATATAGGTTAGTAGGGTAATTTTTTTAAGAGGAGATTGTTAGATTTATATAATATTTTATGGGCTACAATCAATTGTGGTTTAATTTGTAAAAAACGGGTTAATCGTGATTCTGATGGGGGTGCATATATAAGCCCTTTAATTGATTAAGTGATCAATTTTTAATTAATGGTTGAGTATCTGAAACCGGATTGGTGTGGGTAAAAGTGTGGGCTTTAACCTTGGGCCCATAATGGGTAGGAACTAAGGTTATATATATTATATGGCTAGGTCCCCTCTGTAATCACAAAAAGCATCAGAAACATAACTGACGGCTCCATAACTTGCCCCATTGAAAGTTGTGAACGGGAGTGTGAGATACAGAGGAAGATCTGGTCATTCATCCATTCGAAATTCTGAATCATGACTTCAACAAGTAAGTATTGATGTTTTAATCTCATATAATATCCATGAATATTTCCGCTTACATTTGGTATCAGAGCTTAAATTATATGAATTAGGACTCAATTTATTATTCTTAATATATAATTATGATTTAATATAATGGTTAGTCATTACGTGAAATTGTAAAGCCATTAAAATTAAAAGTCATTAACAATTATTGATCTCGTGTATTCTTATTGATCTCGTATATATAAATCTAATGTTAAATTAATATAATTTTCTCTTCGGAAATTTTATTAAATAAATGTTAGTTTATATAAATTTGTAATATATTTGTTTTGTCAAGTATTTTGAAATATTATATAATATCTCTATAATATTGAGATTGATACTGTTGAAGACAAAATTTATTAGGAATGTTATATGGTTTAAATTCATGATTGGTTCATGATTTATTTTGGCAAGAATTTTTTTTAATTTCTATGCAAGAAACTCTATAAATTATTGTGTGTGATTACCACCAAAGTGAGATCGCTCGTTTTAATTTATAAAAGTATCTTTGTAGTTTGAGGAATGGTTTTAAGTCATTACTGTGATTGTCTTCCCAAAGGTGGATAATTGTATGTAAAGATTGTGGTTGATTAAGGATATAACTATTGGAGATGCTTTGGTCTAAGGGATTTATTTACCCAAAGGAAATAAATTTCTAAACTCAATGTATGCTCATTGAGTAGCTTATCCTTGAAATTTGTAGATGAATGTATGCTCATTGAGCGACTCATCTGAGGAGCGACTCATATGAGGTTCTGACCTTGGTTTTAACCTGGGTTTTACGCATTCCACCCAAAGTGGATTGTGTGATAATGTTGGCCTCTTAGTGATAGCTTATGTTCATTAAAGCTATATCTTGCCTTTATTATTTGTTCTAATGCATTCCTATTTTGTCTAATCAGTGACCTTCTCTATGAACAATTGTTCTGCTTCTATTGAGATCCTGAATGGGTCTAATTTTAAAAAATGGAAGAAAGACTTAGAGTTTTCGTTAGGGATTGCTGACCTTGACATGGCATTGTGTGAAACCAAACCTGTGATCAATGATCAGAGTACACCTGAAGAGAAAGAAAAATTAGCTAAGTGGGAGAGGAGTGATCCACTTAGCTTGTGTGCTATGAAGAGAACAATTTCTGAACATCTGATAAGTGGGTTGCCTGAAAAAGAGAATGCTAAAGAGTATCTTACTGCTATTGGAGAGAGATTTCAGGTATCTGATAATGCTGAATCTGGATGTTTAATGAAACAACTCACGGACATGAAATATGATAACAATGGGGTGTCAGAGAGTTCATTCTTAAGATGGTTCATGTCCAAACCAAACTAAAATCCCATGACATTGACCTGAATGAGAATTTTATTGTGTCTCATGCCTTAAATTGCCTACCTGTTGAGTTCACTCAAATCAAAACTGCTTATAATACATTTGGTGATAAGTGGACTATCAATAACCTCATTACCAAGTGTGTAGCTGAAGAAGAGAAACTCAAGAAGGAGAAAAGTGATCTAGCACTCCTAACCTTTCATGCTAAACCCCATTCTGGTAAAAAATCTTGGAAAAATAAGAAAAACACTCATAGTGTTGCTCATAGAATTCCTTATAAGGAACCTGATAATGGTCAACATCATAATATAGGAGGTCCCAGACCTGTTGCTTTTAAGAAATCTGTTTGGTGCTTTTGGTGTAAGGAAAAGGGACATAAGAAAACTGATTGTCATGCTTTTAAAGCTTGGTTAGACAACAAGAACAAATCTGGAGGTAATCATTTAGCTTTTGTCTGTTTTGAGTCTAACTTAGTTGATGTTCCTATTAACTCTTGGTGGATTGATAGTGGTTCTACAACCCATATTGTTGTCTCCTTACAGGGGTTCAGAAACCAGCGGAGACCAAACTTGAGGGAAAGCAAACTCAGGGTAGGAAATGATCTTGAAGTCGTTGTGGAGCTAGTGGGAGATGTTAGCTTAGTCTTAGGAACTGGTTTTGAACTTGTTTTGAAAGATACTTTTTATGTACCTTCTTTTAGGAGAAATTTGATTTCAGTATCTTGTTTAGATAAGTTTGGATTTCAATTTACCTTTTATGATGGAAAATTAAATTTGATGTTGAATTCTCAAGTTGTTGGTAATGGTATCTTGTTGGATGGTTTATATAAGTTATCTTTGTATTGTGATATGATATCCTCATCCTTAAATGTTGAAAGCTCAATTGCTAAAAGATCTAAAATTAGAGAAAAATCCTTTTTGTTGTGGCACAAGCGTTTAGGACATATCTCTAAAGAAAGAATTGAAAGGTTGATTAGAGATGATATTTTACCTTCCTTAGATTTCAATGGTGTAGGGACTTGTGTGGATTGTATTAGAGTAAAATTTACAAAGACCAATAAGAAAGGTTCAACTAGAAGTTCAGACCTTTTGGAAATAATTCATACAGATATTAGTGGCCCCCTTTCTCCAACTATCTGTGGTAATATATCTTTTATCATTTTCATTGATGATTTTTCACGGTATGGCTATCTCTACTTGATTAAGGGAAAATCAGAAGCACTTGAAAAGTTTAAAATTTTAAAAACTGAGGTTGAAAAGCAACTAGGAAAAGTGATAAAGGTGGTACGTTCTGACCGTGGTGGAGAGTATTATGGTAGATATCATTCTACTGGGCAACACATGGGACCTTTTGCAAAATACTTGCAAGATTGTGGAATTGTTCCACAATACACCATGCCTGGTACTCCTGAACAGAATGGTGTAGCTGAAAGGAGAAACCACACCCTTAAAGATATGATGAGAAGCATGATGAGTAGGAGTAATTTACCGGAATTTTTATGGGGTGACGCTTTGAAAACATCCCTCTATATACTTAATAGAGTTCCTGGTAAATCAGTTCCAAAAACACCTTTTGAGCTTTGGACAGGTAGAAAACCCAGTTTGAATCATCTCCGTGTCCGGGGTTGTCCTACAGAGGTTAAAATATATAATCCTTTTGAGACAAAGCTTGACCCAAAAACAAGTCGTTATTTTTTTTATTGGATATCCGGATCGATCTAAAGGATACAAATTCTTTTGTCATGGTATAGGAAATAAAATTGTGGAGTCCATGCATGCAAAATTCCTTGAGCTTGATGTTGCTGAGCTTGTCAACGAATCTGATAATATTAATTGTGTTATGCCTGATGTTGTTACTTTGTCACTTCCTAATTTTGATAATGCTAGATCATCCATGACTCCTGGAGGTTTTGCTCCAAATGAGAATGTGGCTGAACATCCAGTTGAAGATGTGGTTGAACCACTTGTTGAAAATGTAGTGGATCCTTCTATTATAACTGAGGTTGAACAACCTAATGAGCCAGTTGAGCAAATTCATGTTAGAAGGTCAGTAAGACAAAAGCGACCTGCTATCCCTGATGATTTTGTAGTTTATCTTAGTGAGGATGCTTATGATGTTGGTATTGTTATTGATCCTAAAAATTATCTAGAAGCTATTACTTGTTCTCAATCTAGCATGTGGACAGATGCAATACATGATGAAATGAAATCCATGATAAATAATGATGTTTGGGAACTAGTGGAGTTACCAAGAAACTATAGAGCGATTGAATGCAGGTGGATATTCAAAACAAAGAAGGACTCGAAAGGTAAAATTGAGAGGTTTAAGGCAAGACTTGTGGCTAAAGGTTTCACACAAAAGGAGGGTATTGATTTTAATGAAACCTTTTCTCCTGTTTCCACTAAAGACTCTTTTAGAATCGTTATGGCCCTTGTGGCACATTTTGACTTAGAATTGCATCAGATGGATGTTAAGACTGCTTTTCTGAATGGTGATCTTAATGAGGAGGTGTACATGCAGCAACCAGAGGGTTTTGTAAAAGGTGGTGATGAGCACTTGGTTTGTAAATTAAGAAAATCTATTTATGGTTTGAAACAGGCTTCTAGACAATGGTACTTGAAATTTGATGAGGTGGTAACTTCATTGGGTTTTGAAGAAAATAAAGTTGATCAGTGCATCTTGAAGGTGAGATAATACTTAGAAGGGGGGGGGGGGGTTGAATAAGTATGAAAGATTAAGACTTGAAAAATAATCACACAATTATTTTTATCCTGGTTCGTTTAAACAACTACTCCAGTCCACCCTTCCTAGAGTGATTTGCCTTTCTCAACAAGGACTTAATCCACTATTAAATCAAACTGATTACAATAGTAACACCTAAGAACAACAGTTCTTAGTCTTCTCAAGAGCTACTGATTCCAACTGAATCCTCTTAAGGAAAAACCTTTACAATCAAAGTAAATTAAATACAAGAGTATTAATGCTTCTATAAATCTTTTATCACAACAGTGATTTTTCTCTTAAGTTAAAGTGCAATAAGATTCTAAGAAGAATATGAAATAATGAGAGCTTAGAATAATATGATTTCTTTTCAGCAAATTGTGTAACTGAAGAATGTGGTGAAGTTCTCCTTTTATAGGCAGCTGATCCAAGGAAGCTGAGCGTTGAAAAGAGAGTCCCAAAAAGGTCTGAGCCTTTTTGTCTTCACATCAAGTGACCTTTCCTAGAAGTAGATGGCACAGAAAAATCCTTTTTGTCTGTGTAAGTGTGTCTAGCACAAATGAGGAAAGAGACGTTGAATAACTCCAACAGATATATTCTTGAATATTTCTTCTTCAGTTTTCAGCAAGTTCTTCAGAGTCTGAATGGATCAGAGTCTTCTAATGAAATTCAGAACTTTGCTATATCAGAGTCTTCTGCAGCAGGTGTGCTTTCAGCGTGTTGATCATCAGAGCATATTTGACACAGAACTTCAGTACTTGGCAGCGTTGGTACTTTCAGAAACTTCTGTAGACTAATGCTTTGAGAAACTCTTCAATCAATATTCTTCTATGCTTCAGATGCTTCAGCTTCAGATGCTTCTGATTATCTTCAGATGCTTCTGACTCAGAATGTTCTGGAGCTTCTTGCTTCAGATCCTTCTGGAGACTACGCTCAGGATCTTCTGTAAGGAGCAATCAGATTCTTCTGTAAGATGCATCTGGCGCTTCAGAGTCAGGATAACTTCTTGTATCCAAAACAGATTTGCTTCTAGAGAGTTAATTTCAATTCAATCTGCAGTAAAACTCTCAAACAAATTTTAGAGAATATAATTCTTAAATATAAATTTCCTAACAGTTATCATCAAAACAAAGAGTTATTATTAAGAATCAATCTGTGTTCTAACAATCTCCCCCTTTTTGATGATGACAAAAAGTATCAGAAATTTTATTTAACTGAACATAAAGAATTATAACTCCCCCTGAGATGATGAATCTCCCCCTGAATAAAATATGAAAAAGGAATAGAAACTTCCCTTTTGTCTTGAGTAATCTTCAGAGTTAGATCTTGTTTGTTCTTATAAAAATATAGGGTCAGAAATCTTGCAGATATAAGATTCAGAGTTTGATAAATGATCTGAGAGACTCAGAGATTCTTTTATATAGTGTTCTTATCAAATGTTCTGAAATAGTCAATTTAAATATTAGATAGAATAGATATGTCTGAAGATTCATTCTAGTGAAGTTATATTAAACAGTTCAGATCTTTATTTTCTCCCCCTTTTTTGTCATAAGCAAAAAGTAAAAACTTTTAAAAAGACAAATAAAAGGAACAATAAATAAGATAATTCAATGGAGAAAAACTGATTCATTCAAAATAACAGAGCAAGAGTACATAGGTAAACATTAGAAGATATAACAATAAAATTCAGATGCAAACAACAGATGCACAAACATTAGAATGAGAAAAAAATCTAAGAGTGTTTTGACAAAAGCATCTTCAATAGATCTGTAATCTCAGATGATGATTGCTCTTGCTTTGACATCCACTTAGTCATGGTCTCATTCTTCTCATCTTGTTTTGACATCCACTCTGTCATATCCTCAGATTTCTTATCTTGCCTTGCCATCCAGGATTTTATTTCAGACTGTCCAGCCTCCAGAGCAGCAATCTTGTTTTCAAAGTCTGAATGTTCTATCTTTATCTCTGATGAAGAAGGTGGAGGTTCTGCAGCCTGAACAGAGTCAATTGCCATAGGTTCTGTAGATCCTGAAGAGGGTTCTACCAGAGTCATAGTCAATTCATTGGCAGTAGGTTCTGTTGGTGGTGGAGGAGCATCTAAACGAAGCAGAGGTTCAGTTTTGTTGACAGTCCAGAATAGAGTCCTTTCAGCTCTGAGCTTTGCATCATCAGAACAGACGTTCTTCAGATTGGAAGCTACAGTGTTGAATCTATTGATGAATCCTTTCCAGATGATGTCAGATTCATTTGCATCCATAGTTTCAGAGCATCTCTTCTGAACAGTACCTAAAGACATCTGTATTTCTTGCAAAAATGTTTGAAATAAATGATCAATATTAAGTCTGGGATGTGGTTTAAGCAAGGTTTCCAGAGTCATATGTTTAGGTTTGGGAGTTGGTGGTAACAGTGATTTTTGGATGGAAATCAGAGGAGGGGGATAATATGGAATGAAAGGAATTTCTGGTTTTTGAGGTAAGGATCTGTTTAAGGCATTAAGCAGATTAGGTTTTGGTCTTGTGCATGGGCAAACATCATCAAAAGGTTCATTAGAATATGGTATGAAAGCAGAGGTTGATGGTTGAACAGATGCAACTGTGTTATCAGATGCAGGTCGCAGAGCTGAAACAACAGCTTTACTAGAGGTTGCAGATAATGTTGCTAAGGATCCTACATTGTTCATTGATTGAATATATGAAAGGATTACAGATGGAAGAGCCTGTCTGAGTTTTGGTTTCAGAGGGTTCAGGGGTTCAGAAGGTTCAACTCTATCATAAAAATCTTTCAGTTTGAAACCATAAGATAGATTATGATAAAGAGAAGAAACTTGGGCACAAGATATACCAGATGATGATGGATTGGAATTGGGAACAATCATCTCAGATGATGGTGCAGGTGGAGGCATAGGATCTGGAATGGGAGTTTTAAAAGGTATGGTTGATTCAGGTTCAGGTTCAGGTTGGTTCATCTCAGAGTATTGAATGGAGAGACAAGAAAATCTGGGTGAATTTCTGATTCAGATGAATTGGAGGATGTTGTAGGTGTACAAGAGGTAGAAGATACTTGAAACACTGTTTTTAAAGGAGTGATATCAAGAACTTCTGTCTCAGGGATATGAGTAGGTTTTGAAGGAATTTCAGATTGATGGGATGGTGGTTCTGATGAAACAGGAGCAGAAGTTACTTTTGTGGGTTCAAAAGTAACAGGTGCAACAGGTTCAGAAGGTGGAATGTTTGATGGTGGATTGTTAGGAGCTTTTTCTGATTGAACTTCTTTGGGTTGGTTTTCTGGATGTTCAGAGTTTTGTGGTTGATCAGATTGTTGTTGTTGTTTTGATGGCTGTGGTTCTATTGGTTGTGATTCTGATGGTGATGGACGTGGAATAAAGTGTTTGATGTGTATTTTGGGTTGTGATGGTTTTAAAACAGAAGCAGTGTGTTGTTTTTGAGGTGAAACAGAACTAGGGGCAGCAACAGAAGTTGTTTGAGTAACAGGTGGTTGTGGAACAGACTTAATATTAGAATCATTAATAACAATATTTGCAGAAGGGACAGATGACTTAGTACCTTTTACATTAATCCTCTTGGCAGGTACAGAGGCAGCTTCTCCAGAATCTTTTCTCTTCAAGAGCTTTTTGGGCTTCTCAGCAGACTTTACCTTCTTCTGGACAGGTTCAGATTCTTCTGCAGGCTGAGTCCTTTTCCTCTGAAGTGGTACTTCTTCTTCTTCTCCTGCATCTGGTAGTGGTTGTTTGACAAGCTGAAACACATTAGCTGGAACAGGTATTCCTTCCCTTTTGCATTCCTCTATATACATCAGCACTATATGTCTGGGTTCTTCAGCAAAGAATAGAGGAAAGTCAGCTACAGGAACCCTCTTATTCAAATCAGACATATTTAGCCTCTTTGGAGCAGTAGTGAGTTCATCTACAATTTTGAGTCTCAGAAGACTTTTAGCGTTCAGAGGTTTTCCCATAATAAACTCTAATTCCTCTGTAACTCCAGCAGCGTACAGAGCAGTCACTAAACCATTTTCAATGAGAAGATCTGAGATCAACCTTCCAAATGTGATCCAAGTCCTGATCTTCTGGCCTTTCTCTTTTACAGATTCTCTAGATGCATTGATATGATTCCACAGATGCATGAACAAAATGTACGGAAGATCTACCTTGTTGCTCTGACTAAGGCAGTACATAAAATAGATCTGTTCATTGTTGACATAATCTGGGGAATTGGTTGACTTCCTGTGATGTATGCATCCCATGAAGATCTTGGCCCAGATCTTGTAATCAGGCTTCAGATCTTTGAATCTGTTAGAAGCTTGACCAGCAGTCATAACTTCCTCATAAACCTCTTCCATGTCCACACGCCCAGCTGGCAAGTGGGAAACACCATCTATTTCTTCATAACCTATCAATCTTCTTATCAGATCCTCTGTGATGATAATCTCTTTTCCCAGCACAGATGATAAAATGAACTTGGGATAAACAGATGCATGAATCCAGAATTCCTTCACAAGGAGAGGGTAAACTGGTCCAAACAGCCTATCAAAGTACTTAACCCATCCTTGAGCTCTAACAATGGAACGAAAATCAAACCCATTATCAGCCAGAGAATCAAACTCAACCATAGATTCACACAAGACTTCTAGTTTATCAACAGGTGTTAGAAGTGTTCTCTTGGGAGGAGAATATGGAGCAGCACCTAAGTTATCTGAAGTCACAGCAGCCATAGTAGATTGGAACTGAGCAGTTGTTGATGAAGAAGACGCCATTGAAGAATGCTTTTTCAAACACTTAGGTTTTGGGTTTTTATGCAGAGAGAATAAGAGATGAAAACGCATGTAAATTCTGAGAGTGAAAAGTGTGAAAGTGAATACAAAACAAGTATTTATACTAAACACTTAGGCACATCAAAAGTCAGAAAAACGCACGTTTGAGCAAGCATTGAATGAAGAGAATAAAATCATTTCAAACATTAAATGCTTCTGACAATTTGGGGGGGGGGGGGAAACCAAGATTCTTACTATTCAAATTTCACCTCAAACGTCTCTTCAGTTATGTACACGCCACCTCTTCAGATTTTGTGTGACACGTGTTTACTTGCATGTTGTTCTGAATTCTCTCAGGATATGAAACGTTAGCTAACGTTCAGATCCTCTAAAGATGGTTAGTTCAGAGTTTCATATCAGAAATATTGAACAGAATAGAATAAATAAACAGAAGAAATACTTTAGATGATTTAAGCATCTTTGCATCTGTAACAATTTGCTTCTGATAAATATCATTCTGGACAAAAATCCATACCAATATTTTTCAGAATAAAATTGAATCTATCTTCAACAAGGGGTTTCGTAAAAATATATGCCCATTGATGATCTGTATCAACAAAGGCTAAATTTATGATTCCCTTCTGAACATAGTCTTTGATGAAATGATGCTTAATTTCTATATGTTTTGCCTTAGAATGTAAAATGGGATTCTTGGACAAACATATAGCAGAAGTATTATCACAAAAGATAGAAATGTTACTCTCAAAAATTTGATAATCTTCTAGTTGACTCTTCATCCAGAGCATCTGCGTGCTACATCCAGCAGCAGCAATGTATTCAGCCTCTGTGGTTGAAAGTGCAATTGTGGGTTGCTTCTTGCTGTACCAGGAGATTAGATTTCTTCCTAGAAATTGACAACTTCCAGAAGTACTTTTTCTTTCCACTCTGTCTCCAGCATAGTCAGCATCACAGAATCCAACTAATTTGAAATCATCATATTTTCTATAACACAAACCCACATTAGAAGTACCTTTCAGATACCTTAGAATCCTCTTGACAGCTGTCAAGTGTGATTCTCTAGGATCTGATTGGAATCTAGCACACAGACAAACACTGAACAATATGTCAGGTCTAGAAGCAGTAAGATAAAGAAGAGAGCCAATCATACCTCTGTAGAGCTTCTGGTCTACTTTCTTACTTACCTCTTCTTTGCCAAGTGAGCTAGTAGGATGCATTGGATTCTTTGCCAGCTTGCTGTCAGACATGTTGAATTTCTTCAGAAGTTCTTTAACATACTTTGTCTGATGTATGTAGGTGCACTCTGGAGTTTGATTAACTTGGATTCCTAGAAAGAATCTGAGTTCTCCCATCATGCTCATTTCAAATTCTGCCTGCATACATGTAGCAAACTCCTTTCCAAGCATAATATTTGTTGATCCAAAAATAATATCATCTACATAAATTTGGCAAATTAGAAGATCTTTCTTTATTGTTTTACAGAATAAAGTTGTATCCACTTTGCCTCTGATGAAATTCTTCCCCAGAAGAAAATTACTCAATCTCTCATACCAAGCTCTGGGAGCTTGTTTTAATCCATATAGAGATTTCTTTAATTTGAAAACATGATCTGGAAATTTTTCATTTTCAAAACCAGGAGGTTGGTGGACATAAACTTCTTCTTCTATAATACCATTAAGAAAGGCACTTTTAACATCCATCTGATACAGAGTGATGTTGTTTTGTGCAGCAAAGGAAATAAGAAGGCGTATAGATTCTAACCTTGCCACTGGAGCATATGTCTCAGTGTAATCAATACCTTCTTGCTGACTGTACCCTTGAGCAACCAGCCTTGCCTTATTCCTCTCAACTTCTCCTTTCTCATTTAGCTTATTTCTGAAGACCCATTTTGTACCAATTATATTGAATCCTTGAGGTCTTTGAACTAGATCCCGTACATCATTTCTGCTGAATTGGTTTAGCTCTTCTTGCATGGCAATAATCCAGTCATTGTCTTGCAGAGCTTCTTCTACAGAAGATGGTTCAATTTCTGACACTAGTCCAAATAGTGATGCTTCAGATGATCTTAGAAAGGATCTTGTTCTGATGGGATCATCCTTCTTTCCAATAATGACATCCTCTGGATGAGAAGCTTTAATTCTGGATGATGATCCTCTGATAATTGACTCTCCAGAAATGTTTAGATTATTCATCTGAGAAGTTAAGGGAGTAGCATCTAGAGTTGCTTCTGGTTCCTTTACTTGAAGTTTGTCTGCTTCTGGAACTTCAGAGTCAATAAAGACTACTTCCCTATCTGCAGAATTATCAACCTGCTTTGGCTTTTCAGAGCCAAGCTTATCATCAAATCTAACATGAATGGATTCTTCCACAATCTGTGTCTCAGTGTTGTATACTCTGTAGCCTTTAGAGCGTTCAGAATATCCAAGCATGAAACACTTCTGTGCTTTGGAATCAAACTTGCTCAGATTTTCCTTAGTGTTTAACATATAACAAATACATCCAAAAGGATGAAAATATGAAATGTTAGGCTTTTTGTTCTTCCACAATTCATAAGGAGTCTTTTTCAGAAGAGGTCTAACAGACACTCTGTTCTGAATGTAGCATGCTGTATTGATTGCTTCTGCCCAAAAATGTTTTTCCAGATTTGTCTCATTGATCATGGTTCTGGCCATTTCTTGCAAAGTTCTGTTTTTCCTCTCTACAACCCTATTCTGTTGTGGAGTTCTAGGACAGGAAAAATCATGAGCAATGCCATTTTCAGAAAAATATTTTTCAAAATATTTATTTTCAAATTCACCACCATGATCACTTCTGACTTTTATAATTTTGAAATTTTTTTCATTCTGGACTTGCTTGCAGAAGTCAAAGAACACAGAATGTGACTCATCCTTGTGTTTTAAGAACTTTACCCATGTCCATCTGCTAAAGTCATCAACAATGACCAATCCATACTTCTTGCCTCTGATGGATGCAGTTTTCACTGGTCCAAACAGATCAATATGAAGTAGTTCTAATGGTTTAGAAGTAGAAACAACATTTTTTGATTTGAAAGATGTTTTTGAAAACTTCCCTTTTTGGCATGCTTCACAAAGAGCATCTGAAGTGAACTTCAGATTAGGGAGTCCTCTGACAAGATTAAGTTTATTAATCTGAGATATACGTCTCATATTAATATGGCCCAATCTTCTGTGCCAGACCCATTGCTCTTCATTAACAGACAAGAGGCATTTAACATTTTGAACTTTAAGTTCTGAAAGATTTATTTTATAAATGTTGTTTTTCCTCTTACCACTAAATAGGATAGAGCCATCCTTCTGACTAATAGCTTTACAACATTTTTGATTAAAGGTAATATCATAACCATTGTCACTTAATTGACTTATGGACAATAAGTTATGCTTTAACCCTTCAAAAAGTAAAACATTAGTAATAGAGGGAAGTTTACCATTTCCAATAGTGCCAGATCCAATGATCTTGCCCTTCTGGTTCCCTCCAAACTTCACGTCACCTCCAGATCTAAGTTCCAAGCTTTGGAACATAGACTTTTCTCCTGTCATGTGTCGTGAGCATCCAGAGTCCAGGTACTATGATTGGTGTCCTGACCTTGCTGCTAAGAACATCTGCAACATGAATTATTTTGTTTTTAGGTACCCAGATCTTCTTGGGTCCTTTGGGGTTAGTTGGTTTGTAGGTTTGTCTAAACTTCTGTTTTACAACATAATGTTTATTCTGACTTGCCTTGGGTTTAAACACATAAGTATTCTTCTCAGAGCTTGTGTGTTTAATGTCATTCAAGTGACCAAATTTGAATTGAGAATACAGAGGTGTCTTCTTGATGAAAAGTTTGTCAACAGGTTTTGGATTGCTTCCAGATGAAGATTCATATCCAATACCTCTTCTGTTGTTTCCACTAACACCATAGATCATAGAAGCCATCTTGCTTCTGTCTATGCTCTTAGTGAGAAATCTCTGAAAGCTAGAGTCATATTTTTCTAAAATATTTTCACATGACTTAGTCTCAGATTCAGATTCTTGTTGAGTTATTTCAAAGTCATTTTTGATTTTCAGATTTATTTCTTTTTGCTCAACAAGTTCTGTTTTCAGAAGATCAATCTCAGATTCAAGATTGCTTTTCAGCTTCTTGTATTTGAGTTTGATATTGTTATAACTTTTAAGAACTTCTGTTAAAACTTTAATGAGTTCTTCTTTGGTAAGTTTTGTCATTACCTCTTCTGCATCATCATCAAATTCAGATTCTGATTCATATCCTGAGGTACCTTCCTCTTGATCCTCTGTGCTGGCCATCAGTGCAACATTTGCACATTCTTCTTCTGATTCAAAAGATGATTCACATTCATCTGAGTCATGCCATGTTGCCATCAGAACCTTCTTCTTTTTGTTAAACTTCTTCTTGGGTTTTTCTTTCTGAAGTTTGGGGCAATCATTCTTGTAGTGCCCAGGTTCTTTGCACTCATAGCACACAACTTCTTTCTTGGCAGATCTTCTGTGACCAGAAGATTCCTTTCTGTTATCAGATCTTCTGAAGTTGTTGAACTTCTTTCCCTTGTGCTTCCAGAGTTTGTTAATCCTTCTGGACAGCATGGATAACTCATCTTCTTCTTCAGAAGAAGATTCTTCAGAGCTTTCTTGAATGACCTGCAAAGCTTTAGCAGTTTTGTTAGATTTTAATGCAACAGATTTACCTTTTTCTTTCTTCTGAGGTTCATCTTCCTCAAGCTCAATCTCATGGCTCCTCAGTGAGCTGATGAGTTCTTCTAGAGAGATTTTGTTCAGATCTTTAGCTATCTTCAAGGCAGTCACCATTGGTCTCCATCTGGTAGGCAGACTTCTGATGATTTTCTTTACATGATCTGATGTAGAATATCCCTTGTCCAGAACTTTCAGCCCAGCAGTGAGTATCTGAAATCTGGAGAACATGGCTTCAACAGATTCAGAGTCTTCCATTTTGAAAGCCTCATACTTCTGGATCAGAGCCAGAGCTTTTGTCTCCTTAACTTGAGAATTTCCCTCATGAGTCATTTTTAGGGATTCAAACATATCAAAAGCAGTCTCCCTGTTTGTAATTTTCTCATACTCTGTATGTGAAATAGCATTCAGTAATATAGTCCTGGCTTTGTGGTGATTTCTGAAATCTTTCTTCTGAGCATCTGTCATAGATTTTCTGTCAATCTTTTTGCCATCCCCATCTGTGGGATGTACATATCCATCTATGACTAGATCCCATAGATCAGCATCATATCCTAGGAAAAACTCTCAATTCTGTCTTTCCAGTAGTCAAATTTCTCCCCATCAAACATTGGGGGTTTGGTGCTGATCCTATCCCTCTCTTCATATTTATTGTTAATATTGGACATTGAATTATAAGCCATGGTAACAAATAAATATATATCAAAGTATTTCTCTCTGGATCTTTACTGACACTGTTAAGTGGTAGCACACTCAGAACCGGAGCTCTGATGCCAACTGAAGGTGAGATAATACTTAGAAGGGGGGGGGGGGGGGTTGAATAAGTATGAAAGATTAAGACTTGAAAAATAATCACACAATTATTTTTATCCTGGTTCGTTTAAACAACTACTCCAGTCCACCCTTCCTAGAGTGATTTGCCTTTCTCAACAAGGACTTAATCCACTATTAAATCAAACTGATTACAATAGTAACACCTAAGAACAACAGTTCTTAGTCTTCTCAAGACCTACTGATTCCAACTGAATCCTCTTAAGGAAAAACCTTTACAATCAAAGTAAATTAAATACAAGAGTATTAATGCTTCTATAAAGCTTTTATCACAACAGTGATTTTTCTCTTAAGTTAAAGTGCAATAAGATTCTAAGAAGAATATGAAATAATGAGAGCTTAGAATAATATGATTTCTTTTCAGCAAATTGTGTAACTGAAGAATGTGGTGAAGTTCTCCTTTTATAGGCAGCTGATCCAAGGAAGCTGAGCGTTGAAAAGAGAGTCCCAAAAAGGTCTGAGCCTTTTTGTCTTCACATCAAGTGACCTTTCCTAGAAGTAGATGGCACAGAAAAATCCTTTTTGTCTGTGTAAGTGTGTCTAGCACAAATGAGGAAAGAGACGTTGAATAACTCCAACGGATATATTCTTGAATATTTCTTCTTCAGTTTTCAGCAAGTTCTTTAGAGTCTGAATGGATCAGAGTCTTCTAATGAAATTCAGAACTTTGCTATATCAGAGTCTTCTGCAGCAGGTGTGTTTTCAGCGTGTTGATCATCAGAGCATATTTGACACAGAACTTCAGTACTTGGCAGCGTTGGTACTTTCAGAAACTTCTGTAGACTAATGCTTTGAGAAACTCTTCAATCAATATTCTTCTATGCTTCAGATGCTTCAGCTTCAGATGCTTCTGATTATCTTCAGATGCTTCTGACTCAGAATGTTCTGGAGCTTCTTGCTTCAGATCCTTCTGGAGACTACGCTCAGGATCTTCTGTAAGGAGCAATCAGATTCTTCTGTAAGATGCATCTGGCGCTTCAGAGTCAGGATAACTTCTTGTATCCAAAACAGATTTGCTTTTAGAGAGTTAATTTCAATTCAATCTGCAGTAAAACTCTCAAACAAATTTTAGAGAATATAATTCTTAAATATAAATTTCCTAACAGTTATCATCAAAACAAAGAGTTATTATTAAGAACCAATCTGTGTTCTAACACATCTATCTTAAGGTCAGTGGGAGCAAATTTATCTTTCTTGTGTTATATGTTGATGATATTTTGCTCGCAAGTAGTGATTTTGGTCTACTTCATGAGACCAAACTTATGCTGACCAAGTTCTTTGATATGAAGGACATTGGTGAAGCATCTTTTGTATTGGGAATTGAAATACACAGAGATAGATCATGTGGTGTGCTTGGCTTGTCACAGAGAGCTTATATTGATAGAGTTCTAGAGAGATTTAATATGCAGAACTGTAAGCCAGGAGATGTTCCAATTACTAAAGGAGACAAATTCAGTAAAGATCAATGTCCTAAAAATGAGATTGAGCGGGCAGAGATGAAGGGAAAACCCTTTGACAGTGCATTGGGCAGCCTGATGTATGCTGAAGTATGCACTAGGCCTGACATTGCTTTCATAGTTGGCGTCTTGGGACAATACCAGTCTAATCCTGGGAATGATCATTGGATTGCGGCTAAGAAAGTGATGAGATATTTGCAAAGAACTAAAGATTGTATGCTTGTTTTTAGGAAAGTTGACAACTTGGAAATAGTTGGGTATACTGACTCTGATCTTGCTGGGTGTGTTGATGATAGAAAATCTACTTCTGGTTACATTTTTATGTTGGCTGGAGGCGCGATATCATGGAAGAGTAAAAAGCAAACTCTTGTCGCCTCTTCTACTATGCAGGTAGAGTTTGTTGCTTGTTATGCTGCTGCCACTCATGCTGTTTGGTTAAGAAATTTAGTAACTGGACTTCGTATTGTTGATTCCATTGCAAAGCCACTAAAGCTTTACTGTGATAATAGTTCAGCTGTGTTCTACTCCAAGAATAATAAAACTTCTAGCGGTTCTAAGCATTTGGAATTGAAGTATTTAACAGTCAGAGATCTTGTAAAGAAAAATGACATTGTTGTTGAGTACATTGGTACTAATTTCATGCTAGCTGATCCCCTAACTAAGGGACTTAGACCCATTGTGTTCAAAAACCATGTTGAGAACATGGGCATTGTGAGTTCTTTTGATGTACTTGGTTAGTGGGAGTTTGTTCTTTATGTCATTTTATTTTATCATGTTATATTTTATTTTAGACACTTTAAATGTTGGATTGTCGAGTATTTTCTATTTTAAGCAATTGATATTACAATGATTATTATTATTATTATTATTATTATCATTTGTCATTGTTTATTTACATTTAAATTGCTAAATTTGGGACTCAGTGTCATCGA
Organism: Lathyrus sativus; assembly: GCA_963859935.3. Classification (NCBI taxonomy): domain Eukaryota; kingdom Viridiplantae; phylum Streptophyta; class Magnoliopsida; order Fabales; family Fabaceae; genus Lathyrus; species Lathyrus sativus. The sequence continues at coordinate 23,234,673 of OZ012737.1, forward strand.
AACCATTGTGCCTATGGTCGACACTAGTTTGGAGTTCAAGGCATGGTTATTATTTTGAGCTCGGTGTCTTCGGGACCACTATACCGGTGGTTGATGCCATATTGGAGCTGAAGTATGATTTTAAGCTCTGCATTGTCAGGACCACTGTGCCGGTGGTCGACGCTATGTTGGAGCTGAGGCATTATGGTTTGTAAAACCATACAATTTCTTTGTGTTTAATGCATTTGAGAGAAATTGTTAAGGACTGACGAAGAAAATAACAAATGGTTGTTGGATCACATTAGCATGTTATTTTCTTGCCACACTCCACACTGATGACTAGTTGACGGAGTATGTAGTATTTGTAACCACGAAAGGTTTTATGTCAATGAAGGACATAATAATCGTCGTGATTCAATACTGCTTAACTTTTGTTGGATGGAGTCATATTCAGATACTGCACCTGGAATCATGGATTTCCTTAAAATGCGGCCGCATTTTAAGGAATTAGTCATTAACCCGAGAGTCGTTTTCAAAATGTATTTTAAAATAAAAATCATACAATTGATTTTGCCCAAGTGGGAGAATGTTAGATTTATCTAATATTTTATGGGCTACAATCAATTGTGGTTTAATTTGTAAAAAACGGGTTAATCGTGATTCTGATGGGGGTGCATATATAAGCCCTTTAATTGATTAAGTGATCAATTTTTAATTAATGGTTGAGTATCTGAAACCTGATTGGTGTGGGTAAAAGTGTGGGCTTTAACCTTGGGCCCATAATGGGTAGGGACTAAGGTTATATATATTATATGGCTAGGTCCCCTCTGTAATCACAAAAAGCATCAGAAACATAACTGACGGCTCTATAACTTGCCCCATTGAAAGTTGTGAACGGGATTGTCAGATACAGAGGAAGATCTGGTCATTCATCCATTCGGAATTCTGAATCATGACTTCAACAAGTAAGTATTGATGTTTTAATCTCATATAATATCCATGAATATTTTCGCTTACAGAGATAAAAAAAGAGAGAAAGGTTGAAGAGTATCAAAACAGGAATTTATTCATTAATTAAAGCTGACAAGTTATACTTGGAAAACCCCTAATTTAAAGATTATTTCCCTGTTGGACATTTTGAGCACCATGGCGAACCAACCTCTTTTGATAGAAGTATCCTGTAGTCGATCGTAGAAGCGATTATATTTTGAGCACCATGGCGAACCAACCTCTTTTGATAGAAGTATCATGTAGTCGATCGTAGAAGCGATTATGTGCAGAATCAAAAGCGAATTAAATTTCTCGCAGACCCTATAATACCTTAAACCCTTTCTTGCTCCACCTCGAATCTTTGCCAGATTCAGATATTTGGGAAAAGCTGTTATATTTGCCTGATGGGGATTCCAATAGGGTTTTTCTTTCCCATAGACCAGGTGAATCTGTAGTGAGTGTAACACCCACGGATTTTTCTCACACCAAGATTTGGCATCGCAGAGCCAAGACACGAAATTGCTACTACCTTACAGTTGGGTGGAACTGCTACTATCTTACCTTTGGGTGGGCAGATATCTTTTCAAACAATGATTGTGTTTATAAAGTGTGTTCGTAAAGACAGACGATTGTATTAGATTTTCAATTCAAATAACTGAAAGTAAGAGTCTCAAAAGTTCATTAGCTGTGTTAAATGGGTTTAATGGCTTTGAGACTCTTATTTTCAGTTATTTGAACTGAAAATCTAATACAATCGTCTGTCTTTACGAACACGAACACAATCGCATCCCTCAGATAATTTATTGTTTGAAAAAATATCGCCCAAAGGTAAGATAGTAGCAGTTAATAGCAATTCCTTATCTTGGCTATACGATGCTCTTCGTGTGAAAAAATTCCTTGACCAAAGGAAAAACCCTATTGGAATCCCCATCTCCAAGATATCCACCCTATTGGAATCCCCATCTCCAAGATATCCACCCTATTGGAATCCCCATCTCCAAGATATCCGATCTCGAGTAGATGGAGTGAGAAAAAATTCCTTTGACCTGTGGGAAGGAAAAACACTATTGGAATCCCCATCTCCAAGATATCCGATCTCGAGTAGATGGAGGGGTTTAAGATGTAATTTGGTCAAAAGAGGTTGGTTCGCCATGCACCAGAGGATTCATGCACCAGAAACGGGGGTTGATGCGTCGGGTTGAAAAGAACATATTCTAGGGCACCTGCAGCAGGCTCGAGTAGATGGAGGGGTTTAAGATGTAATTTGGTCAAAAGAGGTTGGTTCGCCATGCACCAGAGGATTCATGCACCAGAAACGGGGGTTGATGCGTCGGGTTGAAAAGAACATATTCTAGGGCACCTGCAGCAGGCTTGAAAGGTAGATATCCAGTCCCAACACTCCAAGTCCTGGGATCTTCTACAGTTACAAAATCAGAGCAATAACTAACCATGAGAGTGAGTGTGTATGAAGAAAATCTCATCCCATCTTACCTGAAACAAAACACAGAGGGATGCACATTGCAATACTAATTCTATATAAATAAAAGACTTTCCAACTAAGTTGAACGTAAACAAAATATAACCGGATTCACATTGCAATACTAATTCTATATAAATAAAAGATTGAAACTAAAAAAGTTAAGTTCCCGCTTTTGTCTGATGTTCGAGGCAATACTCTTGCAGCCTCGAAATACTATCCGTATAAAACCATGGATCAAGTTAATCTAGTTAAGAAATAACATTGTGAAATGTTAATCCAAGAACGTTGTGAAACGTTAATCCAATTAAGAAAGAACATTGTGAAACACTTATTCTTTTTGAGACCTTTCTCAAAGCAATTTAACCCTTTAATTTCCAAAAAAACTATAAAGTTCTTTCTCAAAGCAATTTAACCCTTTAATTTCCAAAAAAACTATAAAGTTCTTTCTCAAGGAGTATTGTCTCAAACAAACAACGGAGGAACTTAACTGAAAAAACTGGAGGTAAACTTTTTTAGACTCTTATCTGGCGTTACACTCACGCCCGATTCACCTATTTTATGGGTGAGTGGATGGGTGAGTGTTCCACTCACGCCTATTTTATGTTTCGCCTATTTTATGGGTGAGTGTTTCACTCACGCCTATGTTTCACCTATTTTATGTTTCACATATTTTATGGGTGAGTGTTACACTCACGCCTATTTTATGTTTCACCTATTTTAGGGGTGTTTCACATATTTTATGGGTGTGTGTTCCACTCACGCCTATGTTTCACCTATTTTATGTTTCACATATTTTATGGTGAGTGTTCCACTCACGCCTATTTTATGTTTCACCTATTTTATGGGTGTTTCACATATTTTATGGGTGAGTGTTCCCCTCACGCCTATTTTATGTTTCACCTATTTTATGGGTGAGTGTTACACTCGCGTCTATTTTATGTTTCACCTATTTTATGGGTGGGTGAGTGTTACACTCACGCCTATTTTATGTTTCGCCTATTTTATGTTTCACCTATTTTATGGGTGAGTGTTACACTCACGCCTATTTTATGAGCAGATTCACCTATTTTATGGAATGGAAAACGCAATTGGAATCCCCATCAGGCAAATATAACCGTTTTTTGACCTAATTCAAATCGATCTAAGATTCTAGATTGAGCCAGAACGGGTTTAAGACGTATTTCGGCCAGCACTTGGTCGAATTCCATGAATACTTCCACCGCTAAAAAATCAGAAGATGAGGAAGAACTGGCCATGATGACGGGGAGGGTGAGAGAATGTGTAAATAATAGTAAGAAGTGCTATTTTAAAAAATAATAATAATATATTAATACCATTTTGTTAAATACCGATCATTGAAAGTAATTTTTAAAAAAATAGGGTTTAATTATATTGTTGTCCTAACAAATTTTATGATCCATCGATTTTTAATGGTATACTTACGTAAACAAAAATTATTTTTATTATCATAATACATTGTATTATGTATTTATAGGATTTTAATTGTTTAATATATGATTTTTTATATGTAAATTTAAGATTTTTATTATTATTGATAATTTTGATTATGTTGATCAATTATAAAAAATAATTTTTAATTGAGTTGGTACGTGTGTTTATCGGTGTTTTTGGTAATCAATTACGAATTAAGAAAGCAAGTGAGATTAATTCGAAAAATTTCCAAAATAATTTGTGCAAATGGTTCGTGTGAACACACATGCATCTAAATTGAATGCAGTCGTCATTTGCACGATAACGGCATAAAAACAGACTTTAAATGAAGTTAAATAGTAATAAAAGATAAGGTAAAACACAATAAATGGCATTAAACAAATATGAAAAGACTGGATGCAGGCACATACATGTTTCTCACACATTGTTTCGCTAATGTATGAGTCTGTTATTTATTCTATTTACAAAATAATCGTCGGTGAAGGTTCCACCCGCTATGAAACTAATATGCTTTACCCCACGTTAAATCTTCAGGGGTTCATTAGTGTGCCTACGTGTCACCCATGATTCATTCTGTTTATAACCTGCATTGAGTTATAACTGCTTCAAATGTCCCCACAGGCTTTTGATCATAACTACTTGACATGTTGTCGACGCAACTTCCTCAAAGCCTTTGGACTTGTACAAAATATTAAGTCTTTAATCTTTCGTGGTTCGGTCGACAGGTATATTTGTTGTAATTAGGGTCCTGTCGACTGCCCTTTTTTGCACCCTAAATTTTGACCATTAGATCCTCATCATCATTCTAAGATCATCTTCATTTGTTTATCTAACTATAACCTATTTCAAGTTTGTCTTTGTCAAGATACAGATGAATCAGAGTTCCATACAGTCTGAAACCGAGGTTTCGTTGGTCAGATCAGTCAATGTATTGAATTGATTCTCCATGAAACAAGTCTCTACATCATTAAAGATACTACATTTGGTCAAGTATGAATCCAATTTGAGGTTGTCACTCAAAGATCAAGAACAATGCAGCCCAGGACACCCGATTAGGGTTTCTGATTAGGAAAAGTCAACTGTAGTTTAACTTTTGATTTAAAAGGTGTTCCAATGATAGAATCGTGATCCATGAAGCTTTATGGCTTAGTGAAGTCTACCCAAGGGATTTCAAGACCTCAAAAGACCCAGAACATCAACAGTCGATCCTGTAGTTATCGATCGACTGTTTCATTTGACTAAAAAGTCAACTCTTTGACCATAAGGAATTTGACCTCAAAATTTGAAGCAAATGTGTTCCTAATGACATATTACATCTAGCCGTGAAGTTTCATGACCATTGGATTAATGATTGACGAGTAATCAAAAAAGTCGGGAATCAGGGTTTTGAAAAGGGCAAGACCATAACTTCCTAACCACACATCCAAATGAGGTGGTTCAAAGCTTTTGTTCGAAAGGTCTTGTCAATTACTACAAAGTGTCACAGTGGTCCATGTGCAAAAAATGCATAGATTTAGAGTTATAGAAACACTTAGAAAAATTCTAAGTTTTTGGCATTTTTAGACATGTTTTCAGCCAACTTTGAGGGGTTTTTTGACCCAGTTCCACTTGGAATCTGAAAATCATGTAAACATAAAAGTTATTGAGCACCATGAGGGATTTCCAAAAAGTCCAAGAACTCCTCCATAGCCCTTGTTAGTTGAGACTTTCGAATTGGACAAGTTGGCTTCAAACACTTAATGATCATCATGTCAAAACTCAACATAGACTTGGTTTCCAACCATGTACTTCATTTCTAACCATGGAATGACCTCTGATAGGATGTATTAGAGTGCACTTTGAACTAGGTCAAAAAATAATCCAAGCAAATCTTAAGTTCTAGACAAGACCCATTAGTTTAATGAAAAAAATGCAAAAGGTACACCATGAGAGAAAGTATTGGTGGCTGCAGCAGGGGGGTCCTTGCTCACTCAAAGGTCACTTCTCACAACTTATTTCTAGTTGGTTTTAGAGGGCTAAACTCCTTGCAAGCAAGCAAAGCTTGCAGAACCAAAACCATCATATGGATTCATGAGATTTTCACTAAAACCACCTTGAATACCACTTGGACAATTTTGCCCCAAACTTCACTTGGCATATAAATAGAGGGTTCATCCCACTCTATTCCAGACACCATAGCTCTCAACACACAAGAGAACACATAGCTCTCCTTCTTACCATCCTTGCTTGTAAGTGAAGAAAAACACCAAATTTGCTCCCTTTGCAATTTTCACACCAGTCCCACTTCTAAACATAAAACCACCTCAAAAACCATACACACACACACACACACACACACACACACACTCAAAATGATAATTTGAAGTTGTTCCCACCATTGGTCTTATCAAGAGAAACCTAGATCAAAAAGTTAACTTTCATACCACCATACTTTGACTTTTGTGCAAGTTTCACACTAAATCACTACATAGACCATTTTCCATCACCATAACACTTGGAACACCTCATATCCATGTTATATTAGCTGTCTAATGTCTCAAATCACAGCTGGAAGTGAATTTACTCAAACTGTCCATAAAGTTGCATTATTTCTTCAAAAAGAAGTAACAATCTCAAGCTTGCATAAAAGGAAGGAATTCTTGCGTTTGCTTAGCTTAAGTGTGGGAAGACTACAAGAGGTATGTAGCTTTGAACCCCCTCATTATTATGCATCATGTATGTATGGATTTGCTTTGTTGAAAGATAGACATTGTTATGTTAAAGTTGTAATTTTGATGTCAAAGTATGTGTGAAGCCAATACCATGTGTGGTTATTGTTGGAATGTCATTAAGTTTAGTATGTGTATGTTACTACTTTTGTGAAAGCATGTTATTGAATGTATGATGAGGATAAGCTCTAAAATTGTTATGTTGGGTGAACACCAAACTATTTTGAAAACTGTCAAGGCCTAGGTTTAATGATTTGATCTTAACATTGTCATGTTTGTTGTTTGTGAACCTTAATTTAGTGCATACCTGGATCTGTCTAGCATAATTAGAGCTTGCATTATGGATTGTCATTAGGGTTTGCAGTGGGACAGTCATTTGATTTCTTTTCTTGGATGCTGCTGTTAGAGGTCGTGTTTAGATTTGATCTATCATCTCTATTGAGATGCTTAGAGTTGTTGGCTCTTTATGATGGTTTTCATCCACATAGCCTTGACATTGTAATGTCAGTTTTTTTAGTTTTGCTTAGTGTTAGTTTACTTTCCTTGTGTTTTAACTTTAGGCTGTGAGCTTCAGCTTGTAGGATGGTTTGAGATGTGGCAATGCTTAAGTTATATCTTGTTGTCCATGACTGTTCTTAAAGGTTGAGTTTATCAACTCAGGCCTGATAGTTGCCAGGCTTAGTTTCTCATTTTAGAGGGTAGTGTTGCTTGGATTTTCATTTGAGATGAGGTTGTAATCAGGTTGGTGGTCTTGAGGGTTTAGAATTGTTGTGTGCCTCAGTTTTGTTAGATCCTTGATGGCAATTTGTTTTGGTTAGCTGTTAGTTAAGTTTAGTATGGTTTATGTTGAGCTTATTGTTGTTGTTAAACATTAGGGGTTGTTGTTTTAGGTAGGATAATTAAGGCTAGTAAGTTTTCTCTGCTGGTGTGATGTATGAGGATAGAGTTGTCACTATAGGACTGTCTGTAACATCCTAATTTTTCCATACACTAAATAATATATCTAGTTAGATTTGAGATTTTAACAATGCTAGTTATTAAAAATTAAATGTTGAAACTAACACTTATAATAATTAATTTATTAATTAATTACTTTTTATATTTATTACTTTTATTCTTCAATTTGAATATCATCGTTTCATTTTATAAACTAAACTTTGAAATTTAAATTGGTACTTAAAACCCTTAACTTTAAGTTAATTAATTATTCATATTATTATTATCATTATTGTTGTTCTTGTTTTGTTATTATTAATTGATTTTATTTTATTTGAATATTATCATTTTACTCTATAAACCAATTAATAAATAAAATAATCTTAAGACAATAAAAATATCAAATAACTATCCTTTTTACTATTTTTATTATTATTAATATTATTAACATTTTACTTTTTATAAAAGAAATATATATCTCATTTTCTATTAATATCCTACATAATATTATGTCATGAAATCAAGCTCCCATACCTTTGTCATAAATTATTTTCACAAAGTCATACTAGAACACCTAAAGCACTATTGATGAAAGATTAGTAAATATTTGATAGAGACATATTTACTAGCAAGAGTTGAAAAGTTGGAAGGTATGGGCAAAAGATGATAAATTATGTTATTTTAATATTTTACAACTAGTATAAATAGGGGTCTCTTCCACCCCATTTTCATTCATTCATTCACAAATCATCTTTCTTACTTCTTTACTTCTTTCCTTCTCTAATTTCTTCATATAGCAATATTAGTTTTAGTTATTGAAGTTCCCACGATATCGGTTCGTAACCTTTAGAGTATTTTGTGGTAAAAGTTCTTCTAAAGTTTCAAGGGAGTTTTATACGTCAAAGTTCTGCCCAAATCATTTTCATAAGTAATCGGTAAGCCGTTATAATGTCCATTTTATTTTAATTATATTATTTTAATTATGTTATTTATATAAAGGTTATTTTAAATTTTCTATGCAAATTCCGTTCAGACGTCGATATATTGAACTTATAAAGTCCAAAATAAATTTTACCATTTTAAGTCGTTATAATGCCCAAATTTTATTATAATTTAAATGTTATTAGAAATATACTCTTGACAATTTTCTAAAACAAACAAATTCAAAAGGAGGTATAATATAATTTATATTTGAATTTAATAATTATTTTGGAGGTTATTATGATATATTTAAATAAATAAATATTTCAAGTTATAACGGGATTATGTTCAATTAACCATAAATTATATTCTAATTATTTCATAAATTTCGTACAATCCAACGGTTATCGTAAATTAGGTTCTTGGCAAAGATCGAAGACAACACTTGTGGACTTTCAACAACACTCAACAAAAGGTGGGGGCAAGATTTCGTATACGATTGGGACGGTTAGCGTAAAATAACTTAATATATATGTGTGTAGTGGTGACCTAAGCCCTACTAGCGATAAATAATTAAGGAGAGCCTATTCTCAAATAATGATTTTCACAAATCACTAGGCGAGGTTACGCCGGCCTTAATTAATTATCATAGGAATAATCTTTGACAATTTGGTATTGTATTGTGCTTGCATTATTCGGTTAATTTTATAATTGTTTATTTTATTTATACTTGAATGATTGTGATTGATAGATTAAGGAAATAATCGGTTAATGAGAGAAAAACATTGCTAGATATTAAGTAATTGATCCCCATTAACATAAGGAAAGTTGGATACAATGAGTAGTTATATTTGGTTGGGTTCTGGCTAAGGAAAGACTTGGTCGACTATGCCGTTTACAGTCCACCTCTCTTACCTGGGAAGTTAACCATACAATTACCCATTATACAAACTGAACTTATTATGTAAGGACAAAGATCAAATATGGCAAGACATTGGATGGATTTGGTACTCAACCTAAGTATCTAGATAATAAGTATAACTTGAAAAGTTGATACGATAATTCCCCATTATTAACTTAATACTTATGGCTAAGAGTTGCCACAAGATGAGTGAGTGATCATATAGACTTGCATTAAGGAATGTGTAAGTCCACCGCCGTGCGGTATGGGACGCACGAGGTTGATCAGTCGCCTGCAATCCCGACGGGGATTATTATCTATGCATGCTAGGCAAGACAAGGTTCTTGGCCTGAATTCTCAGGGACGATCGACTTATAACACCTAGGCTCCATGTGAAGTTAGGTGGCGTAGCTCTTGGTAATTGGGAGTACGTTGGTGGCATGTGGTCTAGTGATATCTGATCTTGGTAAATGGGATAGATATCATTGACAGCGTTTAGTGGCCTGAGTCAGCATATAGTTCAGGGATGCATTAGAATAAATAAAGTATATGTAATTGTGGGTATAAGATACGCTTGTTTGTATAAATATGGTTTCCATATATATTATTATTTTACACATTCATTCCCACTTTTAAACTTGTACATGAATCTTAGCCCTGTGTCATTTTTGTTTTGCATTTTGGATTATTTTATGACGATCAGACGATGAGCTCGAATCTTGCGTACTTCCCGACAACTCAGAAGGAAAGGATATGAAGTGACGTGGAGATGTGTTACTATAACATCTAGATTGGGAGCTGTTAGTGTTTTGTCAAACGCTAATCACATCCCTACTACTACAGTCAGTATAAGTGTCAGTCTTGTTGGACTTAGGAGGTCCCTTTTGGTATGCTTTCTTTTTGGTTTCCTTTCTGTACTTTTATTTTATGTTTTATCTATGTGGCAAGGCCGCTAGTCTTAACGGTGTCAAACTCTGTAAAATATATTTGAAGCATATGTATGTGAAACAGTATGTTTTTAAATAATTAAGTATTGTCCTTTAAAAATTTCAAATTTTTCTGTATTTTTATAAGGTTTCATTAGAATTCCACTAATGGGACATAGGCTGTCTCATTTAATGGTATCAGAGCTGGTCGATTCAGCTCGGACCGTAAGTGTCTAGAATTATACTGACTGTATCAAGTTGGATTCCAAACTGGATGATAACTTTTCTTCTGTGCATTGAGTCTTCATCTTGAGAGCCTTCTAGTATAATGGTCTAGGAAACTTATTTAGCACACTTTATTTTTCCTCCCCAACGGTCACAAACCCAACGGTAACGTAACGGACACTTCACAAAATTCACTTTATAAATACTTCACACCCATCCATTATTTTCATATCAATTCCTAAATATTTATCTATACCTTTCAAATGGCTAAATCCTTTCTTTTATTCATCACTCTTCTTGTCATTATTTTGTTTGTTATTGGTATCATCAAGCATGAAGAATTAGGTAAAGATTTCGTAGCAATAATGATAATTATAGTTTTACCACTATTAGTCTTAGCTTGGTTTACAAGTAGAGGTTTTTGAATGAGACATGGTCACGATTTTTGTAATCGTTGTTATTAAATAAATTGATACATTTTTGTTTATACATTAAATGTTGATTATGTTTTCCTGAATTCTAGTTATATTTAAGATATTAATTCAACATTTTAGACACAATTATCCCTTGCCTGTGGGAGACTTGATAAAAATCCTTATCGATGAATCATTCATTGGGATATAAATATACATAATTGTTATGTTCTTTATGTCTTGTGAATGATTGAACCTAATAACTATTCCTTTTCAGGAAGTTATGGTTCAGAACGTCAGAGGTGCGAGGCGTGGTAGGAGTGCTGCTAGAGGCACTACTAGAGGTATACGTAGGAATGCGAGTGATGAAGTTACTCCTGAAGGAGCACCTACCATTCCCATTGGACGAGAAGATCATTCCCAAACTGGAACGAACTCTCAAGCTGACACTCGAGATGTTCGTGAACTTGCTGCAGCTGTGTTAGTTCAAACACAACAAAATGCTCAAATCCTGCAAATCACTCGAGATCATCAACTCTTTCAGCAACAACAAAGGGAAATGGTGCATGAGGATACAGGATTGAACTCGTTTCTGAAAGGAAAACCACCACAGTTTGGTGGTGACTTTAATCCGGAGGGTGCTGAGAAATGGTTGCAAGAAATGGAGAAGATATTTTCTTTCACTCACTGTAGAGAGAATAGAAGGGTTGGTTATGCAACATTCATGCTGACAGGCGATGCTGAAGCTTGGTGGAGAGGAAAGTATAGATTATTGGAAGAGGAAGGAAGAGAAATCAATTGGACCTTGTTCAAAGAAGAATTTTTGGGGAAGTATTTTCCAAAGTTATGTAGGAAAGAGAAGGAGAGAGAATTTCAGAATCTACGTCAAGGTGTGATGACGGTGGGAGAATATACTAGGAAGTTTGAATCCTTGCTAAAGTATTCTGAGTTTTACCGCTTGCATCCAAGGGAAGAATGGATGTGTGAAAAGTATCAAGATGGATTGAAATATGATATCCAGAGGGCAGTTTTACCTCTGCATATTATGCGCTTTGGTGAGCTAGTAGAAAGGTGTCTGGAGTTGGAAGGGATTGACAATAGGAAGAATCAATATGGATCAGGAGGATCAACCCAAAACAACAATCACAAGGGCCACTTTAACCGAGGCCACGGAGGAAGAATCCAACGAGGGGGTAGGCCATATCAAAGGCCTACACCTTATCATAACCAGGATTCTAGAAGGTTAATGTTCAAGTGTTACAGCTGTGGAGGGGCACATCTTAACAAAGATTGTCCAAATAGAAATATTGGAACTTGTTTTCGCTGTGGTCAGAAAGGCCACTTTCTCAAAGATTGTCCCCAAGGACAAAGTCAACCAACAGGCCAGAGGAGCGGCCTAATAAACAATAACAACATAGGGAGAGCAAGAAATGGAGGCCCAAGTGTTGGTCAGAGACCTCAGAATCAAAATAAGCCAACCACAGGAAGAGTATTTACAATTAGAGGAGCTGAGATCTCAAAGTCAGCTGGGTTAATTCAAGGTATGTGTTTAATTGGAGATAAGTTGGTATCAGTTTTATTCGATTCAGGAGCTACACATTCTTTTATATCTACCTCTTGTGCTGAATTTTTGGGATTCGAAATTGTTGATCACGATTATAAGTTGACTATCACAACTCCCTCGGGAGAAAGAATGGTAACTTATTCAGTCTGTGTAGACTGTCCAATAATCTTAGAAAATAGAAGATTCTTAGTAGATCTTGTGGTACTCCCGCTACAAGACCTAGATGTCATCTTAGGAATGGATTGGTTATCAGCCAACGATGTCAACTTGAGATGCAAGGAGAAAATTTTTACATTTGGAGAAGATAGTGGAGAAATCAGCAAAGCTGAAACCCTCACTCAAAGTTTTATGATGCTATTCTCCATGTCAGTAGGAGAAACCCCTAGTGTGGAAAATTTTCCCGTAGTCTGTGAATTCCCGGAAGTCTTTCCAGAAGAAGTTCCAGGTTTACCACCGGTTAGGGAAGTGGAATTTTCTATAGACTTGGTTCCAGGAACTGGACCAATTTCTATATCTCCTTATCGAATGTCACCCTCAGAGCTTGCGGAGTTAAAGAAACAATTAGACGAGATGTTAGAGAAAGAATTTATTAGACCAAGTGTATCGCCATGGGGAGCTCCAATCTTGTTTGTGAAGAAGAAGGATGGTTCTTCTAGACTTTGTGTGGATTACAGACAACTCAATAAAGCCACTGTGAAAAACAAGTATCCTTTGCCTAGAATCGACGACTTGATGGATCAGTTAAAAGGAGCATCAGTATTCTCAAAGATTGACTTGAAGTCTGGATATCATCAGATCAGGGTGAAGGAAGATGATATTCCAAAAACAGCTTTTAGATCCCGTTATGGACACTATGAGTACTTAGTTATGCCATTTGGTTTGACTAATGCTCCAGCAGTATTCATGGATTACATGAATAGGATCTTTAGGTCATACTTAGATCAATTTGTTGTAGTTTTCATTGATGACATTCTGATTTATTCCAAGAATGAGGTAGAGCACAGAGAACATTTGAGAATTGTGCTACAGATATTAAAGGACCTTCAATTGTACGCGAAATTCTCGAAATGTGAATTTTGGTTGAAGGAGGTACAATTTCTTGGTCATGTAATTAGTAAAGAAGGTATTGCAGTAGACCCAAGTAAAGTCGAAGCAATAACAAAGTGGGAGAGTCCAAAGAATGTTGGCGAGATTCGAAGTTTTCTTGGACTAGCTGGATATTATCGGAGGTTCATTGAAGGATTTTCAAAGATCGCTTTGCCCATGACTCAGTTAACGAGGAAAGGTAAAAACTTTGAATGGACTAAAGAGTGTGAAGAAAGTTTTCAGAAGCTAAAGGAAAGATTGACTTCATCACCAATACTCATCTTACCAGACCCATTAGGAAATTTTGATGTGTATTGTGATGCGTCATATCAAGGTCTTGGGTGTGTGTTGATGCAAGAAAGGAAAGTGATAGCTTATGCATCAAGACAATTGAAGGTGCATGAGAGGAACTACCCAACTCACGACCTAGAGTTAGCGGCAATTGTGTTTGCCTTAAAGATTTGGAGGCATTATCTTTATGGATCAAAGTTCACTGTGTTAAGTGATCACAAAAGCCTGAAGCATTTATTTGATCAGAAAGAATTAAACATGAGACAAAGGCGCTGGATGGAATTCTTGAAGGACTATGATTTTGAGTTGCAATATCATCCCGGAAAGGCCAATGTTGTAGCAGACGCTTTGAGTCGAAAGAAACTTCATGTATCTGCAATGATGTTGAAGGAAGAAGAGTTGATTGACAAATTCGTGGATTTAAACTTAGGAGTACATCACAATGAAGGAAGTATATTCATAGGCGCTATTGTCGTGTCTAATGAATTTCTGAAATGGATCAAAGATGAACAACAACTTGATGACCGTCTAGTGAGCATAAAGGAAAATATAAGAAATGGTCAAAATGGAGAGTTTAACATAAGGAGTGATGGAATCCTAAGGTTTAAAGAAAGGTTGTGTGTACCTCAAAATCAGGATATTCAAAAGTTGATTTTGGAAGAGGGCCACAAAAGTAAGTTGAGTTTTCATCCAGGAGCCACAAAGATGTATCAAGACTTGAAGAAAATGTTTTGGTGGGTTGGAATGAAGAGACATATAGCAGAATATGTTCAAAGTTGCTTGGTATGTCAGAAGGCAAAGATTGAACATCAGAAGCCAGCCGGATTGCTACAACCTTTAGATATTCCAGAGTGGAAGTGGGACGGAATAGCCATGGATTTTGTAACCGCTTTGCCTAAGACTCAGAAACAACATGATGCAATTTGGGTGATCATTGATAGGTTGACAAAGAGTGCACATTTCATTCCCATCAACCAGACGTTTAAATTAGAGAGACTAGCTCAGGTATATGTAAAGGAGATTGTTAGATTGCATGGAATACCTTCAAGTATAGTCAGTGATAGAGATCCCAGATTCACATCAAATTTTCGGCATCAGTTGCATTTAGAGTTAGGAACAAAACTGAGGTTAAGTTCAGCTTATCATCCCCAAACGGATGGCCAGTCTGAGAGGACGATTCAATCGTTAGAGGATTTGTTGAGAGCTTGTGCTCTTGAACACAAAGGAAGTTGGGACGAGATCTTACCATTGATTGAGTTTACTTACAACAATAGTTTTCACTCAAGTATCGGCATGGCTCCATATGAAGCATTATACGGAAGAAAGTGTCGTACACCTTTATGTTGGTATGAGGTTGGAGAAAATAAAATATTGGGTTCAGAATTCGTGCAACAAACGACAGATCAGGTTAAACTTATTAGAGAAAAAATGAAGGCAGCACAGGACCGTCAAAAGAGTTATAATGATAAGAGGAGAAGACCTTTGGAGTTCGAGGCAGGAGATCACGTGTTCATTAGGGTAACTCCTAGGGCGGGAATTGCACGAGCAATCAAAACTAGGAAGTTAACACCAAGGTTTATCGGGCCTTTTCAAATTCTACGGCGGATTGGACCTGTAGCGTATCACATTGCTTTGCCGCCAAACTTGTCTAATCTTCATGATGTATTTCATGTATCACAACTGAGGAAGTATTATCCGGACCCTTCACATGTCATTGAGCCTGAAACTGTGGAACTTAGAGATAATTTGGAATATGAGGCTATACCTGTCAAGATCTTAGATCATCGTATTAAAGAACTTCGTGGAAAGCAAATACCATTGGTTAGAGTCGTGTGGGATGATGTAACTGGTGATTCTACTTGGGAAAGAGAAGAAGACATGCGTCAGAAGTATCCACATATGTTTTAGGTACGCTAAATTTCGAGGACGAAATTTCTTTTAAGGGGGGTGGTAATGTAACATCCTAATTTTTCCATACACTAAATAATATATCTAGTTAGATTTGAGATTTTAACAATGCTAGTTATTAAAAATTAAATGTTGAAACTAACACTTATAATAATTAATTTATTAATTAATTACTTTTTATATTTATTACTTTTATTCTTCAATTTGAATATCATCGTTTCATTTTATAAACTAAACTTTGAAATTTAAATTGGTACTTAAAACCCTTAACTTTAAGTTAATTAATTATTCATATTATTATTATCATTATTGTTGTTCTTGTTTTGTTATTATTAATTGATTTTATTTTATTTGAATATTATCATTTTACTCTATAAACCAATTAATAAATAAAATAATCTTAAGACAATAAAAATATCAAATAACTATCCTTTTTACTATTTTTATTATTATTAATATTATTAACATTTTACTTTTTATAAAAGAAATATATATCTCATTTTCTATTAATATCCTACATAATATTATGTCATGAAATCAAGCTCCCATACCTTTGTCATAAATTATTTTCACAAAGTCATACTAGAACACCTAAAGCACTATTGATGAAAGATTAGTAAATATTTGATAGAGACATATTTACTAGCAAGAGTTGAAAAGTTGGAAGGTATGGGCAAAAGATGATAAATTATGTTATTTTAATATTTTACAACTAGTATAAATAGGGGTCTCTTCCACCCCATTTTCATTCATTCATTCACAAATCATCTTTCTTACTTCTTTACTTCTTTCCTTCTCTAATTTCTTCATATAGCAATATTAGTTTTAGTTATTGAAGTTCCCACGATATCGGTTCGTAACCTTTAGAGTATTTTGTGGTAAAAGTTCTTCTAAAGTTTCAAGGGAGTTTTATACGTCAAAGTTCTGCCCAAATCATTTTCATAAGTAATCGGTAAGCCGTTATAATGTCCATTTTATTTTAATTATATTATTTTAATTATGTTATTTATATAAAGGTTATTTTAAATTTTCTATGCAAATTCCGTTCAGACGTCGATATATTGAACTTATAAAGTCCAAAATAAATTTTACCATTTTAAGTCGTTATAATGCCCAAATTTTATTATAATTTAAATGTTATTAGAAATATACTCTTGACAATTTTCTAAAACAAACAAATTCAAAAGGAGGTATAATATAATTTATATTTGAATTTAATAATTATTTTGGAGGTTATTATGATATATTTAAATAAATAAATATTTCAAGTTATAACGGGATTATGTTCAATTAACCATAAATTATATTCTAATTATTTCATAAATTTCGTACAATCCAACGGTTATCGTAAATTAGGTTCTTGGCAAAGATCGAAGACAACACTTGTGGACTTTCAACAACACTCAACAAAAGGTGGGGGCAAGATTTCGTATACGATTGGGACGGTTAGCGTAAAATAACTTAATATATATGTGTGTAGTGGTGACCTAAGCCCTACTAGCGATAAATAATTAAGGAGAGCCTATTCTCAAATAATGATTTTCACAAATCACTAGGCGAGGTTACGCCGGCCTTAATTAATTATCATAGGAATAATCTTTGACAATTTGGTATTGTATTGTGCTTGCATTATTCGGTTAATTTTATAATTGTTTATTTTATTTATACTTGAATGATTGTGATTGATAGATTAAGGAAATAATCGGTTAATGAGAGAAAAACATTGCTAGATATTAAGTAATTGATCCCCATTAACATAAGGAAAGTTGGATACAATGAGTAGTTATATTTGGTTGGGTTCTGGCTAAGGAAAGACTTGGTCGACTATGCCGTTTACAGTCCACCTCTCTTACCTGGGAAGTTAACCATACAATTACCCATTATACAAACTGAACTTATTATGTAAGGACAAAGATCAAATATGGCAAGACATTGGATGGATTTGGTACTCAACCTAAGTATCTAGATAATAAGTATAACTTGAAAAGTTGATACGATAATTCCCCATTATTAACTTAATACTTATGGCTAAGAGTTGCCACAAGATGAGTGAGTGATCATATAGACTTGCATTAAGGAATGTGTAAGTCCACCGCCGTGCGGTATGGGACGCACGAGGTTGATCAGTCGCCTGCAATCCCGACGGGGATTATTATCTATGCATGCTAGGCAAGACAAGGTTCTTGGCCTGAATTCTCAGGGACGATCGACTTATAACACCTAGGCTCCATGTGAAGTTAGGTGGCGTAGCTCTTGGTAATTGGGAGTACGTTGGTGGCATGTGGTCTAGTGATATCTGATCTTGGTAAATGGGATAGATATCATTGACAGCGTTTAGTGGCCTGAGTCAGCATATAGTTCAGGGATGCATTAGAATAAATAAAGTATATGTAATTGTGGGTATAAGATACGCTTGTTTGTATAAATATGGTTTCCATATATATTATTATTTTACACATTCATTCCCACTTTTAAACTTGTACATGAATCTTAGCCCTGTGTCATTTTTGTTTTGCATTTTGGATTATTTTATGACGATCAGACGATGAGCTCGAATCTTGCGTACTTCCCGACAACTCAGAAGGAAAGGATATGAAGTGACGTGGAGATGTGTTACTATAACATCTAGATTGGGAGCTGTTAGTGTTTTGTCAAACGCTAATCACATCCCTACTACTACAGTCAGTATAAGTGTCAGTCTTGTTGGACTTAGGAGGTCCCTTTTGGTATGCTTTCTTTTTGGTTTCCTTTCTGTACTTTTATTTTATGTTTTATCTATGTGGCAAGGCCGCTAGTCTTAACGGTGTCAAACTCTGTAAAATATATTTGAAGCATATGTATGTGAAACAGTATGTTTTTAAATAATTAAGTATTGTCCTTTAAAAATTTCAAATTTTTCTGTATTTTTATAAGGTTTCATTAGAATTCCACTAATGGGACATAGGCTGTCTCACTGTCTGTTAGTTTGGTTTTCAGATTTTGTTGGTATAATGTTGTGCCTGCTGTCCACAATGTTGTTAGGATCTTTAACTTGGATTCTCATCAGTTTGCATTAGACCTCTAGGAACTCATTTGAATCATTTGTTTTGGTTGAGGTAAGACTTTTACCTTTACTTTGAATGGCCAAAAAGCCAATGATGAGTAGGTTGTTGATCAGCTCATTATCTTGAGGTTGGATCAATCTCTGTTGGCATATAAGGTTGCACTTTTAGCTGCTGCATTGATATGTATTGAGTGCATTAACTCGTGGCATGTTGATTGAGAAAGGGTTGCTACCTTGGTGCATTGCTTTAGTATCATAATAACACTGCATAATATTTTTAGAATCACTTCACTAAATTAACCATTTGATGATCACATTGTGATTCTATTGAGAAACTGAGTTTTTCTTTTGAAACGCATCTTGAATTTTACATTTAAGTGAGAACAGGCCCCTTACTTGTATGAGAGTACACCTGGTTTGACCTTTGCTCTTTAAATTTCATTTCAAATTGATGCTTTGCATGTTCCATCGTGTTTTTCATTGTGGATTTCATTTCAAAAATTGGTTGATACCATCTTCTTCCTTGTGAAAAAACAAGTATGTTTGACTTTAATTTCATTAAATTTGGTTAAGAATTGAAGATTTGAGATTGAAATCGTTTTTTGAGTTTTGCCTTGAGTTTGCCATGGTTTGGTTGCCCAGAAACACGCCTTTTGTGGTATATGTTCAACTGGGGGCTTGATACATTGGATGTATCGCCGCCCTAGTGGTTGTCACCTTGCTTTCAAGTGTCTTGCCATGCCATGTGAACTGACTTCGACCCTTAGCGAGGTCACTTTTTCATCATTTTTATGATTTTCATGGTTTTTACTATTTCTCCTTCCATTTCCATCTATTACTCACATGCATGAAGTGGTAGAGTTGGCAATATTTTGAGTCCATGATCTCAAGGTCTTGGGTTCAAACCTTGAAGGAGACATTTTCTTCTTTTTAATCACTAATTTATTTGATTTTTATTTAAATTTCAAATTAACATAACTTCTTCATTTTTAATCATTTTTAAATGATTCTTTTTGCTAACTTCTTGTGTTGTAACATATTTTCATATAATGTTTAAAGAATTCTAAAAATCATATTTTAGAAACATTATACATTGTGAGAAAGTTGTGTGCCTTTTTAGGGTTTTCACCCTCCTATCTCTCATTCTTCATTTCAAAACTCTAATTTCATTCTATTTGAGTTTAATTTGACGTTATAACTTGGCTTATTAGCTCCCATGTGTATTTGAGTTTTGAAACAAAACATTTTTCTTGTAAGCATTTAAGTGGTTCATCTTTTGAAACTTATGAAATCCCCATGAAATATTTAACTTCTTACTTACATGGCTGTGACATTGTTTCATTGTCTATACTTGTTTGTCATCAAATGTATGGTGTTTGCTTATGTGATTACATATGACATCCTTTGACCTATAACATGTTCACCGCAAGTTATAACTTATTTGCATTTATTCATTGGTAGTTACCTTCACCTTTGTTAAGATATTTCATAGTTGTTACCTTCATCTTTGTTAAGATATACTTTCATCTTTGTTAATATATACTTTTATCTTTGTTAAGATATACTTTCATATTTGTTAAGATATTTCATGGTTGTTACCTTTATCTTTGTTAAGATATTTCATGGTTTTTACCTTCATCTTTGTTAAGATATCTCATGGTTGTTACCTTCATCTTTGTTAAGATATCTCATGGTTTTTACCTTCATCTTTGTTAAGATATTTCATGGTTGTTACCTTCATCTTTGTTAAGATATCTCATATTTTTACCTTCATCTTTGTTAAGATATCTCATGGTTTTTACCTTCATCTTTGTTAAGATATTTCAAGGTTGTTACCTTCATCTTTGTTAAGATATTTCATGGTTGTTACCTTCATCTTTGTTAAGATGTTTCATAGTTGTTACCTTCATCTTTGTTAAGATATGTCATTTGGTTTTGACCTCTTGTGCTTAAGTCTTGTAAGAACCCCTTCATGATATTGTAATATCTTTGTGCCTTATTTGGTTGTAACCATTTATCTTGATTGAAATCTTTGCTTGATATTGTCATATGCTTGTATGTTCTTGGTTGTAACCATACATCTTATATATTCATCATGTGTGAATGTTTTTGCTTTGTTAAGTTATTCCCCAAGTGATGGAACTTTTTAGTTCTCATCCATGTTGCCTCATCTTTCCCCTTCCAAAGGAAAGTCTCTCTATTGACCCTTGGGTCATAGATAGCTCATTACCCTCATAGGTCTGGATAGAGCCTTCTCCCTCCCTTTTGGTATGGATAGAACCAATTGGTCTTACCCTTTAGAACTTAGGTTTAGAGTTCTTCAATCCTTGTAGGCCTGGATAGAGCCTTTTCCCCCTTTTGGTCTAGATAGAACCAATTGGTCCCCGTTCTTTGGTCGTATCCGAACTATGGGTGCTCTGATTTCTCATTTGTTAATGGGAATACATAGGCACAAGATGCGATATCTTGACGAGCAACCCCCTGACGTGGTTAGAGTCAATCCTTGTAGGCCTGGATAGAGCCTTTTCCCCTTTTTGGTCTAGATAGAATCAATTGGTCCCCGTTCTTTGGTCGTGCCCGAACTACGGACGCTCTGATTTCTCATTGGATAATGAGAATACGTAAGCACAAGATGTGATATCTTGACAAGCAACCTTCCCCTCCTTTTGTTCTGGATAAAACCAATTGGATTTACCCTGTAGAACTTAGGTTTAGAGTTCTTAATCCTAGTAGTCCTGGATAAAGCCTCCTTCCTCCTTTTGGTCTAGATATAACCAATTGGTCTTACAATGTAGAATTAGGTAGAGTTTGTTAAACTCTATGTAAGAATCATGGTGATGATTACTTACTCCCCTTCTTGAGTGTACAATTTAGATTAGAGAGTTTTGTTAAACTCTACACAAGCATGGTTATGTTTGTTCCCCTTTGAACCTTGATCATAATCAAGTGTTCTTCATCTCTAGTGAGGTGAACTACGATTGCTCTGATTCTATCCTAGTTAGGATACGTAGGCAGAGGATGCGATATCTTTGCGTGCAAGCTTAGAAACTATCTTTAGTTTTTTACCTATCAACTTTACCACTTTTACCCAATACCAAACCATAGCAAACATTTAGCAAACTTAGCATACAAACAAACAAAAGGTTCCTGTAGAGTACTACAGATGTTTAAGATGTGAAATACCTACCCTAGGCATAACCAACCCCCGATCCCCGATCTCTTAGCGTTATTATTACATCGCGCAAAGGGTTTTTCTTTCTTTAACTTTTCCTTTGGATAAATCAAAGTTCAGTTGTGAATTTTAAGAATTAAGATTCAAGTTAATCAATAGCTTGACATCAAGATTCTCAACACAACACCCTTATCGATATTTTTGACATATTTCCTCATGATCCTAATCTTATGGATCTGTTCCTGAGACTCCTACAAATCATGTTTTTCCCATTTGTCATTAATGTTCTTAAAACACTTCATTAATGTCTTCTAACAGTGAATGTCTTAGACCAAATCATTTGTATCTTTTCACTTTGACATTCTTGGTTAACTTTCTTCTAGCTGAAAATCCAAGTGCAACAAATGTCACTTAAAATATGTATCTTTCGACCAACATTTAAGTGAAGAAATATGGTATCTTTTGTAGATACTTTGTTACTATTATGGATGTTTTGTACACGTCATCTCAATATACCTTTCTCGTCTCTTTTTTAGAATGATGCAATGGAGATCTCATAGGGTCGATGTCTTTAAGAGGTGTGTAATTGCCATTTCTTCTTATAGAACTATTAGTGGGGTTTGTGTGCCAAGGGATGGTGGTGTCGGATGATTTAGGAATCCTGTGGGCTTGCGAGGCGACATCCTTGAGAATCTCTTAAGGCGTTGCTCCGAGGTTATCGCGTTGTACTAACTCTCTTTATATGTGACCTCATGATGAAGTTATTTGTTGATTCTCTTATACTCGTAGAGACCTTTCAGCCATGAGGTGCGTATTTTATTCTCGTATAAAATTTCAAATGCTAGTGATGAGTTCATCCGCTCTTTGCATTTCAATTTCGTGTTAAGTTATTGAAGGCTCTTGAGCCTTTATGGTTCTGGAGCATGTGTTTGTAGCTATGGTTTCTGATATGTTTTGCATTGAAACAATTGTTAAAAAGGCTGGAAGGACAGTAATATCCTAAAAGTGTTTCGGCTGATAGTTTGAGGAAATGGAGTCTGGTGAAATGAGATGGTTAAAGAAATTACTAAGATTGGATCAACTATCCCCGCGGGAGAAGGTGGAACTTCTTTTACGAGAGTGAGGATCGACGCCTTGGCTTGTGTCACAAGACTTACATTGCAATGAGCAGATATTTTAAAAGATTTTGAAATCACCATTATAGGATGAGAGAGATAACAATAATTAGATTGAGTAATAGATAGGTCAAGAAAATGCAACGGAAAGAACTTGACGAATTGGACTTGGAAATTCACGAGAGTCGTAAGACGATTCTAAGATTCTAACTTAAGGCAACACTATTCAAGTGTGAAACACAAGATTGATGGTATGTAGGTATAGAGCTCTTTGATACACGACGATGGGCAGTGTGTCTGCAAATTTAACACTTCCACACTCAATTCAGTGTAGTCAAATATTTGTAACTTACAAGAGTGAATAAAATTATACCTTTTATGATGCGTAGACAGACTCATATATGAAGGGTGATTAAAACTGATCATAATTAGCACGACACTGAATGTGCGAGACCGTCAGATTTGATCTAATAACTGATAATGAACAAATAGATGACAAAGGTCTACCTATTTATTATCCTATTATAAGTGTATTATGAATTGAACCTTTAGTATTGGGATGATCTTATTAGGTTGTTTAACCTCTCCAGGAAGAAAATCTTCTTAAAAGCCACACATATATGCCAATGAAACTGGCATTGTGTTACACGAAAATGTATAAATATTGACCAACATATAAACCTTGTGAGGTAGTGCACTTAAGTAATAATTCAATACTAAAATAATTTGTCACATTGTGAGACAGAGCATTTAAGTAATAATTCAATAAATAGCACCAAATATAAATGATAATTATTTATTGGGTCATGTTAACATGTATCATAAAGATACTATAATTAGAAAAATTAAATGCGATAAAATCATATTTAAAGTTTTAAAAAATTAAATGCATACATTCCAAGAGAATATCTCTATAAATAGTTTATTAACTAACATTTGCCTTATTTTAATCTCCCTATTATTTTTGTTAATTAGTTTTCCTATTCCAATTAGTATTCCAACTACTGCTTCATTGAAACTGCATTCTACACCAAAAACATTAAAAACTTGAATGAAATTGATTGAACATAACAAGATAAAATGAAGAGGCTGCATTCATGAAGTTTTCTTCCATGTTGACTAATGAAGAGGCTGTAATCATGAAGTTTTCTTCCATGTTGACTCATGAATTTTCTTTTAAATTTTTCTCAATATTAGCTCAAAAATTCTTAAAATGGTTTTCAAGCTCCATACATTTTTCCATCTTTCTTTTCTAATAAGAATTGTATTATGAACAAATTGGATAATTTCAATATGTAATTGGTTACTCACTTTGAAACCATCAAATTTCTCAATTACGTTAACCTTTTTTTACCAAAGATGTGAATATTTCTACGACAATAAGGTATGAAAGTAAGGCCAACTGATCACCTTGGCGAAGTCTTCAACCAAGTCTGAATGCCAATGTAGGGCTTCCATGACAAAAATTGACATATATTATTTGTGAGATATTAGATCGAACTTTAGTATAATTGAAGTCTGTTCTCGAGTAATGCGTGTTGTAGTCGAAGTTTGTTCTAACATGCATTAGTCAATATTGTTATGTTTGTTAGCATGTTGAATTATGCATTGCTTGTAAGCTCAATTGTTTTAGTTAGCTTGTACCCTAAGTTAGCTTGTAATGAATAATTGTTAAAAAGCTCATTAGGTTAGTGTGTTAGTTTTCTTATAAATAGCATGTTGGTCTTTCAACTTGTATAAGGAAAAATAGGAAGATAAAATCCAATTTTAATTGATGCCTAAATATTGGTCGTTACCAACATCATTTGCAAAGTCCAATTATTATAGGTACCCCTATAGTCCATTTGTCACTGGCCCCTATCTTTGAAAGTCCAAATGTAACTGACACTGACCCGTTAGAAGTTGGTTATAACTTATGCTTACTGTTGAAGTCCAATTTTGTTGGCACCTACAAAAATTGATGTTTGTTCATCGAGGTCTACCCTTTTCTTATGGTTATGTGAGAAACTGTAACCTTTCATTTGTGTCATTCTGTGAGAACCTGGAACCTTTTCTTATGGTTATGGGAGAAGTCGTAACCTTTCATATGTATTGTTCTAAGAGGAACCATAGCTCGTTTGAACTTTATTTTCTCTGTGAGAATTCACAGTCATTTTATCTTCGTTACGTGAGAACCTGTAACATATCTTCATGTTCTGTGAGAACCCATAACCCCTTTTCTTTACTCTGTGAGAACCCATAACCCCTTTTCTTTACTCGGTGAGAAGCCATAATTATTTCCCCATCATGTGAGAACTCAGGGTCGTTTCATTTATGATATACAATTTTAGATTGCTCTGTGAGAATCTATAGCTTATTTCTTTCTATTTTACTTATTTGTTAGTTATCCTTTGGTTGGTTCCGTGAGAAGCCAGAACTAACCATTTTCCTCAAGTATCCCCAGTGAGTCATTTTACCCTATTTCTTTTAATCCCCAGCAAACCTCACTAGCAAGTCATCTCAATAATCTCCACAGAGTCTCGTCTCATAACATCAATACAAGGGTCCTCATTATAGCATATCATGGCATGTAATCTTCATTTGTGAGGAAAAATCTGGGTCTTGTGTATTTAAATATCTTCCTTCAGATTTACATGAGGATTATAATATCTCATTGTCGTACATCAAAAAAATATGATCTTCGCGATGCGTAAAACTAGGGTTTGCACGATTACGGATGGACTTATGGGAGTTGTCACCAAACTTTATTTATTCCCACGAAGGGGAAGTGAAAACATCAAGAAAACCTGCGGGGAAAATGATAGGGTATGGTCATCACAACCATGTTGGGTTCGGAAGTTGGTTATGTAAGGAGAATGTATTAGCACCCCCTTACATCCATCGTACTTGATGGGAACCATCTAAGTTGTCTAGGCATGAAAGACATGTAATATCTCTAAAGAAAAAAGAAAGATTACTTGAAGGAAAATAAGAGATTTTATTATTGAGTTCGTCTGAATTTACAATCCAGTGTCTACGTATCCCGGAGGGAATCAGAACTATGTAGTTCTTGTCAAAAATGTTTTTTGTTTGTGGTGTGTTTTTTATGGATAATGTTAGGTAGTATGCCCCTATTGAAAAGGTTTTTAAACAAAAAATCCTGAAGGAAAAAAGGTGTGGATTTGTGAAATGTTTTTTAGGGTTTGGAAAATAGTTAGAGATAAAATCACACTAAAGTCTATAATAATAGGAGTGAGTATCTCGTACAATTGGTCCAGACGTCCCACATACGAAATACTCTAAGAAGAGGTAAGGAAAAACTCCCACAAATATTTTCCTATGTACTTTAGGCTCATGGCACACGATACCTATCGTATTTAGTGAAAGATATTTTTGTATTTTTGAGAAAAGATTTTAGTTTTAAGCGGAAAGGGAACTAGCATAATTTTATTATCCTAAAGATTGAGGTGAAGGGAAAGTTATGCTAATGTTATCATGCAAGAGTTCAAAACCTAAGATCTACTTTGATCCAATTTGTCGGAGACAAAGTTGAATCGAGAACCTAAGGGAACATGGAAAATTGATAAAAGAACACAAACATGTCAGATCTCGAATACCTATCTTATGTCAGATTCAAAGTTATTTCTTTTTTCCCTAACAAAGAAATAACTTTGAGAAGAATAAAAACCATAATTCCAAATATTCTCAGTTGAAGTAATAATGAAGCATTAATCATACACCCTAGCATCTTGATCCCGAGACATCCTTGATTTATGAGAAGCCAAAGCCCGACCTTGACTTTAAGGAAATATAGTCACAAAAATCCATCTAAGATATCTTCAAAGCATCGATCCATGAATGACCAAAGAATGAAGAAATAGTTCCAAAATAGAAACCCTGGGACCACTTTGAATCTAAATCAATTAGTCATGTATTGAAGTACTTGACTGTGAGAATATCCACTTGAAATTAATGCACCTGCATAAGCTGATTAATCATAATAAGCATGCACACAAGATCCCATGACCTAATTCTTATAGGATCATGGCCAATGGTCAGATGATCTTACAGAGAGAAAACAAAGAAATGTAGGACAAATATGGGGTATGACATCCATATCATCCGATAAAGATATTTAAATAGGGGCAGATGTCATACCCCAATTTTGTCACCACCTTTTATTTTTATTGTCCAAAGCATTTACATTGTTTAATGGGTGATCATTTGGCCTTTGGCCATGATCCATTAAGGTTGAATAAAAGAAGTTGGTGACCTTATTCACAAGATCATTACAGGATGGATTTTTTGTTTGTTTGTTAGAATAACTTAAATGCAAGTTATTTTGGAAGGTTGATAATATATGGTCGTATGTGGGAATCAAGCATTGCCATCTTTTCCTTATTTGGTGCAAATAGGACGCATGAAGAGTCATCAAGTGGATTAAATTTCAAGTTTAAGCTTAGTGACCTCTTTATTCATTGGCACGGTTTCAAGACGTCAAAGTTCTTATTCCTTATCAAATTCAAGGGAAAAGTTTCATTCTCAAGAGAAGGATGTGAAGAATGCTAGTCAAAGTTGAAACAAGTCACAATTGGACTATTTCATTTTCATTACATTCAAAGTATCATGAAACACAAAATCAAGACAAATACATCATTAGCTTGGACTCGTGCTTGGTACAAGGTTCAAATTGAAAATTCAAAATGATTCTAAAAATGAACTCAAAGAACATCAAGACTCAAAGATTCAAAATCAAGAATTACAAAATTGATTGAATTCATTAAATCAATACAAGGTACAAAGGCATCATTATAAAATACATGATACAAAAGTAGAATTTGAAAATTTCATGGATTACTACCAAAATATCTCATTACAATTCAAGATCCTAAAGGCAAAGTAGAAGTTCTAAACTTCTAAATAATTGAATACAAGCTACATAAGAGAAATTCCTAAAGCCTAATTCCATACATTCTAAGTAAGTACTCTTGATGTCAAACCAATGCTCAAAATTATTCATCCACTTCCTAAGTTTAATAGTACAAGGCTTGAAGAAAGCTTTAATGCTCCCTCTAACATCTACAATACTTGTCCACTCTAGACTGTTTGAAGCTCCTAACGTCCTATAACATTCAAACATATTCAAACAAGGTTAGGAATTGAGCTTGAATGGCATAAGGAAATTCTCAATAAACTTTTTTCAATAGTTGCGGACGTGGAGACTCTAAAACCAAGGACTGTAAGATATGCCCCTAACTCGATGCAGCTTCAGGAGAGAAAACAGGGATTTCCACTTCTTTTGCAGTAACTAGAATAAGATCACCTTGTACTCATGCCGCCCGACGTGAACTCAATAACCTTTGAATCAATCAGATTCCTGGACCTTATGTTGAAAGGCCCTGCATCTCTACACAGTATGCCCCGGTGCCCCAACGTGGAAATCACAATGGGCACTTGCATCATAGTCTGGTGGAGGCTTACCAGAAAATGGAGCAAGAGTCTAAAGTTCAACCAATTGAAGTTGAAGCAAATGTTGCAACAACTGAGCATAAGTTATAAGGAGCTGGTCAAAAATTCTTGCAGGCTGCTTTAGTCTCCGTGCATACACTTTAATCTTGGGATTATCTTGGGAAATAGGAGGTGGATGCAGATGGGAAAATTTTGGAGCCCCAGGTTGTGCAGAAAATCTGTGAGGCATATCACGCTCTGGGAGAGATTTCACAGGCAAGGAAGGAATAACAATTTCTGTTGCGGCCTCAGGCATAGAATTGTCTTCCTTTCTTAACAGGTTTCTCACGACTTCCATAATCATAACCATCTGAGTCTTCAGGTGATGCACTTCCTCCCTTAGCATTTTCTGATCTTGAGATAAAGCTTGCATGTCCACCATGAACTGTCCCATTTGGCTTTGAACTTCCCTCAACTCTGCCTGAATCTGCTCCATAGTCAACTTCAAGCTTTTTTGAAAGTTAAGTCTTAAATTCTAAAGAAAACCATATCAAGATAACAAAAGACCAGCCTCGAACACTAGTTATGCAAATGAATATGAAAATGAAATGCAAATGCATGTTTGATTATTCCCCGGGTGATCTACACCTTGATTCAAGCTTTAACACTAATAAACACATAAGATGGATAAGACACTGATAAAGCCGTTCATAGATTAAATTAGAAAACCAAGTCAATACATATTCAATACATATATCCCGTATAGAAGAGATAAAATTGAATACACAGTCAATGACCCCATCCAACAAGTCTGACGATAATCAATATAAATAGAATAAAGACGACTACATCATCTCATCAATATCCCCCAAGGACAAACATCCCCAGCCACTATGCTCTTTGCACCAGGCTTTAACCTCCTTGAATAACTTCTTGGTGTCAGGATGCTTCGGTTTTTGGATCATCTCCTGAATGACAACATCCCTCCTATGCATGATCCCCTTCAAATTGCAACAATGTTCCTCTCAAGAATCTTTTCCAAAGGCGTCTTCAAGCTTAGGCTTCTTCACCTTGGCTTGGATTTTGATCTCCTCTAAGGCTAACAAGGTCTCCTTAAGTTGCTTTTCACTTCTGTATCTGTGAGATGACTCTCTTTTAACCTCTCACTCTTTCTTTAACTTCAAGTTGTAGCTTCTGATTTTCAATCTGGTCGTGGAGTTCATCTTCTTTCATCTCGTGAGTCGTCATTGTAGTTTTCCATTGACTGTTGAACTTTGAAATCTCGAGGCAATCTCTATCCAGATCTTTCTTTCTCTACTGTAAGATGTTGTTTGCGCTTCTCAGATCTTAGCCTATCCTTTCTCTGCTCTTGAATTCTTCTTCTAACTCTTTCTCTCTTTTAAGTATAAGTTTTGTCTTCACATTGGATACATAAATTTCTTCATTCTAATTATGACCCAATTGGTAGACATCCATCTTCAATTCTTCATTCTCCTTGCATATGTTTTACTTTTTTTGGCCTAAATCTTGTTATAACACCGTAGGTTATTCAATCATTAGCGGGTATAGAGGTTCTTCGATAGAGAAAGGTAACAGTACTTCCTCAACTCTTTTCTGAATCCAATCCATTTAGGGAGCATAGACTCTGCAATCACTTTTTCCCAAAGAAGACTTTTCCCTCATATGGATTTTACTCCATGCATCCATAGCTCTTTTCAATAGTCCTGGGTCAGTTGCCCCAGTGAAGAATAAAGACTCTTTAAGATTCTCATCCTTTGGTGGCTCCCTTAAGGCGTACCCAAATTATCTAACAGGGAGAGATGGGTTATAATTAATACCTCCTTTTCTCCCTACCAAAGGCACATTCAAAAAGTCTCAACAGTTGGAAATAATCTCCTTGCCAAGCAAATCACGATTGAATCAGACAATATCCTTTGTATTCAACCCCATCAATATTTTATACCACTCGGAAGAATTCCTAGAATCAACAAAAGCCTAGAACGAGGAGGGTGATCCATGAACCACTTATGAAGGAGTGGTGCACAACAAGAAACCATCCTTCCTCTTCTTTTCTCATTCTTAAAGTGCACAAAATGATACAGGTCTCCCAAAAGGGTGGGTATAGTATTCTTCATAATAAAGAGGTGAACAACACTCATATCCATAAAATCAGCCATGTTGGGGAACAAGACGATGCCATGACGCACAGGGCCAAAATAGAGTTGAAAACCACCTAACTACCAGCTTCGGCATACTTCTGAGCTTCACTCACCAAGAAATCCAGATGAAACCCAGAAAATCCTCCATTCATTGAAATGTTGTCCACCAATACAGGTTTGCTCAAATAAATATTAGTGACAACATCATTGAAGTCAAGATTCTCCTCAGAATAAAAGAAATGCGCTTTATCCTTGACAGGAACTCCCAAGATGAATGCATACTCTTCCAATGTAGCAGCCAATAGATAATACAGAAAAGTGAAGCATCACAATAGAGGATTGTAGAACTGTAGAAAAGTGTGGATGACCTTATACTCATACCTAATAATAGTGTGCAAAAAACTCAGAATCCTCTCACAATCCTTCTTGAAGTCTTTGAGAATGCTAGAATATGCCAGAGCAATCAAACCATGAAGGGAAACCAGATCGGGATTTGGAAACTTGTACATGATGATTTTCTTCCTACTAGTATCCATCTCTATAAACCTCTGACAACCGGAATCAAGGATAAGATGTAAACCTGGAAATACACAAACATGAATGTTATGATGCAAGATGATTATGCAAATGCAAACATGGGATCAAGGTTTCCATATGCTCTGAATAGCTATTGCACTGTCAACTGAATAAGGCCATAATTATGCTTCACCGAGAAAACTGGAAAACCAGAATACCAAAGTAACCATAATACCCAGGATCAAAAGTCCACACTGACCAAAAAACTAGAAAACCAGGTAGGTTGAAAGTCAAGGTGTCCTGCAAAACTCATCCCTCACACATATGGGTTCTAGTCTTGGACATGGCATCCTATGTTCACCATTTCTAGTTTGGCATCATCATCAATCAAGAAGGTCTCAACTAATTTCCCATGAACGGTCTCCTGAGTTGTAAGCTCTCTAAGTCAACATCCTATCATCTGCACCAGACGTGCAGGATAGAATATCTCCAAAGAAAACCTCGTCTGAATGTGAATTTTGTGTCAACTACATGTGGTCAGACGCCACGCAAGCCATACTACTCTTCACTCTAATCCTAAGTATACACTCAAGCCTGAGTATTGGGCTTATCTCTCATGGAACAATCCCATCCAACATCACAGTAGTAGCAGAGCAATATGATAATAGTAATCAAATGCAATAATATAATGCAAATGTAATAATATACAACAGTAATGTACATAAAAGCATAAAAAGTAAACACCAAATGAATAGACACAGAAAAGCGCTAGGATTGACTCGTATAGGGAACCAGAGTCGCTGGGTGTCGCAACTGCGAAAAACACCTGGCAGAAAAAACAGAAGAGTCACCACCGAACAAAATTTACTCCAACGAGGGAAAGGGAACGATCAAAGAAAACCTAAAATAAAGGGAGAATACATGGTCATCATAACCAAATTTTGGGTTCGGGAGTCGATTACGTGACAAGAAGGTATTAGTGTAACACCCATTTTATTTATTTAGTCATTTGGTGTTAATCTAATTATTTTATGATGGGTGCCCTTAGGTGGGATGTGTTTGTATATGATTGGTGAGTATCCTTGAATTATAAGGATTATTTGATAAATGTGGAGTTGATATAATAATATAATGATTTAATAATTAATAGTAATATTGGTGATATTATTATTATTATTATTATTATTATTATTATTATTATTATTATTATTATTATTATTATTATTATTATTATTATTACTATTAGTATTATTATTAGTATTAATATTATTATTGGAATATTATTACTATTATTATTAATATTATTATTATGGTGAAATAATATTATTAATATTGTTATGGGTATTATTAATAATAATAAATATTATTATTATTGGGAATATTAGTGGATGGAATAAGTAAATGAGAAGTTGAGGGGGAAAAACACGATAGAATGGCCAAAGCAGAAAATTGGGAAAAAGAGAAGAGCGAAAGAACATAGGAGAAGGGAGAAGGTCAAGCGATCCAATTTTGGAGGATTTCTTCGCCGATCAGAACAATTATCCAGGTAAGGGGGGAGAAACTTGATTGGGATGGTTTATACATGAATAGGGTAGAGGGGATTCCTTAACCCCGTAGGAATGTATCGATGTATGAAGGTTTGTATTGGCATGCTTGCAATTGTGATTGATAATGATAATTAGTATCTGATAATGATAATTGATATATGATGTTGATGAATTGTTATTATTGGTGAGGTTGGTGCTTAGGTTGTGTTTACGGTTTTTAGGGAAGTTCTGTGTGACCTTTGGAAGTATCGATAGGATGTCTGAAGGTTGATTCTGGAATGTGATTTAGGGCGCGATTGATTAGAATATTGTGCACTATTGGTACTGATAATAGGATGAGAGTTGGAAGTAGGAAGTTAGACTAAATTTGGCTCTGATAGCATTGCAGAGCAGTGAGAAATTTGGAGTATCGCCGCATTCGCTGGGCTTCGCCTGGTGAGTGTTGGCGAAGGTTCGCCTGGCGAATGGTGGCGAGTATTCGCTTGGCGAATGTGAGCGAGTAATTCCAAATCAAATCCCAGACTGAAAAAGTAGGAAGTTCGCCTAGCGAGTATGGCCAGCGAAGGTTCGCCTGGCGAATGGTCCCTTCGCCTAGCGAATACGCAATAGTTGAGAAGGGCTTCGCCAGCAGGTTCGCCTGGCGAGCCATAGCGAGCATTCGCTGCGGGGCTTCGCCTGGCGAATGAACCAACGAGCGTAGTAGCAGAATGTGGTTTTTGGTGTTGTTTTGCCTTATGCATTAGCCTTGTAGGATCCCTTCGACCATGATGAGTGTAGGGATGGTGATTGGATAATTTCCAGTGTATATGTGGTGATAGGAAGTGAATTCCATAATAGTTAATTTTAAGTGAACGATTAGTTGGTATGTGAATTACATGGAGCATGGTGAAGTGATCAATATGATCGTGTATCCCCGGTGTTGGGATGTGATTATGCTTGGTGTTAGAGTGCAAACTCGCTTAATGTTTAATTTAAGTAAATGGTTAATTGGCGTATGAAGTATATGAAGTAAGGATGAGGTGAGCAATAGGATCGTGGGCGTTCGGCGTGTCGGAGTATGAGGATACTTAATATTAGAAGGTGGACTCTCTTAATGTCTAAGTAATTAATATAATTGAGTGGTGTGTGATCGTTGTAGAATCCCTTGGGTTGTGATTGGTGGAGAGATGGTGCTCGGTGGTGAAGAGTGTATACTTGATGTTGAAATGTGAGATTATGAAATATTGGATTTAGTAGATATAATTAATTGGTGGGTGAGATATATGCATATACGCATATATAGTTTGTATAGTAAAGTGATCGGAAGGTTTGGGTGTACTCAGTGTTCAATATGAGTTCCCTTATTATCCAATGTGATTAATAAGTAGGTTGGTGTGAGAGATATGTGTGGAGAATGGTGACGGGATCAGGGAGATCGTGTGACGTTAATTAAATTAATTAATTGATAAATAATATGTATGTGTGACGTATGGTGAGGTAATCTGTGGATTGTGTGCATATTGTATGCATGTGTTCATTTGTATGCATCTGGTGTCATGCATATTATGGTGTAGTGGTGGTGGAATGAGTCATTGCTCGGGGGAGTGTACGTGATTCGTTCGTATTCCTTTGAGTGGGGAATGGTGAGGGTGGATCATGGCTAAGGCCGGGTGTAGATGATCTGTCCGGGTTCCATAGAATGAACCAATGAGTCGGTACCGCATGCATGGTGTTGTGTTGCATATTTGCATTATGGTGTGTTGTGTCGTTGGTGGACTATATGTCGTATTTGTTGAATGATGGGTGATAAACTATGTGATTGGTGTGTTTACTACTCTTATTTCATGTATGTAATTACTGATATATTCTGATCATGTTTTCTCACCCCTTTGTTGTTGTTGTGGTATGTGCTTCCTCGGAAGTACAGATAATCCAGGTACATAGCTAGCTTGCATAGCGGTGTGCGAGTCGAGTCTTAGGACGCTCTGATACGTAACACGGGATATGGGTGTTTTAATTGTTTTATGTCAAACGTGTTGAAATCCTGTGATGTATCATATTTTAGCGAATTATAATAATAAAGATTTTTATGTAATCAGGCATATGGCTAAGAATGTTGAAATAACAATTTTTGTTGTATTATTTTGAAAATAATCAATAAAGTATTTTTGATGAATTTTGGCGATGTGATATCCCACTGTATTTTGGTGAAAACTTTGATGTTTATTTATAATGTTTATATTTTATTTAATTTGGGAAGTGGGGTGTTACAATTGGTATCAGAGCAGGTCGGTCCGTCCGGCCATTGTTGTCTAGTGTTGTTGTTCCCTAGTATGCGACATGTGTGTAAAAATACTGCCGGTACATATTGTTGTTTAACTTCGTTGGCGGAAGAGGAATGATTCCAGTGGGGGAGAAGTTGTATTTCTCTGGAATGCTGCTGTGTGGGGCTCAGTGTGTTGGGGAACGCTCTTATAGTTTGGTAAGGATGGCTTGTACCCCATCCTGATTTCGGCTGTGTATTGACAAATTGAGGAACTGATCACCCTTAATCTCTTGTTAATAGTAGGCGGGATTGTGTTGGATGGGATAGACGTGTCTTGCAAGCTTGAGTGGCGTGAGCAGTGAATTGTCTTGAGTTAAGCTAAGTGTTTGAGGGATTATTTGAAGAGTCGGCGTAAGACGGTGTTGAAGTGTTTATTTTGACGGAAACTTTGAATGAGAAGGAAAGTGAGAAAATTTGGATTTGTCAATTAGTTATGATTTCCCGGAGGTTCCCTGAGGAAGTAAGTGATTTACTATCAGAGTGTGAAGTAAAGCTTACACGTTGACTTTGTTTTTGGAACGAGTCCAATATTGGTGACTCCATATTGCGTGTTTGTGTTGGGATTGGAGAAGTTGAAGAGTCAACTTGAAGACCCACTGGGGGAAAGGTTCTTTTGTTTGAGTGTGTTACCGTAAGGTGCACCAATTTTGTTGGTTAGACAGACAGAAGGTTTTGTGAAGCTTTGGGTGAACTATAGATAAGTGAACAAGGTGACTATCAAGGATAAGTGTTCGCTTCCAAGAGTTAATGATTTGATGGATCAATTGATTGAAGGATGTGAGTTTCCATGGTCGTGAGATCTCGAGTATAATTATTGTGTTGTGGTGTCAAAGGTCGAAGTGGTATCGTAATAGGAGGCTCCAAGATCTGCTGTTGAGATTGGAAGTAATCGGGTTTTAAAATATTTAAAGATTGAAAGTGTGTTGAATGGCCTCCTAAGTATGAAATTGTGGTTGTACGTTGAATTCCGAGATCGCAGCTTTTCACGGAATCGAAATCGAACACTCGGAAGTCAGGTAACGGTCGAAAATAGAATTTCGGACTGTCACATTCGCCACGGTGTTCACCCAGCGAAGACGTCTTGGGCAGGAAAAAGTGGTTTTCGTATTTTTGCCGTAACGGGAGAACCGTAACCCGGAATGACGTGCGATTCGAAGCGTTGGAAAGATATTACAATGCTCTATGTGATAGTGGAATAATGACATGGAATTAAGTTAGTTATGGAGGGAGTGTGTTCGGATGTTGTGGTAAGAACGGAAGGTACGGTTTGTGTTTCCGCCATAACTCACAACTTGTGTATCCGTTTGGCATGGGATCTTCCTTAACTATTTGAGAAAGGCAATGGTTGTGTTAATCAATGATATTTTAAGGTATTCGAAGAGTGTAGAGGATTATGTTGAGCATAAGGAACTTGAGTTATCAGTGTTGGAAAAAGAGCGGTGATATACTTCTGTGAGGAAAGTTCTGCCGAATCCGACAGGACTATTTGTTGTGTTTTTGGTGCTTGTTGATATAATTGGGGGAATTGCTAAAGGCAACTTCAGTGAGTTTCAGTTATGCAAAAGGCGACTTGAAGTACATAAGAAGAATCATCCAACCAGTGATTTAGAGTTGGTTGCTATTGTGGTTGTGCCGGAGTTGGAGGCTTCGATCGTTTAGACTGAGATCAGAGATGTTTGGTGATCTTAAGAGTTTAAGGTGTTTGTTTAATTTAAAAGAGTGGGATACAAGGCAGAGGAAATAATTGGGACTTCTGAAAGATTATGGCTTTGAGTTGAATTACCATTCGGGTAAAGTGGACGTGGTAGCTGAGGCAGTGAGTTGGAAATATTGGCATATACCGATGAGGATGGCGAATAGTGTTAAAACTGATTGAGCAATTTGTAATATGAGCTCGATGGATAAAGAGACTTCTTATGGAGTTAAGCTTTTATCGTTAGACCTGACTAGTAGTATTCTTGAGAAGAATCGAGAAGGTCAAAAATCTGGGTTGAGTTGGTGGATTAGTTGAATTTGGTGAATCCGAGTGGAAGAGTCGATTGTGGAACTTATGGAAATGGTACCATGATATGTTGTGATAGAGTATGTATACCAGATGTTGTTGAGCGGAGTAGGACTACTCTTGAAGAAATACTTTGAGGTAGATGGAGTATCCATCCCGGTGCTATGAAGAAGTAACCGAATTTGAGTAAATTATTTTGGGTGACCATAGATGAGGAGAGGAGTGGTTGAGGTTGAACATGTTGGTTAGAATTTCCGAAAGTTGAAGATTGAACATCAGAGACTGTTAAGTCTGATGCAGCCGTTGAATATTCCAGAGTGGAAATCGGGTAGTATTTTCACGGATTTGGTGTTGAGATTTCCAAAGAATTGGAAAGATATAATTTTAATTTGGATTATTGTTAGGGGATTAACTATTCTATGTTGAGGATATAAGAGATGCATGTTGGCGAAGTGGTGAAGCGGTATGAGATATCGAATATTATGTCAGGTGGAAATTTAGGAGTTATGTTGAGATTTTGGGAGTGTTGTGCTCAGACCGAGAATTATGCTTGAGATGGCTGAGAAGATCAGGAGGGTCCAAGGAAAGATGTGTTTTGATAGTCACGCCGGTGACTGGTGTTGGTCGAGTTTCGAAGTCTCAGAAGTTCGCACCGTGTTCTATGGTTTGTATCAGAGTGGCGCAGCAGAAGCGTGGGAGAAGTAGCATGTTAGCCTGTTGTGCCGCTGTCACTAGTAAATTGGCATGATGTGATTTATGTGTCCTCGTTGAGGAAGTACATTGAATCGGGCGGATGATGTACAAGTGAAAAATAATTTGATTGGTGAGGCATTGCTAGTTCGTTTTGTTGAACGAGAAACAACTCCGAGGGAAGGAGATATCTTTGGTGAAAGTGGCTTGGGGAGGTGCTGCAGAAGACAGTGTAACCTGGGAATTGGAATGAAGGATGCGGGAGGCGTATCTGGATTGTTTCCATCAGGTAATTTTCGAGGACGAAAATAATTAAAGTGGAGGAGAGTTGTAACACCCATTTTATTTATTTAGTCATTTTGGTGTTAATCTAATTATTTTATGACGGGTGCCCTTAGGTGGGGTGTGTTTGTATATGATTGGTGAGTATCCTTGAATTATAAGGATTATTTGATAAATGTGGAGTTGATATAATAATATAATGATTTAATAATTAATAGTAATATTGGTGATATTATTATTATTATTATTATTACTATTAGTATTATTATTAGTATTAATATTAATATTGGAATATTATTACTATTATTATTAATATTATTATGGTGAAATAATATTATTAATATTGTTATGGGTATTATTAATTATTATTATTATTATTATTATTGGGAAAATTAGTGGATGGAATAAGTAAATGGGAAGTTGAGGGGATATGAGGAGTTAGTGAGAGAAGAGAAGGAAAAACACGATAGAATGGCCAAAGCAGAAAATTGGGAAAAAGAGAAGAGCGAAAGAACAGAGGAGAAGGGAGAAGGTCAAGCGATCCAATTTTGGAGGATTTCTTCGCCGACCAGAACAATTATCCAGGTAAGGGGGGAGAAACTTGATTGGGATGGTTTATACATGAATAGGGTAGAGGGGATTCCTTAACCCCGTAGGAATGTATCGATGTATGAAGGTTTGTATTGACATGCTTGAAATTGTGATTGATAATGATAATTAGTATGTGATAATGATAATTGATATATGATGTTGATGAATTGTTATTATTGGTGAGGTTGGTGCATAGGTTGTGTTTACGGTTTTTAGGGAAGTTCTGCGTGACCTTTGGAAGTATCGATAGGATGTCTGAAGGTTGATTCTGGAATGTGATTTAGGGCGCGATTGATTAGAATATTATGCACTATTGGTACTGATAATAGGGTGAGAGTTGGAAGTAGGAAGTTAGACTAAATTTGGCTCTGATAGCATTGCAGAGCAGTGAGAAATTTGGAGTATCGCCGCATTCGCTGGGCTTCGCCTGGCGAGTGTTGGCGAAGGTTCGCCTGGCGAATGGTGGCGAGTATTGGCCTGGAGAATGTGAGCGAGTAGTAGCGAGTAATTCCAAATTAAATCCCAGACTGAAAGAGTAGGAAGTTCGCCTGGCGAGTATGGCCAGCGAAGGTTCGCCTGGCGAATGATCCCTTCGCCTGGAGAATGCGCAATAGTTGAGAAGGGCTTCGCCAGCAGGTTCGCCTGGAGAGCCATAGCGAGCATTCGCTGCGGGGCTTCGCCTGGCGAATGAACCAGCGAGCGTAGTAGCAGAATGTGGTTTTTGGTGTTGTTTTGCCTTATGCATTAGCCTTGTAGGATCCCTTCGACCATGATGAGTGTAGGGATGGTGATTGGATAACTTCCGGTGTATATGTGGTGATAGGAAGTGAATTCCATAATAGTTAATTTTAAGTGAACGATTAGTTGGTATGTGAATTACATGGAGCATGGTGAAGTGATCAATATGATCGTGTATCCCCGGTGTTGGGATGTGATTATGCTTGGTGTTAGAGTGCAAACTCGCTTAATTTTTAATTTAAGTAAATGGTTAATTGGCGTATGAAGTATATGAAGTAAGGATGAGGTGAGCAATAGGATCGTGTGTGTTCGGCGTGTCGGAGTATGAGGATACTTAATATTAGAAGGTGGACTCTCTTAATGTCTAAGTAATTAATATAATTGAGTGGTGTGTGATCATTGTAGAATTCCTTGGGTTGTGATTGGTGGAGAGATGGTGCTCGGTGGTGAAGAGTGTATACTTGATGTTGAAATGTGAGATTATGAAATATTGGATTTAGTATATATAATTAATTGGTGGGTGAGCTATATGCATATACGCATATATAGTTTGTATAGTAAAGTGATCGGAAGGTTTGGGTGTACTCAGTGTTCAATATGAGTTCCCTTATTATTCAATGTGATTAATAAGTAGGTTGGTGTGGGAGATACGTGTGGAGTATGATGACGAGATCAGGGAGATTGTGTGACGTTAATTAAATTAATTAATTGATGAATAATATGTATGTGTGACATATGGTGTGGTAATCTGTGGATTGTGTGCATATTGTATGCTTGTGTTCATTTATATGCATCTAGTGTCATGCATATTATGGTGTAGTGGTGGTGGAATGAGTCATTGCTCGAGGGGAGTGTACGTGATTCGTTCGTATTCCTTTGAGTGGGGAATGGTGAGGGTGGATCATGGCTAAGGCCGAGTGTAGATGATCTGTCCGGGTTCCATAGAATGAACCAATGAGTCGGTACCGCATGCATGGTGTTGTGTTGCATATTTGCATTATGGTGTGTTGTGTCGTTGGTGGACTATATGTCGTATTTGTTGAATGATGGGTGATAAACTATGTGATTGGTGTGTTTACTACTCTTATTTCATGTATGTAATTACCGATATATTCTGATCATGTTTTCTCACCCCTTTGTTGTTGTTGTGGTATGTGCTTCCTCGAAAGTACAGATAATCCAGGTACATAGCTAGCTTGGATAGCGGTGTGCGAGTCGAGTCTTAGGACGCTCTGATACGTAACACGTGATATGGGTGTTTTAATTGTTTTATGTCAAACGTGTTAAAATCCTGTGATGTATCATATTTTAGCGAATTATAATAATA
This sequence comes from Lathyrus sativus, assembly GCA_963859935.3. Taxonomy (NCBI): domain Eukaryota; kingdom Viridiplantae; phylum Streptophyta; class Magnoliopsida; order Fabales; family Fabaceae; genus Lathyrus; species Lathyrus sativus. The sequence goes on from OZ012737.1 coordinate 23,275,367, forward strand.
AAGATTTTTATGTAATCAGGCATATGGCTAAGAATGTTGAAATAACAATTTCCGCTGTATTATTTTGAAAATAATCAATAAAGTATTTTTGATGAATTTTGGCGATGTGATATCCCACTGTATTTTGGTGAAAACTCTGATGTTTATTTATAATGTTTATATTTTATTTAATTTGGGAAGTGAGGTGTTACAATTAGCACCCCTCGCGTCCATTGTACTCAACGGGATCCACGCTCGTTGTTCTAATCAAAGGGTGTGTTATCTAAAACCTACTACTAAACAAAAACAAGAAAGAAAAAGAAAAAGGAGTCTCGATAGGATTTCGCCGTTCTATGTCTATGTATTCCCTCGTGCAATAGGAAAGTCAGAGTCAACAGAGTTCCGAAAACTACGGGTGAAAGGGGAAGGTTTCTCGCCAAGACATCGTCGTCTTGTGTCTATGTATCCTCAACTGGTATGAGAAATAAGAGCAGACGTAGTTTGGCTCACCACATATTGCTTAGTGTTTTTTATGAGCGACGTTAAGTTCCCATTCCAGCAGTTAGGGTCGATTCCTATTTGTGGTAGAATAGAAAAAAACGTACTCTTTCTGAAAATGATTTGACACACGATCCCGAAGGATGAAAATAATTTGAATTTGTTTATGAGTTTTAGAGAAATGAATTGAATTGGTTTGAGATTCACATTGCACTAAATTCTATGATATAGAAGCGAATGCGTTGCATGATCGCACCCAGACAGGATGTACGCTAAACACTCTATACGAAGTAAGGAGAGACTCCTCACTTGCCATTTCCTATATACTTAAAGCTCATGGTGCACAATATTCATCGCATTTATTACGTGTTTTGATGTTGTTTTGAGAGAGAAGAAGAGAAAGACGCGCAAAAGGTCTAAATGGAAAACTCGGTCCTAACGTTATTATGCAAAATAGCCCTAAGGTCGAGATGCGGAAGGAAATTCTATCCTAATGTTAACATGCGAAAGTGGACCTGAGATTAAGGTTAAAACAGACTAAACTAATATTATAATGCATGGGTTAACTCCTAATGCCTATCCTACTCCAATCTTAATAAAAAATTAAGTTGGACTAGGAGACCTTAAGAGATCATGCGAGAACAAAACGAAATAAGGAAAACAAACCAAAAAATAACAACTACAATAATGCTCCAGCTTCATAAGATTTATAAAAACCCAACAAGTAAGCACAACAACATTTAACAACTCATGTTTCAGCATATAACATATGTAAAAAGTAGTAGGCAGAATAGATGCGCAATTAACAGCATGCAAAAATCCAGAACAACAGGTGTAAAAGCTCAGGCAACTTGCATGCATCAATATCGCAACAAATGCATATGACACGGTGAGGATTCAATCATGAACATTTATTGATAATTAAGCACACAAAAAATTTGATGCACAATTAAACATTCAACGAGAAAAACATGCATATCCAATCACCAATTAATCAATCAAACAATCTTATGTTTATGGAATCGGAAACAAACGTAAGCATGTGACATACATCCAGGAAGATAAGCATCAATAACCAGCAATCAACATTATGCAAACGGATATGCAACATAATCATCCTACCAAGAATGCAGCACAACAATCATCAATGCTCATCAACGAAAATCGAAAGTCACGCGTCGAAGAAACTTAAGCATGCTATAAAATATGTTGAAATGGGTCAAAAATAGTCCACATATATGCACCATATCAATCCATGAAGTTTAAGGATGGAAAAGGATCCAAACAAGCTTGAAAATGCAAGAAAATGTCATTCTGCAACAATGTTAACCGGTTAACCTCCAGGTGTTAACCGGTTAACACTGTAAAAACAAGCTAAAAACATGCAGTGAAGCTGTGTTAAACGGTTAACACCAAGAGGTTAACCGATTAACACTGGAGCAGAATAAAAAATTCAACATCCAAAAGCACTTTTCAGCAGCAACTCAATTATCCAATCATCCAAATAAATAAGCAATCAATTATGCACGAAATTTATGTTAAATCACAGTATTCAAACATCCATTGGATTCAACAAACACCAAAATTAATAATCAAAACAAGAAATAAATCAAATATCAACAATAAACCAAGGATCTACACTGTGAAAAGCAAGATTAAGCAAAATCAAAGCTAGATCTAGAATTTTCCAACCTACAAAGCTGAGATTTGGTTTGTTGAGTGTTGTTAAATTGCAATTAATAGATCCAAGAAAGAAATCCAAGGATCTATGAAGCTCTAGCAAGAAAAACTTGAAGATCCAAGCAATAATCCACAAATAAGGAAAAGCTCTTCCAAAAGTGATTCCAACAACTTAATTCAAGATCCAAATGAACTACAAAACTAGAATTGAACCAAGAATGATGATGCAATGAATATTTAGCTCAAGAATTCACAAATTTCAATTGACAATTTATGAAGCTATTGGCTATGGAGATTTTCTAAGGGTTTTGAAATTTAGAAAAAATAAGTGAGAGTTATGAGAGGTTTGGAGTGAATTTGTTTAAATAATCCCTAGGTTACAAATTAAAATGTGGTTTGAAGTGTGGGTTAATGTGAGGAGTGGAAATTAGGAGTGGAATTAGGAATGTAAAATGTTGACATTTGGAGGGAATTTAACTAATTGGAAAATAAATCAAATTGGGAACCACTTCTAGATCCTTCTACTGGTGTGAAAAATTGAATTGGTGATTGGAATGTATCCCACATGCTGCAGTGTTGAAAATGAAACAATCTGGGAAAATTTGCTTTTGTTAACTGGTTAACTAAATTTTCCTAGAAAATGGTCAACCCCTTTGAAAATTCAAATTTTGGCGCCTTAAAGAGGGAAATATGGAGAATTACCTGGTACCACCTATTCTGAGCATAGTTTGGCCTTTGAAACTTGTATTTTGATATTGCGCCTGTATAATGCCTGAAATAAATTGTGAACTGTCTCCTGTGCTCAAAATAATCTGCTAAAAAATATAATTCGGTGCCCGATTGCTGAGCAAAATAAATGTCGAAGCCTCTGATGCTTGCTGTTTAAAAATTTGCAATAAAAGAAAACCCTGAGTCATAGAAACAACTTGATCCCATGTCTCTAGAGCCAATGTTATGATATGCACAATGATAATGCAAAATGAACGAAACATAAGCCAGTTACAGTTAAAAATGAAAAAGACAAATTTTGGGGTGCTACACAGTGCAACTAACAAAATTAATAATCATTTTAATTAATAATAATTGACAAAAAAATTTGTCACAAAACTGAATCTTTCTTAGAATTTAGAAATCGCAATGTATGACAATTGGTTTATGCTATAATTATGGTAATTGTATGGTGATCATTTGGAGATATTTCATGTTATGGTGGATCATGCATCATGGTGTACGAACTCCGGTCTTGTTTTTGGTATACTCTGGTATGATAGTGTGGATTCAAGAGCAAGTACTTGGTTCCATATGCGAATAGGTGAAGCGTTACTTTTGGTGATAATAGCGAATTGGTGGGCTATGGTTCTATGGTGGTGATTCAGGAGCGAGATGGTCCTATATTGTCTATAATGGTATCACATGCATTGTAGAGTCGCGATGTTGAGTACATTACATCCATTGTTGCATGTGTATCGAATAATTATGTAGATACTGGGGATTGAGAATACTTTGGTGGTGTATGCGAATGATTCGTGTTGAATGATTGTTGATGTTTGTTTAGGCTACCCTTGCATACTTTTGCACTGTTATATATTATGAGTGTATTCTTAATCCTTTGTTGTTTGTGTGGTTATGTGCTCCTTCTTAGGGTATAGACGAGTAGGTAAATGAATAGCTACTTAGACAAGTGGTAAATGTTTCTTCTTAGGGTTTTGTTATTTGTTATTCTCTTTTCCCGTTTTATGCAATATTTAGATTTTGTTACTCTTATCTATAACACTAGGAGGGTGAACAATTTGCTTGATTAATTATTTGTGACAGTGTTGATGTTGAAGGCGTTTTGCAATAATCATGTTTATGTTATGAGACATATTTGATTGTTGAATCATTTCAATTGACTTATTTCTGCTGCTACGAGAAAATGTAAAGGCGAACATGTAACGTCAGGTGTTTAAATCATTTCATGATTTATCTAAACTGTGTTACAGAGCAGGTGTATGTTGTGTTTGAGTGACACCTTACATGTGTAGTTTATTGATTTTTTTAATTTTTTTTTGCGTTTCAGTGTTTAGGGTAATACAGTCTTCTTTAACCCTAAAATTAAAGTATTTATAAACCCTCTTAAACTTGTGTTGAAGGAAGTTACTTCCCGTCCACTATTTGATCACTAGGAATAAATAGTTAGTCTTCCTTAGATTTCAGGGAAGGTGGTCATAATTTTTGACTCCTTCTAGTCTAGTCTGTTAAAATGGGACACATGATCTCTCACCTCTACTAGACAAGTGGTAAGGAAATTGACTGGATTAAGCCCAAACCCCAAAGAAATTCTCCTTTCTTTTGATGAAATGTTTTTATGAGGTTCCTTGTCAGATTTTTCTCTAAAGGAAATATTTGGCTAGGAATACTTTGGATGACTAGTCCAATGTAATTATAGAATCTACAACTAGATAATATAACCATGCTCGAGCTTTATCACTTTAATAATAAATAATAAAGAATTAGTCTTAATAGAAACATCAATAATACCATTCATCTCTAAGGCAACACAATATTTTTTTAAAAAAAGGACGAGTATAAACTTTGACAATTGATTGGTCAAACTGAAAGCTCATTTTATTGTACCATGGATATCAAGTGGTTTTCAACTAAAAATTATTTTTTTAAATACATGTGCGATTTATACTCGAGTGCAAGTCCATCCCGTTAAGCGATGCATAATTATTTAAGGTATGAGTTTCATACATTGCTATTTAAAATAAAAATAAAAAAAATTATTTATCCAAATTAACTTTTCAAAATCTTTTATTAAAAAAAATCGTATTCTGAAAATAAACAAAAGGAATGAAAGCTATGAAAGGATAATATTCATAATGTTTTCAAATCGTTTCCTTTAAAAAATATTGACGTATCAATGATTTTTTTACTGTACTACCCTCTTTTGAAACCAAATATACCATAATATCCTCTTTTAAATTTTTTTATACCAAAATACCCTACTTCCAACACGAGATCGCCCATTGGAGTGACGAACCTCTTTGGCCCAGTATGAGTTCGCCCATTAGATTGGCGTGCTTGTGATTGATTTTTGGCCCAGTATGAGCTCGTCCATTGGAAGGACGAGCTTGTACACGTTGTTTTTTTTTCTTCTGAGTTTTATTTATTTATTATAATTTATTTATTTTTTTAATACATTAATTGATAAATTATATGATTAAAAATAAAATAATAATTTTAATTTTAATAAATAATATGATTTAATTTTATTAAAAAGTAATTTAGTATTAAACTATTTTACAGCAAATTAAAATAATATTATATATTAAATTAATTTAATAATATTTTATCGTATATGAAATAAAAAAATAATGACTGACGTTCGGACAAAGAGGTGTGAAGTTTTTACAGACTCTCGGTCATTGAATGACCGAGCTCAAACGTTATTTTTTTTTAATAAATAAGGTATTGCGCATCAGCAAATATCATTCGTGACAACTTATCTGATTCATAAAAATGTTTGTCCAAGCTCTTGTTTTCTATGGACCAGAGAAAAAAATCAGTGTTAACCTAGATCCGCTGTGGAATTTCAGAACCGTGGTTGCAGTAACTAACACCGGGTTTCGGCAGCTGGGCGGTCGTCGCGTGACTGTGAGGAAGATGAAGTATCGTTGTCCATATATAACGCTTACCGATGCCAGCCCGGAGGGGACGTACATGTACTACCTAGATCGTATAGAAAATGATGAAGATGTCCATTGCATGTTTTCAGCACATAGTGGCGAAGTCAACAGAGGAGTCACAAATCCACTTGTGTTGGTCGTTGTTGTTTATTAGAGTTTGTGTTGGTCGCTGTTGTTTGTTAGAGTTTATGTTAGCTTCATGTGTTTGTTTTTTGAGTTTGTGGAGTCACAAATCTACTTTATGTTTGTAGTTCGCGGGTATTGTTGTAATTTGAAAGTTGTTTTGAATTAAAAATAATTTAAGGATCACATACAAAAGTAGTACAATAAAATTATCTATTCGGTCAGTTTGACGGACCGACAACGTTGGGACATTTTCTACGCATATGACCTATTTCTCTACAAATCCCACACCTTCTTTTCTCTTTTTCTCCGTCGTCCATCTCAATTCTAATTCTACTACTATTTGGATGCCCTTTTTATTTCTTCTCATGGAATCGTCGTGGCATAGAGTAAAACCTTCATACTTTGACCAGTTCTCCTCGTGTGGTAATCCCAGAAAGCTTTCCTGGTAGACCTTGAACACGTTAAGAACTTTGAAGACCTCTGGAATGTGAATTGTGTAGTCCTGTCGTATGCTAGAACATGCCGCTATCACGTGGGAGCAAGGCAAGTGAAATGCTTGAAATTTTCCACAGTCACAGAAACGATTCCGCAAGTCAACACTGAAAGTACCCGTTGGACGACCGTCGTTATAATTAGTCTTTTCCTGCACCATGAAGCAGAATTTTTCGCTATCAAATTGCATGACGTTGTGTGTGTTAGCCTTAGCTACCTTATCATCCATGCCTTTGTTACAACCATCTGTAAACACTTTCCCTGAAGACAACATCTTGGTCCATTTGTGTCCTCTTTTACCAAAGAGCGAACCCATTCGATAGTATGTAGACTGGACCAATGCAGTGATTGGAAGGTTTCTTGTTGCCTTTAGTACAGAGTTTATTGTCTCTTCCAAGTTAGATGTCATATGTCCCCAACGTTGCCCTCCGTCAAATGCTCTAGCCCACTTCTCCCTAGAAATATTGTCTATCCAATTCGAAGCTTCAATGTTTGTTCTTCTGATTTCTCCGCGATAGTAATTAAATGTAGCCTCTGTCAATGCGTAACCTGTAAGAAAAATTGTGTGAAAAAATGATAAAAGTGTGCTACGAAACTTGAGATAAGTGAAATTTATTTTGTTACCCATGTTAACAAGTTTTTTGCGTAGATCCTTGTCCTTAATCTCGCGCATGAAGTTCTGAGCGATGTGCCTTATGCAGTAGACATGTGAAGATGGAGGATGATGCCATCCATTTTCGGTATTATTGTATGCACTCTTTATCGATTCGTGTCTATCAGATATTAGACACAAATTCGGTTGTGGTGTCACGTGTAATCTCAGGTTCCTCAGAAAAAAAAGCTCCACGCTTCCTTTGTTTCACTTTCGACCAATGCGAATGCTATTGGGAAAATATTTGCGTTGCCATCTTGTGCCACCGCCATCAATAGAGTTCCTCTATACTTGCCATACAACCAAGTTCCGTTTACTTGCACAACGGGCTTACAGTAGGCGAAGCCACGTATACACGAACGAAATGCCCAAAACAGACGACGCTTGCTTCTCCAACCTCCTCATTTGATATGAAAGGTAAGTTGTTTTGTGTTGGTTCGTCGTCGGATGTTTGGCTGTACCTGTAGCAGTGTGACTGTGTCTCTTGTGTCGGAAATGTTTCAGGGTTATCTAGTAGTCGGACATACAACTCAATTGTATGTAACTGACCAAACATCATGTGGCACCGAAACATTGCCATCACATCTTCGTCGTTTCTGATCGGCGCCATTAAGTAAAAAATTGTACGGTCGTCTTCATTAAGTGTTGGATGGCGATAAATTATTTCCTCAACGCTTCGTGCCAATTTTTTTTCCAGTCTATCTTTTAAATGGAAAAAATTAGAATTCACATGAATTTTAAACGCGTATGTATCTGTGTTGCTGAACGAGAAACCAACAGGGCTATTTGCTGAAAAAACACCGTTGAAGTGGCATGTAAGATTTACGTTTCTCTGGGATATTTTCGAATGTGAGAATTATCTTGGTAGTGAATATTAATAGTAGATTATGAATATTGATAGTAGAGTGTTTATGTTGCATATATTCGTATACCAATAAGTATATAAGAGAAATAATGGAACAAATTGAATACTTATGTCACTACAAGCTCGTCCATTACAAGGGCGTGCTATATTCTAGCTTACTACAAGCCTGTCCTTCCAAAGGGCGTCCTAGTTCATGCTCGTCCAATGCATGGGCGAGCTCGTGTTGTAGTGTACATTCTCGTCCAATGCATGGGCGAGCTCGTTTTTGTTTGTTCTGCATGCAAACGACAATTGTGTAAGGCCTATGCAAGAGGGCTTTTGCATGCATGCACACCTTGAAGACTATGCATAATAGGTTTGCATGCAATGGTCATTTCATGCAAAAAATAGTTGACACATTTAAATTTTATTTGCATGCATGCACACAATGGTTTTTCTATAAATTTGGTTTTCTACTTCTATTTTTCTACTCAAAGTTTCTACATTCTCTACACTTGCATTTTTAACAGAAGTATTTTATTTCTCTACTCCTGCATTTTTACCATGTCGTTGTTGTGGATGGGCGAAGAACACCGTGGTACACAGCAAAATATCCAAGCTAGCGTAAGTTTGGTTAAAAATAATGTCTCTAGTAGTTTGGTTAAATATTATTTAGTTGCAAAAATAATGATATACATTTTGTTTGTTCAATATTGTTGCAGACAAATGCCCCAAGGTTTAGAGTGAATTCACATGCTCCTATTCATGCGAGTGCGAGAATAATGGCGTATCTTGAGATAGCGGGTTTTGCAAATATATCAAAAATAAAAAGTCTAAAAATTGACTCAAGCTTAGTTGTGGCGCTGTTGGAGAAATGGAGACTGGAAACACACACTTTTCACCTCCCAACAGGTGAATGCACAATAACGCTTGAAGATGTGTGTATGTTACTTGGTCTACGAGTTGATGGAATAGCCATCAACGGTCCCACCGAGGTAACAAACTACGTTTACATGGAAAACTTGGGGGTGGAACCTACAGAAGAGGATAAAATTAAAGGTTCTGTTAGGATAACCTGGCTAGAGGGTTTATATGAAACTTTAAAAAATAAATCTGTCAGAATCTATTGCATTCTTCTTGGATCCCTTTCGTAGGGGATCTTCTTAAATGTGGCACCTATAGTTGGGGTTCTGCATGCCTGGAAAAATTGTATAGAGAAATGTGCAAGGCAGCAGTGAAAGATGTTAGGAGCTTGAGTGGTTGTTCACTCCTACTAACTTCATGGGCATTCACACGTATACCATTGTTCGCTCCTGTCACTACAGTGGAACCCTCGTATCCATATGCACAAAGGTATTTCTTTATTAAAAGACTCATTTATGTGTACATAATGTAAATATTTGTTATTTAACTATGTCTAACAAATTTTTTTTTGGTTATACAAGATGGGCGCAAAGAGGAATGAACTACACTGCAAATCCTCGTTTTCATCTCCAAGGTTATCGAAACGCATTGGACCATATGCGAGAACACGATGTAAGTTTCAAACCACGTGGAAATAGTCGTCGGTTCAACTCCTTAATGGTATATTAATTTCCTTTTTTGTGTTGCAGTTCATATGGAGATCGTACATTCGATATCCGCCGTCGAGGCTTGAAGATAGCCAAATCTGGAGTGCAACAACTTTCCTTATTTGTTTCTATACCGTTGAGATGCATCAAACGGATAGAGTAACACTCCAGTTTGGACTAGACCAACAAATCCCTCCCCCGCCAAGGTGTCTAAGGGAACACCACGCCATGACTATCAGAAAAACACAAAGAGTTAATTGGCGACAGTTAAACAAGGAGGAGGTGAGAGAATGGAGACACAGAAGAGATGTGATTTTACAAGGGAGGCGTTGTGTTAGGTGAATGCAAGCCAAGTCAAGAGTATTTAACTTAGTTTCGTGTCATTCCTTATGTGCACATTGCTCCGGACCAATTTTTGACCGACCCACACATGCAAGGATCATCATCAACACAACCAACTACAACATCAATGCATCAGGATGTGCCACCAACCTACACATCTCAACATACATACCAACAACAAACACCCAACAATCCACTCCATCAACAAAACTATAACTACCAATACATCCAACAATATCAGCCCCAACCATACCTACGACCACCCATACAGTTCACCCCAGTCCAACCGCCCAACTTTGACCATACCGACCCTCATTTCCAATATCAACCCTCCAACACAACCTACTCTCAACCCGCCTCGACCTTCAACACTACCTATACTCAACCCACCCTAAACTTCACGCCTGATGACGTCTACTACCCAACCTTTCAACAACCCCGGTTCGAAACCTACCCGCAACCACCACACTCATTCCAACAATTTTTGTTGACAGACGAGCAACTGATGCAGATGCCAGATTTTAACATTGATGATCTTCTCGATGAGCAACCGGGATCCTCTTCACGGCAGGCAAACCCCCTACAACACATCACAATGAAGACATGTCTTCCGACTCATCTGAATCAACTATAAATGAGCGTTTGGGCAGGGGATATAGACAGCGAAGGATCCCTAGGTGTGGAACTGGGGGACATATTCGATGAAATGTATTTTTATTTTAATCAATTTTATTGTTGTAGCTTAATGTTGCAATGTTAAAATTATTTACCTTTTTATATTTATTAATGAGTATTTAATAATTTAATTTTTTTTTTAAATTATTAACATTATTTAATTTTTATTATTATTTATAATAAAAATTATATTATTTATTAAAATTAACAATCTAATAATTAATTATAATAAATAAATAATTAATGTATTAAAAAATAAATTAATTATAATAAATAAATAAAACTCAAAAAAAAAAAAACAACGTGTACACGCTCGTCCTTCCAATGGACGAGCTCATACTGGGCCCAAATTCCCTCAGAAACACGTCAATCCAATGGGCGAACTCATAAGTCCAAAAAATAATCTGCAGTGGTTCGTCACTTCAATGGGCGAGCTTGTGTTAAAAGTAGCGCACTTTGGTAAAAAAAAAATCAAAAAAGAGTATTATGGTATATTTAATTTCAAAAGAGGGTAGTAGAGTAAAAAACCCACGTATCAATATTAATTTAACGAAGGATATTAGCTTGCTTCATTAAAAACAAATTTAATGAAGGATATTAGCTTGCTTCACTAATGCGAGTTCTTATTTCCTCGATCTCATTATTTGAATTCTAGCACTACTTTATAAGTAACCTAATTTCCTATGATGGTTGCTTTTGAAACCTACAAGAAGGTAATTATCATATATAATTTGGCAAAATAATTATCATTTCCTCTTTAATTTTTAATAATTGTCTCTTCTTCAATTTTAAAAAAAAGTAACTATTAAAATAATTTTACCAAATTAAATTTAAATTTTATGGTTGTAATAAGTATTGATTAAAATATTTAACACTAATTTTTTTTCATATCAATAAATTTTAATAACCGAATTTAAATTGAGAAAGTTAAATTAATTTGAATGCGGGTCAAAATAAATTTATAAGGAAAAAATATGAAAAAATTATAAAATTGACAATAAGGAATTGAAATTAATGTTTTTTAAATGATTTATTTTATTGATTCACATTTGTTAAATATAATCTTTATTATCATATTATTGTTTTGGACTTTCTAGAAGGATTCAATAGAAAAAGTATGAAGGTAGATACTAAGAGTACATATGCATGGACCTAACTATCAACAAGGGTAGGTGATTTTAAACTCTCACACATTATGCACCGTCTAGATCAATTAAAACGTCTACTGCACAACACACCACGCCCCGCAAAGACATTTTTACCATCCTCCGCTATATAAGAGAGGAAGCACACAATTTTTAGGCAATTCAAATCCATTCTCACTTTGCATCATGTTGAAACATTATTAGTGTGTGTTTTTGTTATCGTATCCGCATGGATTGGTTGATATTACCGCCGTTCTACAGTTGAAATTGTTTCAAACATAGAACATAAAAGATGTTTGTTTTAGTTTTTAAACATAACGATCACATAAAAAGTTACAAGCAACGGTAAAAGAGTTTTGATTTTGAAACGATTGTTAAAAGCATGTCAAGATTATCGAGCACTAATCTTTATCGTTAATAACTCACATGCTTTATATAGTACATTCATAATTTGTCATGTTCGCACTGCAAACTGATTCTTCGCTTAGTAAACCCCAATTTAGACACCTAAAGTGCCTCTGAACAGTTAAACCGCCCCTGAGAAATCTCTGAAGTTCGCCGTGTGAACGATTCTTCGCATTGCAAACTACATCGCCTACAAATTCGCGCAACAAACTTATGGTCCTTTAACTACTATCTCAAGTCTATGATGGTTCGCTAGATCTTTGCTGAAGCATTGCCACAACGAACATTCACTGGCTTGTTCACCCAACGAACTTACAATCCTTTTGCTACTGCCTCAAATCTGGGAGCATTCAATGGGACTTCGTCAGATGTTCGCAAAGTGAACATTCACTAGTAAGTTCTCCTAGCAAATTTACTAATATTCTTCTCTTCCTTTGGCTTCCTTGTCCATTTTCTTGTGTCTCATACTTTGACAATTTCATGCTTAATTCTGCACAATAACACACAAATAAAAGGGACCAAAGGCATTTTCATACAATTGAAGAATAACATGCTTTCATGTAGTAAATCCAACAAAACAACACAAAAGAGTTTGAAAATGCCAATAATAAATTATCAATTTAAAGCAAGATTGACATCTAACAAACTTTCCCCAACTAAATTTTGCTTGTTCTCAAGCAAAGTATGTCTCTCATTGAAAACAAGAGGATTTGATAAGCATTTAATTCAACTAAGAATATATTTATGCCTCAAATAAACAATAAATGAACACAAGCAATTATACAACTTCCTAGAATCGAACAATGCAAAAGAATTTAGTTCTTAAACAAATATCATACAATGCTTCAAGTAACAACTAAATTATCATGCTCGAATCACTCTAACACTCCTCTTCAAATAAGAATTAAAGGAAATATGCGCTTACAACCGCGGGGTAAATCACTCACTTGACAAATGATGCAAATATAAGCCAATTTATACATTCATCTAAATAATCATCAAAGAAATTATGGTAGCAAAAAGATCACTTAAGGACTTAAAAGGTTGTAGCTTGGTCAGGTTTCACAACAAATGAATATTTATAAGTCCATGGATTCAAAGTTGCCAATGCAAAAGAAACGTTCACTACACAGGGCTATGTACACATTACAACTCCATCCAAAACTTTCTTTTCTCTATTGCTCACCTTTTTCAAACGTCCTTTTTGCGCATTATTTCTTCTCTATATTTTTTTCTTTCAAATAAGCATTCTTTTTCTTTTGTTTTTCACATTCATATTCACATTTTATTTTCATGTTTGCTTGAAAATTTTCAAAATTTTTGAGTAACCTACCATTTTCTTTTCACTCTCCCCAACTTAGTTTTTAACCAAATCTTAAGTGAATGTTCTTTGCTTTTGAGGCAAAGAAGACAATTTAGTAGAATTTCAAAGGTTCAAGGAAAAAAATTAGAATCCTACACAAAATAATGGTGAACTATCTTTATCATTATGTACCAATACCAAATTCATCACTAAATTAGGATCTAACTATTAAGCTCAACGGGGTTAGCAAATTCTCACTACTCACGAGTATGTTACTTATTGGGATATGGTTGTGCTTAATATCAACAAATGCCTTAATCATTTCTAATGCTTCCACAATATCAAAATAATCATAAGATTAAGCATGAATCAAATGTATTCCACAAAATTTATCAGTCATCCTATGCATTTAGTAAACAATGGAGGTTTCTCATAATTTCTGGCTTTTACACCTAAGTGATACAAGCATTCAAACAAAGTTGCAACAAGAAACAAAATTAAATTTGCACAAAGAAAGGAATTCTTAAACATTCTAGCATCCTAGGAAGAGGTAACCATGTAACTTGCCAATATTTACATGATCAAATACTATCATCACCATCCAAACTTGAGAGGATCTTCATTGGGTACTTTTAGCAAATAACAACCAATCTAGAAATTCTATTATTTCACAACAAAAAAATGAAAACATTAAATTCCAAACAAGCATATTAATAATAAACACAAATAAACATATCAACAATAAAACTATAAGAGTTGAACATTCATAAACGGAAGAACCAAAAAGTTCAAGAATTGGATATTTCTGCAAGGACCAACCTTAGGGTTAACATGGTCGAGATAACCAAGAGTTTGTGATGGAAATGGATGAATGTACTCTCAAACAAGAAGAGAATCTGGTTGAGTTTCTTCACAGATGCTAGCAGGAGAACTCCCAAGTAATGTTGTGTCTAAGATGCAGTGATGTCTTTGACCGAAAAGCTGCGGAGAACATCCAAGAGGTTCGAAGGGCAAGAGATAGGAACAACTAGAGGAACTCAAACAACCATGGTGCTTTCGACAAAAAGGGAGCACCAAGGAGGAATGATCAAGATGAACCATGGATACGTGGCAATAGGCCATCAACATGTAAGAGTGGAATACACCTAAGAGGGGGGGGGGGGGGGGTGAATTTGGTACTTAAAAGTTTCTCCGGTTTTCTGGTAGAATTCTTTTTTTACTTTCCTTAAAATTTATAAGTGAAGAATGCAGTAAATTGCGGAAAGTAAAATTGACACAGCGAGATATCCTAGTTCCCCTCACAATCCGAGAGTACCCCAATCCCCTTTCAACATGAAATATATTTTTAATAATTGTTATCTCATAAGCAAGACTTTCTACCTAGTCTTTCTATACAAGAGTTTAACAAACAAACACCAAGAACAATCCTCTTGGATTTTTCACTAAGTCCAGTGAGAACAATCCTCTCAAAATGGGCCTCTTGCTTCCAACAATCCCGGACAACAAAGTAATAATCCTTACAATCTTAATTCCAACAATCCTGGAACACTTAATGTAATAAAAATATACTTGAATAATTTGTTTGAATAGTGTTGAAAATGTCTTCAAAATTATCAATCTTTCAATTGATCTTCCTCTTGATATTCCACCTCTATATAACTTATCAAGTGTTCAAATATAAGAAAATGGAACTTAGATGATTTTCTGAAAATTTGAGAATGCAAGTTTCACTCTATGAAAATTTCAAATTTTTGACACTTGAAAAATATGAAAAATAAGAGATGAGAATATTTGAAATTTTTTATGCAAAAGGTTATTTTAAAAAACTGAGTTTAGAGGTTTATATATGCCTCTAAACACCCTTTCAGAATGGCTATAAAGATCAAAAGATGCCATGGTTCAAAAAGAAGAAGAAAATATTTTTCAAACCAAGAGATGCAACTTTATGGCCTGCAGCGCCAGTGGTAATCGGTTACCATAAGTGGGTAACTGGTTACCTGCCTCCAACGAAACCAAAAAATGAAAATCTGTAGTAAGTAATCGGTTACCAGGATTGGGTAACCGATTAATCAGTTTAATTTTCCAGAAACCAGTTTTTCCAAAATAGGCAAAGTGCACAGTTTTATTTTTAAAAAGATTTTTATGCAATGCAAGAAGGAGATGAAGTTTCGAACACTTGAGTAAGGTACATAAATGCTTAAATTGTTGTACCTCATTGTGTCAAACTTTATCTTCTTTCTTGATCAAACTTTGACATATTGAATTGAAAGTGATTTGCTTGAGCTTGATATAATCTTAAAGTATTGAAAACCATCCTTTCATGTTGTGAATTATGTCGTCATCAAAATCAGTTGAGAAACTTGTCTTCACATAACATTCAAGCCCACTTCTGATGCCCTCAAGGGAAAGTCGGTAAAGGCCAATTGAGAAAAGAGAGAATGGCTAGAAAAAGTGGCAAAATTTCAAAGTCGAAAGAGGATTTTCGGTAACATACCGAAGGGAGTTCCAAGATTCTAAGAAATCAGCTTGGCATTCAGAAAACTACAAAGAGAAGAATCCAATGACGAGATATCAGTGGAGGCGTTAACAAAGGAGGCGCAAGGTTGAGAGGGAAGTTGTGGAAAAAGAGAATGTTGAGTCTAGTAGCAACGTACAAACCAAAAGGGTAACAACAAAGACAGAAAAGTTATCGAAAGAAAGTTATTCATAGACCAACAAGAAGATGTAAAGAAGAAGTCTGAGCAGATGCTTGCGGATGATGAAATAATAACAGGTGATTTCGATTCAGGATCAGAACCGTCACAAGACATTATCTGTAATGTCGTATCGGTGCTACCCAGGGAGTATGATAGGGTAACAAAATTGGAAGACTCAAAGGATGAGGTCGAACAAGAAGTTTCCAGTCAAAGGCCAATATGTTACTACATTTTAAATAATGGTTGTGTCGAAGAGCATAATGAGTTATTCGAAAGGCCAGATGACACAATATGAAAAACCACTTGAAGCCTCTATTCATTAGAGGAAAGGTAGAAAACATTGGTATCAATAAGATATTAGTGGATGGAAGAGCGACATTGGACCTAATGTCACACTATATGTTAAAAAGGATTGGCAAGAATGAATCTGACGTGAAGCCTCGTAATATGGTCCTTTCAAATTACGAAGGGAAGGTGGGAACGACCATGGGAGTCATTCAGGTAGACTTGACAGTTGATACAATTACTAGGCCAACGATGTTTATGGTGATTGCATCTAAGGAGAATTATAATCTACTACTTGGAAGGGAGTGGATACATGGAATAAGTGCAGTATCTTCGTCACTTCACCAAAGGGTATCCATCTGGAGAAGTGATATAATTATCGAAAATATCGAGGCAAACCAAAGCTATAATATTGTTGAGGTTAACCAAATAAGTGGGTGATACTTTGATAAGAACTTAGCCCACATAACGCCATGTAACCCAACAAGTTTTGATTTTACACCTGTGAGTAACGCCTTATGTTCGTTGTATCTGCATCCGACACACAGATTTCAGTAGGACAAGGAGGTGATAGGCGAAGAAGACTTCATCTTTGGAACAGATGGAATCCAACCTATGGGTTGGAGTAGTGAATTCAGTGACTATGACTGAATCACAAGCACTGAGAAAGCTTTCATCTTATATAGTTGAAAATAGATTAAAAGCGACCTTAGAGAATGATATAAAATACATGGTTCTCGATGCCAAAGTTGAAGAAAAACACTTCGAAGGTCCAGGGAAGGATTTTGACCTGGAGCCACCAGACAAAGAACATTTACTTGCTTTTACTTTCACTGTCATATTTGTTTAATGTCATTTATTGCTTTTTACCTTATAATTTATTACTACTTAACTTCATTTAAAGTCTGCTTTTATGTCGTTATCGTGCAAACAACGACTGCATTCAATTTACATGCATGTGTGTTCACACGAATCATTTGCACAAATTGTTTTGAAAATTTTTCAATTTAATCTCACTTGCTTTCTTAACTCGTAATTGATTGCCAAAAACACCGATAAACACACGTACCAACCCAATTAAATTTTATTTTTTTATAGTTGATCAACATCATCAAAATTATCACTAATAATAAAAATCTTAAATTTACATATAAAAATCATATATTAAATAATTAAAATCTTATAAATACATAATACAATGTATTATGATAGTAAAAATAATTTTTTTTTACGCAAGTATACCATTAAAAATTGATAGATCATAAAATTTGTTAGGACAACAATATAATTAAACACTATTTTTAAAAAAAAATTATTTTCAATGCTCATCGAGAGTATTTAACAAAATGGCATTAATATATTATTATTCAAATAGCACTTCCTACTATTAATTATAAGTAGTCTCATAACAAATAAGAAGTGTTTAATTTTCACTCTAGCAATTGCAATTTCAACCAATAATAATAAATTAATTATTTTTTTAATTAATTGATATTCAAAAGCTAATAACCAAAAACATAAATCTTTTTTATAAATAATAATTAAATAAAAAATATGTATATAAAGTCAACACGAAAAAGTTTCAAAATAGAGTTAGATATAGAGTTAAAACATTTTGTAAATTGTTTTACTTAATTAAGTATGTATGACATTAAAACTTAATTAGATAGATACACAATGAAAAATTATATATATTTTTTTGTTAATTAAGTAAAAAAAACATTTTGTATAGGTAAAACTTAATTAACAATGAGAATTAAATGATATGAGTCGTTTAGAAGAAACACAGTCCCGTTAATCTGCGTGAGTTGTTATGAACCAATAAAATATTGCCACGTCCGTATTTTCTTCCTTTCAAACCAGTAATTTACTACTTTCTCGAGAGTCACGCTGAACACTTTAATAAGTCAATCTCTTTTGATCGTAGCTTCATTGCCTCAAATAGAAATGTCATTCTTTGCAAAATCAAATGGGTGAAGTACGTTGCGGACATAGAATAGAGATCCGTCCTCGTTAAGTTAAGACTTGAGATTAAGCCACAACAGGTCTAAGTCGACAGGCAATACTATTGTAAATTGACAAGCGAGACACTTGATATGAAGTAGTGCGGCGAAAGGTAAACCATCAATAAAAACAAGTAGATTAATGCAGGAAATTGAAGAGAATTTGGAAATACTGGTGGTAATCTATCATACTTTCTCCATTCCGGGCATGAAAAAAGTTTGAGAGGTTAAAGTATGACATGAAAAGTTGGTACAAAGTGGAAAGTGTTCAAGACTACAAGCCACAATCATATTTAACTGTTGGACATTATGGGAAAATAAGTATTTTAGGATCCTTTTGAGTTGCTCAGGGTCAAAATAGCGGAGGCCCTTAAAAGAAAATAAGTATTTTAGGATCCTTTTGAGTTGCTCAGGGTCAAAATAGCGGAGGCCCTTAAAAGTGAGAGCTTGTAGGGAGGTTTTGTCATTGATTCCAAGTTTCTACAATAGAGATAAAGAACCTAAATATATTTCCAGATATCCTTCCATCTTGCGGAGAAGATGGATATTTGTACATTTTTTTAAATTCATTAAACAGAAATGATATCTTTATATTCCAATCATACACTACACCTTATCAAATCTAACTTTAATATTTTATCATTAATTTCTCTTTTTTTATTTTATCAAATCAAAACAAAAAAAATCTATTTTTAAATCAAAACAAAAAGAGAAGTTATTTATTTATTTATTTTAAATCTTACAATAATAAAGACTTTTTTAAAAATATAAAATTTATTATTATTATTATTATTATTATTATTATTAAATTAATTAACCAATTTTATAATTTTATTAACCAATCTTATTTTATTATTAAAATTATTTTTAATATTTGGACGTTCATTAACCAACTTCATCATTTTATTAACCAACTTATTACATTTCATTAACAAAATTTATTTCTCTACGTAAAGATATTGTTCACGCACTATTCATCACATTAAAATCTTCATAAATTTTTTTTTATTTAAAAACACTGTTTACCGTATAAATACGATGAACAATATATACGGTATAAATACTTGGTGTCAAATATGGATGTAAAAATAGCATTGCTGTTATAATTAAGCTATTCATGCCCTGATCGTTAAAGAAAATCTTTATATTGTCTTGTCCCCTAAAACATCAACATTCTTTAAAAATAATGTTTTACTAAACTACAATTTATATTCTTTAAATTTTAAATAACTGATAAGTAACATTTTCTCAAAAAATAGAATTATCAGAAACAAAGGAGAAAAAGAAAACACTTCTTAAACTTAACACGTAATTTAATAAGTTAAAAACGAAAGCAAACATTTTCAGCTCTTCTCACATTTGAAAACATTTCTGATCAACAACTATGATTTATCTGAATACTTGATCACTCCTACACTTGCTTAAATGTCAAAGATACCAAACCAAAACAAAATAGTAAATTGTAAACCTTGTGTGGGTTTTATATACATGTGCGGTGAGTAAACTTGCTTCCCACATTTCCCGTTAGAATGGGCATAGCAAATGGACGAAACATCATCTCCAATATACAATCTGTGTATTTACTGATATACAATCTACATATTTACTGATATACTTTTCACATGAATAGTAGTTTGCAAAATGGATTTCATTTCACATTGAATAAGTTTGCAAAACTAAAATCCATGGCATATGTAGTTTGAAACTATATATGGTCCCTGAATGTATGAGACGCTGTAAGACCTATTGTAACCGTTCACAACTAACTATGCTTTCAATTGGACAGCTAGTTAAATTCATCTTTGATTCATACATCACTATCTATGTTACTTGGTACTGCTTCTGGCTACCTCATTGCATCACAAATTCCGAGCTGGATTTTCAAACATCCTCAGCACAATGTAACTCATGTAGTCAAGCTCCTTTGTTCTATATAGGCGCTCCAGAGCATTGTAGCAAACAAGACTATCTTCTTCTTCAAGAGATTCATCCATATTACAATAACGAACGGAGAATGTTCATGAGTGAATGAATATGTGATTCCTGTCAACAAAGTTAATAAAGTATAAAACACACCAGCATGGAAACAAAACTAAGATGAATTCTTGGAAAATATCAACAGAATTTCATAAATCAAGAAATTTGGATGCATTTGTTAGTTAAAGGCATTCAATATTTATTTCATTCGGGTCGGGAGGGGTTTAGAAGTAAATTTATGTTCTCAAGGGTTTATAACATAAAGCAACACAGCACTCACTGATGTGAAGTATAGGCGTGTTCGCACATGGCGTTCGGGTGTCTTTACATTTGCATACCTAGAAGAGAATAAACAATATGAGAATACAACATAGTGTATAGCATAAAATAAAAACAATATTTACTTCGGATCCAAACGATATTTGGTCTCTTTATCATCATCATCTTGGTCCATTGATATATCGCTCAAAGTGATGGATTTTCTTACTTCATCATTCTTATGCTTGGCATCTGAATTTTCCATTTCAGTTTTCATGAATGACGAATCGTGGTCTTTCAGCAACACTAATGACTTCTGTTAGATTAATTATTTAATTAATCAAATATAGATCGACATAATTAATTATTAATTAATTATATTATGGTCTATTGTTATTAAACATTAAATAGATGAATTGTTTGATTGAGTTTTGTGTCTGAATGGACCGTAATGGGTTGGACCATTCAGTTAAGCCCAATGAGAGGTCCTTGTCCTCAGCTGTTTAGCTATTTAAATGTCTTCCCATTAGACAATTAACTCACTCCGAAAATCCTAAACGGCAATGGGGATAGTAATTCTCTCATACTCACACTCTTCCGACAACCGTCTCTTCAATCTTATAATGTACACGGTTCTAATCAATCTTATAATGTACACGGTTCTAATTATTCTTGATTATTGTTAGATTAAACAATATGCTATAATTTGTATCTATTAAATTTATTTAAATCCTTCAATTGGTATCAGAGCCCCGTAGATATGTTTTATAGTTATTGCTTGAATTATATGATTTGAATTAGTGTATGGTTTCTATTTGTTTTGAGTTAGGCAAGTTAAATAATTAAACCTGATACACTAATTTTATATAATTCATATTGAATGTAAATGGTGGATTTTCTTAAAATTAGAGAAATTTTAAATCTAATATTTAAATAATTTGATCTAATGATTTTAAAAATTTATTGACATCTAAATTTCATATTTAGAATCAAGGTATATTATATTTTAGGTGTATATTAGTAAAAGGTTGTTATGTCTCACCTATTTTTAAGGTTTGATTCCTAAGAGTTCATTACTAGAAATACAAAGATTATCTGTGGATTTTCCTACATAAAAAGTTCCGCAGCTATTCCTGCGACTTTTCCTGCGCCTTTATATTGTGAAATATCATTTTCTGCGAAAACTAAAATAGCAGCAAATTTCGCAGGAATTCCTGAGACTTTAGCTGCGACTTTAAACTTAGTAAAATATAAATCTCCTGCGGATTTAACTGCGACACATTTCGCAGGAAATTATCCATTGAAACCACAAAATTCTCTGGAAATGTCGCAGGAATTGCTGCAATGCTTGCTGCGGAATTTGCTGTAAGTTTTTCTGCGACTTTTGCTACGAATTATTTAGTTTATTTTTCATTTTTATTATATTTTTACTATTAGTAAATATAATTATAAAACACTTAATTCCAAGAATATCTTTGCAACATTTTTAAATTTTATATTAAATCTTAATTTTTTTAAAGAAAGTTTTATAATATTAATTGAATTTTTTTAATTACTTTTTAAAGAAAATTTATTTATTTAATACTTTTTTATTGTTGTAAAAATCAGAAAAATAAAAAAATTAAGTTTATGATATAATTGTAAAATATAAGTTTATTTATTTAATAATTTTTTATTGTTGTAAAAATTTAAAAAATTAAAAAATATAAGTTTATGATATAATTGTAAAAATATAAGTTTATGATATAATTATAAAAATATAAATTTATTTATTTAATTATATTTTTACTATTATTAAATAAAATTGTAAAATATAATTGAAATATTGATTTTTTAGATTTATATATATACTATAAAAACAAACCTATTTTAAAATAATTTTCACAACAATTTTTTTTTTTTGCTTTATTGAATAATAATAGTTTTTTTTTTAATTTTGTCAAAAATTATTTTTTATTTATTTTTTTAGATTTATTTTCTTTAAGATAATTTTAGTACATATTATTCTTATTTAAGACATTTTTTATGATTTCATAGTTGTTGCAATTTTTTTTTGAAAAATATTTATAAAATTAGAATGATATTTTAATTTCTATTTGTTCTATTTTATTAATTATTTTTAATGTGAATTGTGAAATTTTTTAATTTTAAATTAAATTTTAATAATTAATTTAAATTTATTAAAGAAAATATTTGTAAATTTAACATCATATAAAGCATTCTAGTAAATTTTATAACATCAAATAAATAATTGTAGTGATAACGTTATTTTTAATTTTAATTTTATATTATCATATCACATGTAAAAGAATTAGCAATTGAAACTTAGAAGTGAATGAATAGTATTTTTCTCTGTTTTTAATTCAACTAATATAAAAAAATAAAAACTGGGCTGAACCGATAATGGACAGACCCATATTTACATATATAAGAAACTATATCAATTAGGGTTTTTCTCTCTGAGGTTTTCATCACCGCACGGAACGAGCTTTAGCACTAGCAGCAGCAATGGTGAGTAAACTCTACGAACTCAGATCCTTATCTCTATTTCTTCACTATCTTCATTTATCTGATTTCAATAATACATAAACCAAGATTTGTGCAACTAACACTTATAATCACCGTGTTTGTTTTCTTAGGGTCCCAAAAAGGGTGTTAAAGCTCCAGTTGCAGCTTCCAAGAAGAAACCCGTAAGTAACTGGTTCAATATCAATGTTACTTACGATTCAATTTTTGTTTTGTTTTGAGAATAATTTTATTTGGTTTATGCATTTATCAGGAGAAAGTTACAAACCCCCGTTTCTCGAAAAGCCCGAAGCAATTCGAAATTGGTGGGGCATTGCCTCCTAAGAGGGATTTGACTAGATTCGTGAAGTGGCCAAAGGATGTTCAGGTTCAGAGGAAGAAGAGAATTCTGAAGCAGAGGTTGAAGGTTCCCCCAACTTTGAACCAGTTCACAAAAACTCTTGGCAAAAATCTAGGTCAGTAATGAACTCTAATTATATGTCTGGAATTGGTTTTGTTGTCACATTTGTGTGCAGTTTGAGACATTATTGTTGTTTTCGGATTTGAAATATTGGCAAAAGGAAATTATCGGGACGAGTCGCGTACTAGGTCGCTTTCTTTAAGACGTTTCGCCGTACTGACAAAATATGCAAAGCAGTCGATTTACGACGACGCCTCCAGGATAAAACAGCCCGTTCAAAATTACGATTATCAGTTGCACACTGATAAATCGCTCTAGAAATACACCTTTCTAAATTATCTGGCGAAAATAGCCAGTCCAGTATCTGGCTGTAATAGCCAGTCGAAAAAACCAAGAAAAGAAAATTGTTTAGATGAAGAGAATTAAGGGAGAGAGAGGGAAATCAAAATTCGTGTGAATTTGTGAAATCTGGAGTGCTCACTACTGAATTTTTACCCTTTATTTATAGGTAGCTAGTGAGGCTGATATTTCCATTCCTCCAATGTGGGACTAAAATGAATTTTGTCAAATTCACTTTCCAATTCCCATTAATATAATTCCAACATCCAATGTGGGACTAACATGACTCTTTTCAAATTCACTTTCCAATTCCCATTAATATAATTCCAACATCCAATGTGGGACTAAAATGAATCTTTTCAAATTCACTTTTCAATTTCTATTACTATAATTATTATAGTTCCAACAATCCCCCACTTGAATTTAAAGGAAATTTTAGAAGTCCGTCAAACGTTTCTAAGATTGTGCATAAGCAAAGGTGTCTACGACTTGAACCTTAGCGTAGCGAGTAGGATTCTGATTCAACAAGAGTGACACTATTGTCTTGAACTCTATCTCGGACATCAGACCCGCACACAACCTTTTCGTAAGGTGTATTCTTATAGCCCGTGCTTTAGTGGCCTTGCACGTGTATCCCGGTTTAGTGAATGCTCTAGGAAGGATCTGCTAAGTTCTCATCAGTGCGTACATGATCCACTCTCACAGCTCCTTTAGATATACAATCTCTAACAGTGCTATGTTTTCTTCTAATTTGACGTCTTTTACCATTATAGTAACGGTTCTTAACTTTTGCAATAGCCGCGGTACTATCGCAGTGGATCAACACAGCTGGTATAGGTTTTTCCCATAAAGGGATCTCAGCTAGCAAGCATCTTAACCAACTTGCTTCTTCACTAGCTGTAGCTAATGCTATCATCTCAGACTCCATTGTGGACTGTGCCAGAATGGTCTATTTCTTTGATTTCCAAGATACAGCTCCTCCGGCTATACTAAATATATAACCACTAGTAGCTTTGGAGTCATCCGATAAGGTGTTCCAATCTGCATCACTATACCCTTCTAGTACAGCAGGAAATTTCTGATAGTGTAGGCCGAGGTCCATAGTCCTTTTAAGGCACCTCATTACTCGCTCAATAGCTTGCCAATGTTCGTTACTCGGCCTACTTGTAAATCTGCACAACAATCCTACGACATATGCAATGTCGGGTCTAGTACAATCAGTGGCATACCTAAGACTGCCAATGATGCTCGCATATTCTGCTTGTTTGACACTTTCTCCAGTGTTCTTAAACAGTTTCACACTTGGATCATACGGAGTGCATGCAGGTTTACAATCAAATTATTTATATTTCTTTAAGATCTTCTCCACATAGTGAGATTGATCCAAAGAAATTCCTTGGTCGGATCTCGTGATCTTGATACCCAAGATCACGCTTGCTTCTCCGAGGTCTTTCATATCAAAGTTATTGCATAACAATGATTTCATATCATTAATGGCCTGAATGTTTGATCCAAATATAAGTAGATCGTCTACATATAGACATATGATAGTACAAATGCGATTCTCAGATTTGTAATAGACGCACTTGTCACTTTCATTCACTTTGTACCCATTAATTATCATTAAGTTATCAAACTTTTCATGCCATTGTTTAGGGGCTTGTTTTAGTCCATACAGAGACTTATCTAACTTACAGACCTTGCTTTCTTGTCCTTGGATTACAAATCCTTCTGGTTGTTCCATATAGATTTCTTCTTCTAAGTCACCGTTTAAAAAAGTTGTTTTAACATCCATTTGGTGTACTATTAAGTTATAAATGACTGCTATTGAAATGAGTACCCTAATGGATGTAATTCTAGTGACTGGAGAAAAGGTGTCGAAGAAATATATATTTTCTCTTTGTCTAAAACCCTTGGCTACAAGGCGTGCCTTGTATTTCTCAATCGTTCCATCAGGTTTTAGTTTCTTTTTCAAAACCCATTTACAACCAATTGGTTTGCAACCCGGAGGTAAGTTTACTAAGTGCCAGGTCTTGTTAGATTCTAGAGAATCTATCTCATCATTAATGGCTTCTTGCCATAAGTCTGCATCCATAGATGACAGTGCTTCTTGAAGATTTGTTGGATCTTCTTCTACATTATAGGCCGCATAATCGGGCCCATAGTCTTTAGCAACTCTTGCTCTTTTACTTCTTCGAAGCTCTGTTTCTACATTGTCGCTGCTTTCAGTGCTTTTTATCACAGGAATGTGACTCGATTGTGTGCCCCCACTATTTCTCGATTTGAAGGGAAATTTGTCTTCAAAGAATTCAACATCGTTTGATTCTATGATTAGTCTGGCATTTAGGTCATAAAACCTGTATGCCTTACTGTTTGCTGCATACCCAATGAATACGCATTCATAGGCTCTACTAGCGAGTTTAACTCGTTTCGGGTCCGGAATTCTGACATAAGCCAGGCAGCCCCAAGTTCTCAAATAAGACAAATTTGGTTGTCTTTTCTTTAATATCTCATAAGGTGAGATCTTACTTTTCGACTTGGGAACTTTATTCAGGACATAGCAAACAGTCAATAAAATTTCCCCCCACCAGTGAGGTGCAGCACCAGAATTTAACATTATTGCAACTACAAGTTCAGTAAGAGTCCTATTCTTTCTTTCTGCTTTACCATTCATTTCAGGAGAGTATGGAGCAGTCGTTTCATGTATAATACCATGTTCAGCATAAAAATCATTAAACAAGCTAGAGTCATATTCGGTTCCCCTATCACTGCGAAGTCTCTTAATCTTCTTGTTAAATTGATTCTCAATTTCAGTTACATACACCTTAAACATGTCAAGCGCTTCACTTTTATTCTTCATTAGATATACATAAGTATAATCAGAGCAATCGTCAATAAAAGTGATAAAATAACGTTTATTATTTCTAGTTAAACTTCCATCTAATTCACATATATCAGAGTGTATAAGATCTAGGGGATCAAATTCTTTTATTATTGATTTATGTGAAGTCTTTTTTATTTTAGCTTGACTGCAAAATTCACATTTATTGGAATCATTAATATTTAGTTTAGGGATTAGGCCTATGTTGCTTGCATTAGAAATGATTCGTTTATTAACGTGACAAAGTCTACCATGCCAAATATTAAAATCACACAAAAAGTAAACAGAAGGAGAAGTTTTATTCAAATCAACATTCAACTTAAACATGCCATCAGTGGCGTACCCTTTTCCCACAAAAATACCATTCTTAGTGATGGTGTACAAATCTGCCCCTAAAGTTTGACTGAACCCAACCTTATTCAGAAGAAAACCAGAAACAAGATTCTTCCTAATTTCAGGAACATGCATGACGTCCTTCAAGATCAAAGTCTTTCCTGAAGTGAACTTCAGTTCAACATCTCCAATTCCAGCAACATTAGTGGTGTGAGCATCTCCCAACAACACTTTCTTATCTTCAGTATTCATGTATGTCTTGAACATAGCACGATCATAGCAGACATGACGAGTGACGCCAATGTCTATCCACCAACCGTCACTTCCACCAACCATGTTGATTTCAGTGATCATGGCAATTAGTTTCTCATCAGTCAGGTTAACATGTGTATTTAAGCCAGCTGCAGGTTTAGGCCTGCTCCTACATTTCTTTGCCATATGGCCCGGTTTCCCACAATTGTAGCAAGAGAAAACCGGAGCATCATTTCTTTGAGGTGGTGGCTGTTGCCTAGCAAACGGAGCCGATGGGGCCCTAGAGGGATTCCCATTCTTAGTTCGGTTCATAGCACAGCGGTTCTGATTCTTTAAAGGTTTGCCCGTAGGCTTCAGAACCGCACCAAACTTCTTTTTATTGTCGTAAACAACTAAGACTTCTTCTTTCTGATCTTGTTTCCGAGCCTCCTCTTCAATTCGGAGGCGAGTAATCAGACTCTCGATTGAAAATTCTTTTGTTTTGTGACGAAGTATATTTTTGAAATCTTTCCAACCAGGGGGCAGTTTGTCAATAATTACAGCAATTTGAAATTGTTCATTAAGGGGCATACCTTCTGTAATAATCTCATGAGCAATCTTCTGAATTTCGTGGCTTTGAGTTTCCACCGACTTCTCATCCACCATCTTGTAGTTCAAGTAGCGGCTGACAGCAAATTTCTTCGCACCTGCTTCTTCAGTATCATATTTCCTTTTCAAAGCCTCCCATACCTGTTTAGCAGTTCTGTAGCTACTGTAGTAGTCGTACAGATCATCAGCAAGGCTGTTCAGAATGTGATTTTTGCACAGATAATCATTCTCGTGCCATAAGGCGATTTCTTTTCGGAGCTGCAGATCATCTGCTGCAGCCTTAGCTTTTGCAGCATCTGAGTCAAACATTTTGGAAGTCCCATCTGAATCTGCAAGTGAGTTACCGTTAGGTAGTTCAGATGATGCAGAAGGGACAACCGGGATATCCTCAGTCAGAACGTGGGCAACCTTTTTCAGAGTTAAGAAAAATTTCATCTTAGCTTGCCAACGTTTGAAATTGGAACCCTCAAACCTGAAAGGTTTGTCAGAGACCAAAGCGGCCGCAGTAGTACCGATAATTTCCTCAGTTGCCATGGCAGTTATGAAAACGTCTTAAAATTGTTGTTTTCGGATTTGAAATATTGGCACAAGGAAATTATCGGGACGAGTCGCGTACTAGGTCGTTTTCTTTAAGACGTTTCGCCGTACTGACAAAATATGCAAAGCAGTCGATTTACGACGACGCCTCCAGGATAAAACAGCCCGTTCAAAATTACGATTATCAGTTGCACACTGATAAATCGCTCTAGAAATACACCTTTCTAAATTATCTGGCGAAAATAGCCAGTCCAGTATCTGGCTGTAATAGCCAGTCGAAAAAACCAAGAAAAGAAAATTGTTTAGATGAAGAGAATTAAGGGAGAGAGAGGGAAATCAAAATTCGTGTGAATTTGTGAAATCCGGAGTGCTCACTACTGAATTTTTACCCTTTATTTATAGGTAGCTAGTGAGGCTGATATTTCCATTCCTCCAATGTGGGACTAAAATGAATTTTGTCAAATTCACTTTCCAATTCCCATTAATATAATTCCAACATCCAATGTGGGACTAACATGACTCTTTTCAAATTCACTTTCCAATTCCCATTAATATAATTCCAACATCCAATGTGGGACTAAAATGAATCTTTTCAAATTCACTTTTCAATTTCTATTACTATAATTATTATAGTTCCAACAATTATTGTGATATTAAATATTAATGCAATATGTTCTTTGTGGTAATTGATATACAATTTTTTGGGCAATAATTGTAGTATGAATATCCTTCCCTTTTGGAAGGTTTGTGAGTCTGAGCCTGATCATGCAGTGAGGGATAATGTCGCTGGTGCTGTAGCAATGAGGATGGATAATGTGAAGGGTGATGCCTATGGAACCAGATGTTGTAGTATGGAGGATATTGCCGAGTGCCTCAAGTTCATGGAAATCTACCATTGGCTGAGATTGCCGCAAACAAGCTTAGAATTGATGATGTTATTGATGCTTCTCCTAACCGTGAACAATTTCCTTTTGGGCCTTCAAACCAGAAAGTTCTTAATGTTAAAGGATTTGAAGATATCAACTCCAAAGTGCTACCTTTGAATATTTGCATTAACCACACAACATCTTTGTCACCCTTGGAAATGCCTTGATATACTGCAGCTCCAAGAGTTGATATATAGTCTGGATCACTAGTATATGGGGAGTTTTCGTAAAAGGTGTCACTGCAGTAAACAGTATCATGTGTATGTTAGCAACCAAGAGTAATCAACAACAAAAACTCACTCCAGTCCAGTTAAAACAAACTCTGATATTTGGGCCAATAGAGAGAATATATTGATGATTGAATACTCAGAAACACATATCATAGAACATGGAACCACAAACATATTTTACCCTTGTTTTCTTTTTGTTTCTAAACTTGTCTGTGTTAGTGTTCTCTACTGATCATAATGATTATGGAAGAAGTGATTTTCCAGTTGATCATATTTTAAGTTATTGCATCATGTTGTTTATTAATGCTTTCTCAAGTGTCATATGTTCTAATCCACAAGTTCCTTGCTATGGTTACTGATAAATCAGGTTTGGACCAATCCCAGTGTCAGCTATATCAGGGACTGGAACTGATAAATCGGGTATGTGAAAGGTCTGCAACAAACTGATGATGGAGATTCCAACAAGCTTAAGGTTGCTGCATGTTGCAAACACTACACTGCCTAGGATATTGATGACTGGAAATTAAGGTGTTCAACGTTACACCTTCAATGTTGTGGTAATCTATCATTTGTTAATTTGTGTTTGAGGATTATAGAATATATATGGAGAATCATTTTCGTCACTCTTTCTGTCGTTGATTTTGTTAGGTGACACAGCAAGATTTGGATGATACATACCAACCGCCTTTTAAGTGCTGTGTGATCGATGGAAATGTTGCTAGTGTCATGTGTTCCTACAATAAAGTAAATGGAAAACCGACGTGTGCTGATCCTGATCTTCTGAAAGGAGTTATCCGCGGAAAATGGAAACTAAATGGGTATCTTTTCATTTTTCGAACCTCTTAAATCTTATCTCGCACTCCATCGAATGTTAACAAAAGATATGCATGTGCTATGCAGATATATAGTTTCTGATTGTGACTCGGTCGACGTGCTTTTCAAAGATCAGCACTACACCAAGACTCCTGAGGAAGCTGCAGCCAAATCCATTCTAGCAGGTAAAGTACATCTGATTATTAGAAATTCAAATATTTATAGGCAACAAGTATTTATCATCACCGTTGTGTACAAATGTTGATTTTGCAGGATTGGATTTGAACTGTGGAAGTTTTCTTGGCCGATATACAGAAGGTGTTGTCAAGCAAGGGCTTATAGGCGAAGCAGCCATTAACGATGATGTGTCAAACAACTTTGCTACATTAATGCGTCTTGGTTTATTCGATGGTGATCCTAGCAAGCAACTTTATGGAAACCTTGGTCCAAAAGATGTCTGCACTTCAGCAAACCAGGAGCTAGCACGTGAAGCTGCGTTCGCTTTCTCAATAGCAAAAGCGCTTCTCTTTGCCCGTTAAGTAGAAGGACAAGAAAGATATTTTTTGTTTAATTTCCCCCTCTTCCTCGCATCTGCGCTCGGCAAACCAACTTTGCTTTTTGGGAGGTTAAACTGCGCCGCGGTTGAAGCGAACATTTCGAAATGACAGCATCGAAGATTTATATATTATTAAAACAGTTTCAGGTTCAATGTTTATATAGTAAAACATCGAAATTGAACTGACCTGAAGCCTTTTGTCCATTCAATAATAAAATTGAAAGAATTCTGATTGTCTTTGTATGACAGAGTCGGATACTGAAGCATGCTGGTGATTTGAATACTGCTGCTGTATTTGCAGATGAAGCAAGGTATATGGATCTTGCTGACCGTAATGTTAATAGTGAATGTGTTAAGAGGATGCTGCAGGCTGATCAAGTTTTTGTTTTTAATTGCATTATATTTATATATCAGCTAAAAGGCATAGTGATTTAAGAGTTTTTTCCCGCTTTTCTGACTCTGCTGTATTTATATATTCCCTTGCTATCAAGGTGGTAGCTTTGGCAGAAAAAGTTGTTGTGTTATTCACAAAAGATGAGGATCAACATAACAACCTTTGAAAGTAATTGCAATTTATAATTTTAATTTTAATTTGGGTTCTACCAGAAAATAAAGACAGTATCTGTATGTATTTGAAAGTTACAGGTGGGCATTTATTTGAAAGTTAATTGCAATTTACAATTTTAATTTGGGTTCTACCAGAAAATAAAGAGACAGTATATGTATGTATCTATGAAGTCATAGAAAGTTACTCTGATTGATTAGATCATATGCTAGTTAGCTACTTATCACTTTGTTTAATGCTCCTGTATTACAGGTGTTTGGGCCTCCGAATGACTCTAAGAAGTTAGAGTTTTTCCCTGGGATTGTGGATTCTACAACTAGGTCAAACGGCATAAGTGAAAAAGAAATATTAACAGAAATTCAACATGAGATCTGGAGGGTTACCAGAGCCATACAAAGAGCTACTTCTGCACTGAGAGGAGAATTCACATAAACACTATAATATGAAAACTGATCTATAGAATAAATGAAAGAGTCTATATTTAAGTTTTACATGTACATATTAAGTGTTTATTTTTCCCCACAACAATAGTATAGTGGTCAGCAATTTAATCTGTATAACTGTATATTAAATTAACAAAAGGGAAATCAATATTTCCACAGCTTTTGTCTCTTGCATTGTGTAATTGTTAATTCCAATATGCTTATGATAAATATAATCTTACCATTTTCACTAGTTTGAAATAAGATTTTTATTTTATATTATTGTTACTTTAATAACTATTATATTTTAAATCTGAATTAAACACAATTAATAATAAAATTAAATGCCTCAGAGAAAAATTATTTGCGAATTTACCTGCGATTATACAATTTGCTGCGACTTTTCCTACGAAAATATCAATTACCTGCGGCGTTTTCTGCGACAATATCTACTTTATCTACGACTATTTTCTGCGATTATTTCCTGCGACTTTATCTGCTACATAAATTATCCACGAAGGTATTAGCTGGAAAAGGAAAATCGCAGGAAGAATCGCAGGTAATATGTTTTCTGCGAAAATTTTGTCAAAATCCGCAGGTAAATGCGCAGGAAAACAGAGTTTTTTTAATAGTGGTTTGAAAGGGTAATCCAATTTTTTAGTTTAATAATTAATATCAAATATTTTATTTGTTTTTGCAGAATATTACTTAATTGATTTATTTCTAATCTCTAACATACAAAAGTGGTAGATTTGTATGACTTATGATATATTTATTACGTTGATTAAAAGATTATGAACGGAACATATTTTAGATATTTCATTGCGGAAATGAATTTTGAATGACAAATTAGTTATTTTATTCAATATATTTTTAAATACTTTTGTTTGATATTAATTAATAATATAATAGATTTTGGTTGTAATATCTACGTATATCATGCTACTCTCTATGATCCAAGTTTTTTTAAAATTATATAAGAGAGTTAATTCAAAGTAAACATGTTTTGAAATTATCAGTAAATATAGGTGATGAACTGAACAATTTGTTTTCTAGCCACACGTGCATAATATATTGCTAATGGTGACGTATAATATATTGGCAAATTATTAACATTTTTCATTCAATTGAATGATGGCGTACGCACAAAAGTATGATGAATCTTTCTACCATCACAGATAATTGTCAAATTGAATGTGCATTTTCAAAAGTATGTGCTAATGCATAGCATGATTTTTGGGAAGTTTTAAAACGTATTGTATTGTGATAAAAGAAATTAGTCATTTTGATGGATAAATTTATACTGACATGATATTATAATTATATTAATTTTAATAATCAATTAATAAAGATGTAAAGAATTGTTTTTGATTTTAATATAAGATTCTCTTTTTATGTTCTTTTATGTTAGTAAATATGATATTGGCCTATAATCTTGTTTCTATATAAGTTTCAACAACTCTCTCCTAAGTTGATGTCAAATAAATAGTATTAGATATTTTATTTATTTTGATATTTTGGTATATTCCAATATTTAAATATAATATGTTATAAAATGATTGATTTAATTCAAATTTTAAATATATTTAAAATTTTCATATATAATGATTTTGAGATATTCTTTAATAAAATTAAATTGTATTATCCTTGAATTATGATTATTTATAAATAGAGTTTTATATTTTGATATAACGATTTATTCTTTGTTTATGAATCATTTTGAGATGATACTATAATATTCTAAAAGTCATTAAAGTTTAATACCTCTACCCACAAGGATAAATGTCACATTCTCTTCGAGGTTAGTTGTATTTGATTATTTATTAATTTTGAATCTCTTGTGACTATTATATAATAATTGCATTCAAGGACGAATTTCTTAAAATATTATTCACTTTCTTTTTGAAATTAAAAGTATGCAATTATATATATAAAAATTGAAATATTATTATTTTATGACTTTTATTATGGAAAATTAAATAATCAGTATTAATTTGTATAATGGTAATTTCACCTATCGTGGATACAATTATAAAATTTTTCCTATTTTGAATAAAATATAATCAATCTTAATTTGCATGATTGTAACTCACCTATCGTGGGTAAATTTATTCAAATTTTGTTAAATTAATTTTAGTTATAATAAATATTATATTGATAATAATTATACCCTATCGGTATATTATTATTAGTATAATTTGTTTTGTTTAATGCACATATGATTTATGATCATGTAAATTATAGTTCAAGTACCCTATCGGTATTAGAATTTTTGGTGACATAATACTTAAACATTGTTATATTTCTTATTGTTGAAAGTATTATTTGAGAAAAAAAATTTTTTGAAGACATGTAATACTTTATGAAATCCAATAATTTTTTTTTATTAAAATGGATTTCAATTCTCTATATATTATGTAAGTGATGAGCATATTCTATCAGTGTGACGTTACCTGAATGATTATTGTGTGATACAGAAAATAGATGAATATTTGTTTAAATATTTTAAAATTCTAATATTAATAATTCAACTATTATTCTCTATCAAGTGGGAGAATTTAACATGTCAATTATATAGATTTCAGAAACAAATACTATTTTTTAAATATATAATATTATTTTATAGAGACTTATATTGAGGATATTTTAGTCTTATGTTATATCCTCAATATTAAATTTGATTAAAGTCTCATATTTTTCCGCTGCGTATAACGTAATATGTTTCTCAAATGTGTGTAGTTATACTTGTAGCATTTGAGTTTTGAGCGAGTTATGAATTTGATCTCACTCAAAAGATGGTAAATCTTTTATAGGACCATCATATTCTTTCATGTGAAATTATCTAAATAAAGATATATTTTATTGACGTGCAAAATAAGTGGTTGGGTTTGATGATATATTATAGAACCACTTCTTCTCTGTATAATTTTGCACTAAAAATAACATTAGCATCCCGTTGTTCAATCAAAGTATTTAATATTAGTGGCCTCTGATAAATCCTTATCATATTGGATTAGTGGGAGTGGAGTGCATGTGAACACATTCATATAATCTAAAAATTTTGGATTATTATTCTCATAGTGTCATATATTCTTGTGCGCACTGTAAATATGACATATTCTAAAAGGACTTCAAAATATGAAATAATTATAAGAAGTCTTATTTTGTTATACTGAGATTTATTTTGTTCTCTTAATCTCAGGAAATATCATAATTAGATGTTTAGGTTGATATTGAAAAGACACAATAATTATTTATCGTGCGATAATATTGTGTTATTCTATCTTCAATAGTCCACATTTGTCAGGTCCTAATATGAAAGTACAAGTAAATATCAATACTCCTATCGAGTATGATATTGTGTTATGAAGGTACTTATAATTAAATGTAATTACTCTGTTAATAGGGTATCCCTATATGTAATTACTATTCTTAGACTTATGTGGATATTTTATGACCTATAACTTAAAACTCATTAGTATAATCACTAACCATAGACTTATACACATGAGTAAGTCTTATGATACTTTGGGTTAGTGAGAGTTTATCAATAGCATTTTTTATATGCTTGGGCCATTCTTTATAACATATTATTCTGAACTTAAATATGTTACTCTAAAGTCATCATTTTTATATAAAGTTGTGAGTTTTAACATGTATGATTTGTCTTCCCTATCGGATACAATTTCTATAGCGTTGAAATTTACTTTTTTTGATTGATTAGTGTTTTGACCATTATTGATACTAGAATCAATATTTTTAATAATTAATTATTGTCATCCAAGTGGGAGAATGTTAGATTAATTATTTAATTAATCAAATATAGATTGACATAATTAATTATTAATTAATTATATTATGGTCTATTGTTATTAAACACTAAATAGATGAATTGTTTGATTGAGTTTTGTGTCTGAATGGACCGTAATGGGTTGGACCATTCAGTTAAGCCCAATGAGAGGTCCCTGCCCTCAGCCGTTTAGCTTTTTAAATGTCTTTACATTAGACAATTAACTCACTCCAAAAATCCTAAACAGCAATGAGGATAGTAATTCTCTCATGCATTCTAGATTTGAAAGGCACAAACAATTGAACAAAGCATCAAATCAAAGTACCCACATGCTCATCATAATTTATAACATTTAATGCAATTTGCAATCTAAATCTTAAAGCCCAGTCACAACTCAAATACTACATATACGCTTTTGAGATGCATATAAAGCCGGGGGAGGGACAATGGTAAAAGAATAGCCAGGAGCAGAAAATATATAGGTTAGTAGGGTAATTTTTTTAAGAGGAGATAAAAAAAGAGAGAAAGGTTGAAGAGTATCAAAACAGGAATTTATTCATTAATTAAAGCTGACAAGTTATACTTGGAAAACCCCTAATTTAACAGAAAAAAGATCTATAAAATGGTCTGGTAGGATAGCTTAGTGGAAGACCTCTTAGAGCATCTCTAATGTGCAACCCATTTTTAGATTCTTTGTGGAACCCACTCTTTTAAAACAACTCATTCAATTTTCACTCCAATGGTGCAACTTCAAAAAAAACCATATTGGGTTCCACCATTTTACTTAAAATACATTATTTATATTAAATTTATTTTATTTAAAATTATAATTTAAATATTTAAATTTTAATTAATATAAATACAAATTAAACATAAAATTAAAATTAAACATAAAACTAAAATTAAAGATAAAATGGAAAATAATAATTAAAATTAAATTTAAATACATGTAACATAATTAAAAACAATAAAAATAAATAACATCACATAATTCGTCATTTAAGTTTCATCACATAATTAAAAAGATGAAAATTTGAAATAAAATGATAATGAGAAGAAATTGTTGAAAAAAAATTAAATATTTATGAATAAAATGATGAAATTGTGAGAGAGAAATTTTAAATTAAAGAGTAAATAAAAGTGAGAGAAAATATGATTGGTATACAATTTTTCCAACAAACTTATATTTATAATAAATAAATAAATAAAAGTTAAAAAAAAAAAATAAAGTCGTTGCACAACGGCTAATAATTATTTTAATAATAAAAAAAAATGAAAAATAATTGCTTATGTTTGTAACGTTCACAAGCTAGAATAACTTTTTGTTGACAATTTTAATGTCAAGCTAACAAACCAATTTAAAAAAACACCGTTGATCTAAATATTCTTGCTATAAGTACCGTTTCTGTTAGTCAGTCGTGTTAATTTGCTATTTGTTTATTTATTCTAAACTATTTGATGCTAAAAATAAAATCCAATAAACTAAGCTTCATCAATGTGAAAAATAATATTCCTCATTTTTGTTTTACTATACGTTGTCAAAACAATTATCACATCAATATAATTAATATATTATTATTTTTTAAATTATAAAAAGTCACGAACATCATGGCAAACCAACGTATTTTGATAGAAGCTTTCTGAAGGCAATCGGAGATGCGATTCTGTGTAGAATCAAGTGGATTAAATATCTCGCAGAATCAAGTGTTAAACCCATTTCAGATGGAATTTTTAATATATTGGTTGTTGCATCCACTGTCACCCTTCACTTTCATTGTGGCAAGAAAAACCCTATTCGAATGACCTTCTGAAAACAAACTACGTTTCCGTTTTGTTATTGAACTAGTTCGAATCTATTCGAGGTGGAATGGGTTTAAGACGTAATTTGACCACCACTTCATCTTATTCTGGGTCTGCGAGATATTTAATCCACTTGATTCTACTCAGAATTGCATCTCCGATCGACTCCAGGAAGCTTCTATCAAAATACTTTGGTTTGACATGATGTTCGTAGTGACCGGCAGGGAAATAATAAACTAGGACAAGGTAGATATCCAGCCAAGACTTCTACGGTTACAAAATACGTTGGCGAAATGAATGTCAACGGCTTCGGACCTCAGCTCTGACACGCGGCTAAGAGGATCTCGTAGGCGGTTTCATGGAGGTCAGATGAAGATAAATTCGGCGGCGGATCTCCGGAGAAGGAATGTGGTGGAGAGGCATGGTGGTTGGTGGTGAAGGCTATGGAGGTAACATTGGTAAAAAGAAATGGAAGGGTTTTGAATTTATTTAATTTACTATCTATCTAATACTATTCTATCAAATGATTTTCTAAAATTGTTCTTTAATAAAAAAAATTTTTACACTTTGGGCCCACAAAAAATATTTTAGTTTACCCATTTAGTTTACTCTCATTAAAGATGCTCTAAGTAATTAACAAATGACACTTTTTTTCTAAGCATCCTTGTCTCTTGGAAGCCCATGTGGCAGCTTTTCAACCTGTGTACTCATTTCAAATTCAAATCACTCATTTTTCATATTTTTCATCTTTCTCTTGTCATACATAATTTTTTCCTTTTCTCTCCCATTTTCTCTATTCCTTGAAACCCTACACGCCACCGCCCCATTTCAACCCTTTCTACAACCAACACCAAATAAAATGAAAAATAAAATTTATATTATTTATCTCATGATCACCATTTCCCCTTCTCTGACCATCACAACTCCAAACGAAAAAAGAAACAGGATACAAAAGGTTTGTTGAACCGTGTTTTTTTCCTTTTGTTGGGTTCATGTTAAAGAGAAATTCATATAATTTTCGCAAAGTTGGGTATTAAAACCAACTTTGTCGTTGACAGCCTTACCATCGATGTGTAGGCCAAGTAACATGTAGACATCTTGTAGAGTGACAGTGAATTCACAAAAAGGAAGGTGAAATGTGTGGGTCTCTGGTCTCCAACATTCTAGCAACGCTAGAATAAATTTTTGGTCCAGTGAGTACGATTTGATTTTTATCAAATCACTAAAGCCACATGAATCTAGGTATCCTTCTATGAATGGGTCGTGTGGCATGTAGTCATACACACGACAACGAAACCTTGATACATTCTGCCAAAGAATACAAATACCCTTAGTTTTATATAAAAATTCAACTTAGTAAGGGATGACAAAACAAATAAAGCAAAATACTTACAAACTCTGCGATATTCTCAATTGTTCCTCTGTGATCGTTGTCCATTGTGAGTAGAGATATTGTGAGTAATCGTTCTAATGGTAGGTTGTGATGAAGTTATTGGCTTGCTGAAAGTTTCACGAGTAGAGTTTGTAATATGATGAGAAGAGTTTGTACCGTGATGAACATGTATTTATAATGGTTAAATGTGATTAGTAGAGTTTGTACCGAGTAGAGTTTGTAATATGATGAGTAGAGTGTAGTCTTATCATGCAGAGAGTCACATGAGGCATGCAAGTGGTTTTTACTACATTATGACTTTAGTGTCTTTAGTTTTATTTTTGTTGTTAGAATATTAATGTTCAAAAAAAGTTAATGTTATATATTTTGGTTGTTACATCTTAACTCAAGTAGTGTCTTGTGTTGAGTTTTTTATTACCTTGTGCAAATTACAGGTTTAAATCACGTTGTTGTAGTAAAAAAATATGTATGCAAATTACAAGTCTAAATTACATGTCAAAAATATAAGTCCAAATTATGCTACTGCAGTAAAAATTACATGTGCAAATTATGTGTATTATGCAGTATGGAGTAAATCGGAATATTATGCATTAAAAATTAAAGATCTGAATTATGAACAATATAACAATTTAAACAATATCATTATTTATTATAAATTATAGGTCAAAATTACGAACAATATCAACAACAATTAATTTCATTAAAAATGTATTACAATACATAATTCTAATCTAATCAGTTACAACCTATTTTATCAATGTTGTCCTAACAAATGTAAATGACATAACAAATAACCAACATTTATTTTATCTTCAACTGTTTCTTGAACATATTCACTTCCTACTTCAATTCTTTCTCATTTTCTTTGTACGATTTAACTATCTTTTTTTATTCATTTGTGTTCTTTAATAATACATAGATTAACTCTTATGTCCTAGGATTCATCTCTTCGTCCAACCAAACAAGTGACTGTATTTCTTATAACCTTGAATCAATAAGCATCAATGGAGATGAAAATGAAAAAATGTCAAACCATATCCAGATCATGTTAAATGTAATTCATAGTGTGTCAAAGTCGAAATAGCAAGGAAGCAGTCGAAGTCTAAGTCAAGTGTCGAAGTGTCGAAGCTTTCAGTGTGTCGAAACAGTTTATTTTGACACAAATTTGTTTTGATGAGATTTGATATGATTTAGATTAGATTTGATTTTGAATATTTTGGGCCTTTTATGTTTTGGGCTTTTGTAAACCTAAAACTATAAATAGGTGTCTTGCTTTGTAATCTATAATAGAACAGATTTCACAGTTGCAGAGTTTAGCAAGTGAAAGTTTAATAGTAATCAGAAATCCCACAGTTTGTGGGTAACACAATTTTCTCCAAATTTTTCTTCTCTCATTTTTCTCTTTCTTGTTGTTTGTTTGTTTGTTTGTTTGTTATTCTTCTTCTCTCTTGCTGTTCTTGATAACTCTTTACTTGTTATCACCATTACTATCATATTGTTGGTTTATTCACCAATCTTGAGATCTAGATTGAAGGGAATTCTTCATAGGGTGTGAGGTAAATTTCCAACATCTGGTATCTAGAGCTCCGGTTGAGAGATTCAAGGAAGGAAGATAGTGATGGAGATGAACTATCCGAACAACAACTTTTCGGCGACCCTGGAAATTCTCAAGAAAGACAATTATGAGAATTGGTGCAAGCAGATTAAGGTGATTTTCTGTTATGAAAATCTTTGGGATCTTGTGAAGGACAAAGTAACATCGCTTAGGGAGAATGCAACAGAGGCGGAAAAGACTGCGTACAAAGAATTGAAGAAGAAGGATTATAAAACACTCTTTATAATTCATCAGTGTGTTGATCCTGATAACTTTGAAAAGGTTAGTGATGTTGATTCAGCAAAAGAAGTATGAGAGATTCTTGAAAAGTCGTTTGGAGGCGCAGAGAAGGTGAAAGAGGTGAGGTTACAAACTCATAAGAGAACCTATGAGTTGCTTCAGATGGAAGACAATGAAAGCATTACAGATTTCTTCACCAGAGTTACAAAGTTGGTGAATCAAATCAAAGTATGTGGAGAAGCGCTGACAACGAAAGCAGTTGTCTAAAAGATTTTGAGATCGTTGGCTCTAAAATTCGACCGTGTGGTAGTTGTCATAGAAGAGTCAAAAGATCTTTCAATGTTGACGAATGAAGAGCTTCAAGGGACTCTTGAGTCTCATGAACAGAGGATGGCTGAGAGAGCTGCAGGAAATTCGGAAGATATGGCAACAAAGGAGGAAACCAGCCAAATCAGAAGAAACCTTGGAACCAAGGCAACCAAAGAGGTGGTGTTGCAGGTAAAGGAAGGGGTGGTGGTCGAAAGACAGACAAAAGCCACATTCAATGTTTCAATTTCCAGAAGTATGGTCATTATGTTAGTGATTGTCCAGAAAGGAAGAGAAATCAAGAGACTGATGCAAAGCTGGCGAAACATGAAGAAGAAGAAACGTTGCTAATGGTCACAACAAAAGATGAAGAAAGATTCCAAGATTAGTGGTACTTGGACTCAGGATGCTTATCACACATGACTGGAAGGAAAGATTGGTTTGTCAACATGAAACCATTGTAGAAGAACACACTGAATTTTTCAAATGACAACACTCTAGCAGCTGAAGGTGTTGGTGATGTTCTGATTATGAGGAAAGATGGAAAAAGGTCAACAATTTCCAATGTGTTGTACATACCAGGCATGCAGAGTAATTTGATCAGAATAGGGCAGCTTGTCGAAAAGAACTACAAGGTAGTTGTCAAAAACAAAATGATGAGAGTTCTCGACGCAGGTGGTAGATTAATCTTAAAGGCTCAAATGTCTCAGAATAGGACCTTCAAGATTGAACTCAATGTGATGGAGCACAAGTGTCTAGCAACTACAACCAGCAGAGATAAGTGGTTATGGAATTTTCGACTAGGTCATCTCAACTTTAATGACATCAGAGAACTGAAGAGAAGAAATATGGTTTCAGGATTACCAGAAATCGACATTCCAAGTGAAGTCTGTGGGGAGTGTATTCAGTCGAAACAACACAATAATAGCTTCAGCAAGGATGCAGGAAGGAAGTCGAAGGCAATACTTAAAGTTATATACTCTGATGTATGTGGTCCAATCCAGGTGGATTCGATTGGTGGCAATAGATACTTTGTCATGTTCGTAGATGATTACAATCGGAAGTTGTGGACTTACCTCATCTAGAAGAAAAGTGATGTGATTAAGGTATTTTCCAAATTCAAGTCCATGGTCGAAAGACAGAGTGGTCGAAAGCTAAAAATTCTGAGGACTGATGGTGGTGGAGAGTATGTGTCAAAAGAGT
This sequence comes from Lathyrus sativus, assembly GCA_963859935.3. NCBI lineage: Eukaryota > Viridiplantae > Streptophyta > Magnoliopsida > Fabales > Fabaceae > Lathyrus > Lathyrus sativus. The sequence continues at coordinate 23,317,663 of OZ012737.1, forward strand.
TTGATACACTATGTGTAAAAGAAGGGATTGTACATGAGGTGGTTCCACCCTACACTCCACATAAAAATGGGATTGCAGAATGCAAGAACAAAATCATCATGAATATGGTGAAAAGTATATTGAATGGAAAGCATATACCCAAAGAATTATAGGGAGAAACGGTTTCGACAACAACATATATATTGAATAGATGTCCGACGAAGAATCTTGAAGGAATCACACCAGAAGAATGTTGGTCTGGTATCAAGCCTAGTCTTAGTCACTTAAAGGTGTTTGGATCTGTAGCACATAAACATGTGCCAGATCAGTTGAGAAGGAAGCTTGATGATAAGTCGAATCAGATGATCTTGATAAGATATCATTCGACAAGAGGTTACAAGTTGTTCGACCTAGTGAATAAGTAGGCAGTGATCAGTAGGGACGTGATCATATATGATATTAAAGAATGAGATTGGACTGAGAATGCCAAAAAGGATTCAATGAGAATCGCTTGTGAAGAACCAGCCACTGAAGTCGAAATAGAAGTTCGACAGGAACCAGTTGCAGATGAAGTAGGTTCAAGCAGACCTCGAAGAACAAGACACATGTCTGCAAGGTTTCAAGAATGTGTAATTACATCAGATGATGTAGTCGATGAAGAGGGTGAGCTAGTACATTATGCTTTCTACACAGATGTCGAACCAGTCAATGCATCTGAGGCATTGAAAGATTCAAAGTATGTGAAAGCAATGAATGAAGAGTTGGAGTCCATCAAAGTCAATGGTACATGGTCACTTGTCGAATTTCCGCAAGGCAAGGAGGAAATTAATGTGAAGTGGGTTTACAAGGTGAAGGTAAATCCTAAAGGAGAAGTAACTCGACACAAGGCGAGACTTGTGGCGAAATAATTTCTTCAAAAGGAAGGAATCGACTTCAATGAAGTATTCGCATCTGTTGCTAGAATTGAAACAATCAGGTTGGTTGTTGGTCTAGCAAATATAAACAATTGGCACACATGTCAGATGGACGTGAAGTATGCATTCCTTAACGGCCCCTTAGACGAAGAATTTTATGTTGCACAACCAGCTGAGTTTGTGAAACAAGGCAAAGAAAGAAATATGTACAGGCTTCATAAAGCCCTGTATGGACTTAAGCAAGCTCCAAGAGCTTGGAATTTGAGAAAGGAACCAGTAGTGGCATTGTCATCATACGAAGCAGAATATATAGTTGTTTCTCTTTGTGCATGTCAAGCAACTTGGATGGTTAATTTGGTCAAAGAAATCACAAGGAAGAATCATGGAGCAATTACCATGAAGATAGACAGCATGTCAGCTATCAACTTGGTGAAGAACCCAATAACTCATGGTCGAAGCAATCACATCGAAATGAGGTTCCATTATCTTCGAGAGCAGGTAGCAGAAGGGAAGATGAAGTTAGAACACTGCATAATTGATAATCAAATTGCAGATATCATGACGAAGGGAGTGCATGTCGAAAGCCTTCAGAAGACTAATAGCCATGATGAATGTAGACAGTTTAGACACAATGAATTAGGTTGTGTGTTAAATATAATTCATAGTGTGTCGAAGTCGAAATAGCAAGGAAGCAGTCGAATTCTAAGTCAAGTGTCGAAGTGTCGAAGCTTTCAGTGTGTCGAAACAATTTGTTTTGACACATATTTGTTTTAATGAGATTTGATATGATTTAGATTAGATTAGATTTTGAATATTTTGGGCCTTTTATGTTTTGGGATTTTGTAAACCTAAAAATATAAATAGGTGTCTTGCTTTGTAATCTATAATATAACAAATTTCACAGTTGTAGAATTTAGCAAGTGAAAGTTCAATAGTAATCAGAAATCCCACAATTTGTGGGTAACACAATTTTCTCCAAATATTTCTTCTCTCATTCTTCTCTTTTTTGCTGTTTGTTTGCTTCTTATTCTTCTTCTCTCTTACTATTCTTGATAACTCTTTACTTGTTATCACCATTACTATCATATTATGGGTTTATTCATCAATCTTGAGATCAAGATTGAAGGGAATTCTTCATAGGGTGTGAGGTGAATTTCCAACATCGAAGCAATGGGAGAGTGTTAAATATTAACAAGTGTAAGTAGTGTTAATAGTCCCACATTGGATAGAAATATGGTGACTTGAGCATTTATAAGTGAGAGAATCCATACACCTATCACCTTAAGGTTTTGAGTGAGTATGTGGTGTGTCTCTCACAAAGATGTTGCTCTAGAAAGGAAAAAGTCCCACAATGTTCAATGCTCCCTAGTTGAAAATCTAACAGTGGTATCATGAGCCTTTGGTTCGAGTAAAGGGAATGACCTACTTGTATCGAAAGTATCCCCATAGGTCGTCGGTTGAGTGTCTCGTTGAAGAGTGTCAACGACAGTACAAGGGTGCAGTTGCACAGTTGAAGTTTCCGCTTAAGGGGAGCATTGTGGATAGACTCACAACATTTATAAGTGATAGAATCCATACACCTATCACCTTAAGGTTTTGGTTGAGTATGTGACGTGTCTCTCACAAAGGTGCTGCTCTAGAGAAAGGAAAAAGTCCCACAATGTTCAATGCTCCCTAGTTGAAAATCCAACAGAGTATTATTCTTGAATCTGTAAAGATCAGCGGAGAAACTTATACATCCCACATCCATAGAAACGACGACCTAGGTTTGCATCTGTCCATGTCGTCATTAAAAGAACTTCCAGACCATACTTGCATACGTACCTCGAACGATTTGATGATCTGCTTCCATGGCTAAAATCGAAGTGCTGCGACATCTTCAATAGAAACAGTGACTTGAAGGAGTGAAGAAAATGAAACACAATTTTGATTTTAAATTGGAGGAGTGAAAAATATTGAACACGGTTTTAATTTTCGTTGAAGGAGTGAAGCAGACAATAGATGAGTGAACAAGATGAAGCATGGTTTTCATTTTCTATGTTTTCAACATTTTATAATTATTAAAAAGTATTTTTTTTAATTTAAAAAGTATTTTTAATATTTTCTAAATTAAAATATCTAATTTAAAAATTAAAATATTATAAAATGATGATATAGATCCAAATGAAATATGTCATCTCATTAATGATGTCAACACATAAGCAAAATTAGAGGGAACCACACAAATCTAAATGCTATAAAAAAATACTAGCTTATTTTTTGAATGCCTTTATTTTGATATGCATGTGATAATTGACTAGTTCTTCATAAATATTATTCTCTCTTTTTTTCTTTAAATTCTTCCACAACTCTTTTTCAGAAACAATATAATATAGAATGAGCCAACTTTGATCTATCGGTACATTTGGGTTAGTCATTTAGCTATATATATATACTTTTTATTTAGGTGCTGATATTGATTGATAATGTGAATCATATGTTTTGATAAATTGATAAATGTTCTGGAAACTAATTAATTTAATGTTACATGTATTGTCCTATCATTTTGCTAGTCAATATTGTAGTCTACTCAATGATTCACTTCAGCGAGCCCTTGAAATATATGCAAATGAGATTACTGTCATCATGCAAATTGTTGTTTTAATTTGAACACCAATCTTTATTCAAGACGTGAGAGTAATAGAATATCTCCATTAATAGAAAATGATTTATTACTATTTCTACCGATGCCTCATATTAATAGAAAATGATATGTCGTTATCTCTATATGTAATTATATTCATGAGACATCAATTTCTTTTTAAAAAGGAATTTGGTAACAATTGTATATATTTGTGATATCACATCAATGAAAAGTAGAGAATGATATTTCTTTATGGTATCAGACTACACGATCCAAATATATCCCTCCTAGCCACTATAGCTTTTCTATTCCACCATGACTAACACCTCTTTTTCTTCCACATCCAATGGTGACGACACTTCTTCAAGGACGAACCAATCCCCTCCTGTGGCGAAAACCAACTTTCATTCTGCTTTCGCCATTACCAACGTCAAAAACATAATACCAGTGACGTTGGATAATGACTCCAATCTCTATCTCTCTTGGTCCGCTCTATTCACCGTGCAAGCGCGTGTTCATAATGTGCTTGATCACATCATACAACCTATTGATGAGTAAGCTCGTACTGAGGCAGCCACCGTCAAAGCCAATGATCCCGACCTTTGGATTCGTCTAGATGTTGTTGTGTTGCAATGGATGTATGCAATTGTCACACAAGACATACTCCATTTTGTTCTTGTGATTAACGACACCGCAAAACTATGTTGGAATTGTATCGCTGCTATGTTCAATGATAACAAGCACTCACGGGTCGTTCAACTTGAAAACCAGTTTAGCAATACCAATCTGGCAGATTTTCCCTCCACCAAAGCCTATTGCAACCGTCTTAAGCTCCTCTCCGATCAACTCACAAACGTTGATTCTCCAGTCACAAATACTCGTTTGATATTAAAAATGATCTCTGGTCTCACAGAGGCTTATGTCGGGTTCGTAACATACATCCAACAACACGATCCTCTTCCAACCTTTGCCACTGCAGAATCAAGACTTGAACTTGAAGAATCTACGATGCTTCAGCGAGCCACTCGTGACTCTGGCTCTTCCTCCATTCCGGCGACACTCATGGCTAAAACTACACTGTCAAATGATGATGTTCCTCACCATTCCTCTTCTGGTTACACTTATCAAAAATGTAACCCACCATCCAACACCTCTCGCGGCAACCGAGGCAAAAAGAACAACCGCAATAACGGTGGCTGAAACTATTGGAGGGGAAGTCGGACCGGTCCCAATCATTTCAACAACGGGGGTCGTGGTCAGGGTCAACAACAGTGGCAACAATGGGCTCCATGGAATATACCACCATGCCCTTATCCATCTTACAATGAGAGTAGGCCCACTAATGCTGTACATACTCAACAAGGAGGATTCTTTGGGCCAAAACCAGAACAGGCTGCTTACAATGTTAATGCACCCAGCCCAACTGATATTGAAACTGCTTTACACACTCTCAATCTTGCTCAGCCTGATCAATCTTGGTATATGGACACCGGAGTCACTTCTCATATGACATCATCACAAGGTAATCTTTCGTCTTATTTTAAATTGAGCAAAAATAATAATATAATAGTCGAAAGTGGCCACTCTATTCCAATTTATGGCCTTGGTAGTGCACACATAAAACCTCCACACCCCCTTTTGTCCTAAACAATATACTACATGCTCTAAAGTTAATTAAAAACTTAATGTATGTTCGTAAATTTACCCAGATAATAAGGTTTCAATTGAATTTGACTCGTTTGGTTTTTCTTTGAAGGATTTTCAGACGGGGATGACTATAATGAGATGTGAGAGTCGAGGTGATCTATACCCCATCACAACCAACATCAACTCCAAAAATAAATCCAAGCCTAATCTTTCTCTTGCAGCTTTATCGTCTTCATCGTCTTCTCTGTGGCATGATCGCCTGGGTCATCCGGGAGAACATATTTTAAATTCTCTTAGACAAAATAAATTTATTGAATGTAATAAATCTAGACAAATACATCCTCGTTTATTTCGTTCTTGTCCTCTTGGTAAACATATCAAGTTGCCTTTCATGAATTCAAATAATACTAGTTTTTTGCCGTTTGATATTTTACATAGCGATGTATGGACGTCTCCTGTTGTAAGCTCTTTAGGTCACAAATATTATGTTCTTTTCTTGGATAATTACTCAAAAAATTTGTGGACGTTTCCAATGTCAAATAAATCTCAAGTATATTCTAATTTTCAAAAACTAAAGGCTTACATCAACACCCAATTTCAACGAGAAATTAAAACAATCCAATGTGACAATGGTAGTGAATACGTCAATAATAATTTTCGAAACATGTGTGATATTAATGGAATGTGCGTGAAGTTTTACAGATTAAAAAAAATGGTAAGAGTTTGAGTGATTTCGACAGTAGTCAAGATCAAGTTCTGAAATTGAAAGTAAGTTAAAGTAAAACTTTGATCGGAAAAGTAAAGATTTCAACCATAAGAAACTCATAAACATAAAGTAAAACTGAAAGTAAAGCTTTGCATAAATAGAAACTTGGTGTTCAAACATACATTTCACTCTTAGGACTCATTTCTTTCTTTGTTGGATACTCTGAGTTTGGTATGATTTTGATAGTAAATTTGACACCCTTAATTCTATCTAAAAAACTACTATTTATACAGAAATAGAAATAACTGCTAAAGATGGGCTTCTTTCCACTGAGTGTCACGTTCTCTAATGCATGTATTTTTGCTTCAAAAATCGCTTCCATGCGTCCCTTTAATACAAATACCGTTAAAAGGTGTTTATTCAACCACATTTGTACACTTCATGCACAAACTAGAAAAAATCATAAAAACATTTTTATGTCTTATAAAAAAATCAATCAAAATTTTAAATGAAACACTTTGGGCCTAATCTTTTAAGATCATGTTTTTGGTCCATCTATTTAACACAATTGATTTGTTGTGTTTGTGTAAAATATATAAACACTAACAACATTTGTAATAAAAACAATGTGGAACTACTATAACACCATCTATGTTAATAAAATTTAATATGAAATGGACTCTTACCTTGACAAATGTAGATTAACATGGAGATAAACAAGATAGAAAAAGAACATTCAATTTAAAACATTATCTTTAGGAAGGAGTACTAATATGTCCATGATTTTAGAAGAGTATGTATGGGATAAGGTCATGATTATTTACCTGCTCCTCTCACAGATTCAGGGATCAAAATGGAATTTGCTTGAAATCCAACGATGGAAATGGGTAGAACCGTAGATGAACAAAAGTGTTCAAGCTATCGTTTTGGAAGAAACGAGGCAATATGAATATAGTTAACAGCAAATGTTTGAGGAGATAATGTGTGACAGGTGAAATTAGAGAAAATTGATGAGATTATATATTTGAATAATGAAAATGTTTGAAATTGTTTTCTGGAAATAGGTAGAGTTTGGTTCATATATGAATGCAACAGTGGCGCAGTATTGTATTTGTATGCAATGTAACAAATATTATAGTAAGCCAATGAGACAACAATGTAACAAGTATTATAGTAAGCCAAAAACGAAAACGAAATAAGTTATAACAAGAGAGTAAGGGAAACAAAAACGAAAAATAAACCAAAAGCTAACAATTGTATTTAAAGTTGAATGCAAATTTACACAAGTAAGCCAATGAGACAAGAGTATTGTATTTGTATGCAATGTAACAAGTATTATAGTAAGCCAATGAGACAACAATATTAGACTGAGCCTCAATATTGTAACACTGTAATCTAAGCTATAAATAAAGGGAATTATAAGTGATCTATAGTTGAACACCATTAGTTAGACTAGACTAACTTAACAAAAAAATCAATTGTGTTTATTTTTCTTTTACTTAACAAAAAATCTTCTATACTTGTTGTTCTAACATCAACATTGTAGGAATATTAATTCTAATATCACACATTAATCCTCTTGAGAATCCACTTAAGTTGAGGTTGGATCCAGTCAGGTCTAATACACAAGTAACTTATAATTTATCCACTTATAATAAGTTATAACAAGAGAGTAAGGGAAACAAAAACGAAAAATAAAGCAAAAGCTAACAATTGTATTTAAAAGTTGAATGCAAATTTACCCTGGCAAAATGACTTTTTTTGCTGACTGTGCATTTTGAAGCAAAAAGTCTTCCGTTCCATCGGAGGTGATGGACAAATATCATGTGTTTCTATTTTCAGTAACTTCAAGTTATGTAAATAACGAAAATCAATCTTCCATGAATCAGGAATTAAGCTGAGAACCTAAGCAATGAGGAATGAAGGTGATTTATCAGTCAATAAAAAATAATGCAAACATATTTTTAAAAAAAATGAAAAATGAAAAAACCTCAATAGTCTTTGAAGAGATTGTCAATGATTCCATAAGGCCAAGCTCAACAAGCCAATTGAATAGAATTGAAGGAGAAACTTGGGGTTGACGGCGTGGTAATTCAATCCTTACATGTTTAATATAAGAGAAATTGGTATTGTTAATGCAATGGTGCCCACATAGATTCTGCAAAGAATGACCCCTAAAATCAAAGCTACAAAGATTTGGGGTAGATAACTTCAATTTGTAAGACTCGTCTTCGACAGGCAATAGTATTCTTAAATTGACAAGCGAGACACTTGATATGAAGAGGGTTTTTTCATTTAAAAGTTGACAAAATTGAATGGTCAGAGTCTTCAAACTTTTGAATACCGAAAAGGGGTCAGCATAGCCATCATCCTTAGTGCAGCAAAAGGTAAACCAGGTAAACCATCCTAAAAACAAGTAGTTTAATGCAGGAAATTGAAGAGAATTTGGAAATACCGGTGGTAATCTATCATATTTTCCCATCCAGGGTGTGAAAAAAGTTTAAGAGAGGTTAAAGTATGACATGAAAAGTTGGTGGAAAGTGGAAAGTGTTCAAGACTACAAGCCACCATCATATTTAACTGTTGGATATTGTGGGAAAATAAGTATTGTAGGATCCTTTTGAGTAGCTCAGGGTCAAAACGGTGGAGGCCCCTAAAAGTGAGAGCTTGTAGGGAGGTTTTGTCATTGCGAAAAGAGAAAAATTGAGAAACGAAATTAGAGAAACTTTCGATAGATTTGAAGTATCTATAATCATCACAGAGATAAAGAACGGAAACATGTTTCCACATATCCTTCCATCTTGTGGAGACGATGGATATTTGTACAGCTTGCTTCACTTTCAAATTCGACAAAATTTGAAGTAAAAGAGAATCAGGTAAACCACTGATTCTGTCTCTACCATAATATTGTCTCCTTGTTTTCATTCTCCTGCAACTCAAAAACAACCAAACTCATAAGTAAATAAATCTTTGCAAAAACCTTACGATATAGCGGATAGAATCTAACGATCACCAACCTTGCACGCTGACGGCGAACAGTGACGGCGGCGCTAGGGATCAGCAACCGATGAATGAAAGTGAATTAATTAATAAGATTCTTTAAAAAATCAAAATTTTAGAACAAAAAATATAATAATAAATTAAGTAATATATTTTAAATACCATGTTATTTTAACACCGAAATATATTGATATTGAAACAAATAAAAATTGTGTGCTCCAGAAAAATATTAAATTTGTTTAATTTTAATAGTTTATTTGTCTTTTATTTTTACTAGCGTCCAAACGGGCACTCCGTGCCCGTTTGTCCGCTTTTTTTACTGCGCTAACGCGTGAAAATATTAACAACGTCTTTTTTATAAGTTTAATTTTAATATCAAATATTTATATGATGAAATATATTGTATTTATTTAGATGCATATTAAATTTTATTTGCAATATGTAATATTTGTGTGTTAAATTTTGTTTGAATTGAGAAAATCACATTATGAAATGACTATATTTAATCGGTTTTTTTCAAGTAAATCAATAATGTGAAAGGAATAATTTGATGGTTATGAATACCGTATTAAATAAAAAGAAAATAGATTACACCAAAATTAAATTTTGTATTTATGTATTGTTATAGATTGTACAAAATCATACGAATATTTAAATAAAATAAGAAGAAAAAAATGTTTTTTACATTTATTAAACTAATAACATAAACATTAACAGAGACATTAAGTGACATTGTTGCTTAGTAGGAAGGTCAACCATGAAATCGAAATAAAAAATATCTCTTGTTTTACTGCAAAACAAATGAAGTAAATTTTAGTAGTAAATAATATAATGTAATATAGTGAGTGCACGCCAAGTGTGACTTTGCAAAAGTATAGTTTATTTTAAAATAATATAGTGTAATATGTCATCCTCTTTATTATCCCTAAAAAAATCAATATGTGGCACAATATGCATAATAGAGCGGTTTTTAAAGTTTGCATTGTTTAGTGCATACCAATTAAATTCTAATAATAATAATAATACCTCCATCAATAAATTAATTCAAAAACAATTGAATAACAATCCCTATGTCAATGGTGAAAAATCATCTTGGAAAGGAAAATAATTTGAAATCTAACAACAATATTTTCTACGCATGACTTCTAAATAAGATAAAACCTTGTGGATAATACACCAAAATAATTATAAATGTAACTTAACAAAACCAGACATCAATTAAAATACATACATATGTGTAAATTCATTTTTAACAAACTATAATGAAAAAAATTAATTAATCTATTTTCTATGTATGATCACCAGCAAACACTCTTCAAAATTCTTTAAAAATTGCAAGAAAAAAATCACCATGCAAAGAAGAGTTATATGTGTTAAATTTTCCATAAATTTTTTTTAATGGAAGTTAATGATGGTTAAAGAACAAAAATAACCAACGACTCATATTCAGGTTATTTATAATTATAAAAATTAGATTTTGTCCATAAACCATACAATAGAAAAAACATATTATAGTATTTAGTCATTATCATTGCATAATCACCAACTAATACTTGAAAATAAACATTTTTGAAAATACAAATACAAATTAAATAGCTTAGACGGTGATCATTGTATAATCACCGACTATTATTTAGATATAAACTTTTTTTAAAATGCAAAAACAGAAATACAAATTACACAACTTAGACGATAAAAATATAACATAATAATAAATAAATAAAAGTATCTTCCTCAACCTCCGAAACCATATAAAGTTCTTCCTTGTCTCTTAAGAGTATACACAACATCCATGGCAGTCACAACCTTTCTTCTTGCATGATTAGTATATGAAGCAGTATCATGAATAATTTTTGTAAATAAAACCTTAAGAAATAACATAGTTTCTTCATAGATCAAACCACTTATCCTCTTGACACCTCCTCTCCTAACCAATCTACAAATCGATGGCCACTTATCCTCTTGACACCTCCTCTCCTAACCAATCTACAAATCGATGGCTTTATAATTCTCCAAATATTATTGCGCATAATCATCATGTGCCTCTTTGTTCTTCCATTTCCGAGCCCCTTAATACCCTTTCCACACCTTGTCATTTTTGTAAGAAATTTTGAGAAACTTTTTATTCTTTTGCATTTTGAATGTGAAAAAGTAGAAGATGAAAGGGATATTTATATATCATTCTGAGCGGGAAATGAGGAAACTGCTTATCCTCTATCGTTGGATTTAAAGTAATAGACGGTTTAGATTTGACTGAGATTTTTCAATATTTTAAATTTATTTTATAATTTATTTTAAAAAATTATTTTTAAAATAAAATAAAATAAAATATTGGTTAATCATATTTTTAAAAATTGCGTTTTAAGAACTCTAATGAATTTTTTTAGGCAATTATAATTCACATTTTTAAGTATATAATTTATCAAAACTTAGAGTACACATACTTTATAATCATTATCATTCAGTTTTATTAAGAAAGTATTTTGGATAAATTTAGTCATAAATAAAATACATTATAAATCTTCAAAATTAAATCAATTAAATATATAATTAAATATAATAATATTAGTTGAATACGGAAGTTGTTATATGCTTCTATTTCATTATTTAATAATGGGATTAGTGGGTTATAAAACAGTTAATCATTTTTAAAAGTTACTACTATTTTATTATTATTATTTCTTATTTAATTAATTTAATTAAGTACGGAAGTTGTTATATGCTTCTATTTCATTTAGTAGTGGGATTAATGAGTTATAAAACAGTTAATTATTTTTAGAAGTTACTACTACTTTTTTATTATCATTTCTTATTTAATTAATAAATTATTTGTTACTAAAGATGAGGAATAATAACTTACTAATCTATCAGTAAAAAAATAGTGTAAAAGAATCAATTTATTAAAAATAAAATTGGAAGTAAAAAAACTACACCAAAATCCGAACAGATCATCAAAATTATATAATAAATTTGAAACAATCCCATTTACAAATAATTATAGAAATTTAATCATATTAAAGATTATTATATTAAATATCTAATATACTTATATAAGATATAATACATCTAATAGAGTATCATATAAATTACTAATCTTCCTTAAAGTATAATAATCTATTATGACATAGTTATGATATTGTACTTATATAATCTATCAGTGAATTACTATTTTAAAATTACTATTAATAAGTGAATTCTTATATGTCTTGCTATACGGATAATTTTGTGTCCAAAATTATTTTATATAAGTTGCTAATTAGGATTATAGAAACACGGATAATAATTATATGTGAGGGAACTTTAATTATATTTATTATCCAAGCGGACTATTTTATTTCTATAATACTTGTATTTCAATATATGAACTAATTATAATAGGGATTCACCCGACAATAATTAAAATATAAAACAAAATAACTATATTACTGCATAGATATCTAAATTGTACAAATATATTATAGAAGTTATAATAATAATAATAATAATTTGACATGAAAAATTGACCCTTATAGTCATATTTTTAATACATCATGATAACTGCTCAACATTTTAAATCCACTTTTTACTTATAACTTATATTTTTAAAATTAAAATAAATATAAAATATTAGAGGATAAATAATAATTTTAAAAAATTTGCAGTTAACAAAATAGTTTAAAAAAACCAACACTCATAGTTATATACTTTAGACGGTTTCCTTTTTGAAAAAGTTGCATATATTTATTTTTATTTTATTTTTAAAATTATATAAACTATATTTATTTTAAAGGTTAAAATGGGAATAAAAAAATATAAGAGCAAAATTCCCTATTTCTTTTATAGATAGTTATAGATTATGATTATTTTAATTAAAATTATGGATATTTGAATTTGTGGTATGTGTATTTAAATATAGTTTTTAATGAGAAATTCAAAAAAAAATTCTTCAAATAACTAATTAATTTCACTTGTGTATAATATTCAAATATAAAATGGGGGGAGTAGTTAATTTTTATTTGTATAACTTCTACAACTTCTAAATAGTTTTAAAGGGTAAAATAGGAACAAAAATAGGTCATACCAAAAAGTTGTATCCTCTCTATATATAGTTATAGATATATGGTCGTTGAGATAACCATATCAATAATTTATTTTTGTGAGTTTTTTATTATTTATTAAAAGATATTTTATTACGGTGAATATTAATAACTGAATTGTGGTGAAATATATTTAGAGTGTATGGGTTTAAATCTCGGCACAAACAATTTTTTTATTTTTTCGTTATAAAAATGGTTTGTTGATATATTTCACCATGGTTCATATTATCCAACTATGGTATAACGTCATAACATTTAATCACGATTCTTATTATCAACCATGGTAACCAACAAAAGTTATCAACAATTAAAGTTATTTATAAAAATAATGAGGATAATTTTGGAACAAAAATAGACCACACCAAAAACTTGTATTCCCTTTATATATAGTTATAGATATATATTACTATCAATAATATTATTAATATTATCAATAATGTTAATATTAATATAATCAATTAAAGTATAATATAAATTTATATTTTTAAGACATAATTTATATTAATTGATATCTTTAAGTAATATTATTTAATACATGATGAATAATAAAAACACTAACTATTACTTGTTCCCACATTGGGACACCGGGTGCGATTGTGGCCTGTTTGACGACACATGAAACATTTTCTCTCAAGCTTATCAAAGTTATCCATTTCCGTTGTAATATGTGTGCTCACTGGGCGACCTTTCTTGTTCCTTCGCATTCTTGGGTTATGGCAAATTTGATCTCCCTCATAAACGGGCCAATATTCATCGTACTACAGTACTGGAAAGCTTGTGCTGTAAACCCCAAACTTGTAACCCTATAAACGTCAGACAAAATGGCGTAAGCGTCGTGGCGCACATTCGAACATGCAACGATAACATGTGAGCAAGGGACACGATATGCTTGAAACTTTCCACAATCACACCACCCGTTCGAGAGGTCGACCTTATAATGTCCCATAAGCTTCTCATCACCATGGTCCATTGTCTCCTTCACACTGAAAATATTGTTAGCGTAGTCAAAAACTCTGACTTGATGTGTGCTGGATTTTGTTGTTTCTTCTTTCATAACCTTGAGGCAGTTGTCTGTAAAAGTTTGGCCAGAATTCAACACAACACTCCACTTTCCACCCCTTTCAGCAAATAAAGATCCCAGTCTATAATATGTTGTCCTTATGTAATGGGCAAATTACGTGTGCCCTTAAAGACAACATTCTTTGACTCAACAAGGTTGGTAGTCATGTGACCCCAACGTCGACCCCCGTCAAATGCCCTTGTCCATTTTTCGGCTAGAATACTGTCAATCCACCTTAAAGCATTTGCATTTGCCATGTCAATCTCTGACCGATAGTAATGAAATGTTGGTTGGTTTAAAGCGTATCCTGAATAATTAAAATATCAACCAACAAAGGACAAACAAATAATATATGTTATCGACAAAATTTAATGAATATTAAGAAATATAGTTACCCATGTTAATTATTTTTTTCCGTAGGTTCCTATCCTTAATTTCTCTCATAAAATTTTATGCAATGTGTCGGATACAATAAACATGCACTGATGGGGAATCATGTCAACCATTTTCCGCATTGTTGTATGCACTTTCAATTGATGCATGCCGGTCTGAAATTAAACATAGATTTGGTTGTGGCGCAACATGCCTCCTTAAGTTTCTCAACAAAAAAAAAAATCAACCTTCAGCGGTTTCACCTTCCACAAGGGCAAAAGCAACCGAAAATATATTATTGTTGCCATCTTGTGCCACTGCGATAAGCAGTGTACCCTTGTACTTACCATATAACCAAGTTCCGTCAATTTGAAGTATAGGTTTGCAATAGGCAAAACCTCTTATGCATGGTTGGAATGCCCAGAATAGCCGGTGGAAGATGTGTTTCCCTTCAACAATAGTTCTGTCATCCGTATGCATGGTAGTGTTTCTATTTCTAGCACGGTGCCCGGAACATATTTTTTAAGTGCTAACAGAAAATGTGGAAGTTCATTGTATGAGTTCTCCCAGTTACCGTACACCTGTTCAATTGTCTTATTTCTTGCTATCCATGTTTTTTTGTAAGATGGAGTAATATTGAATTCATAAACAATTTTACTTATGCAAACACTAACCTTAATAGAAGGATCCTTGTCTACAAAAGGCATTAATTTCTGAGACATTAACTGTGGGGTTAGTTTTTAATGATCCTGCTTAAACAAAGTTGTTGAACAACTATGGGGTGGGTTCATAATGCCTATCTCCCACGACTCACTTCTTTTTTGGTAGGACGCCAAAAGACGAAACTTGAAGGAATTATTCTTGTAACAAATTATGTATCTCTTCTTGTCGGAATCTGTCACTTTATAATCCACGCAGTGTTTCATATGGTATTGCTTAATGGCAGCAACATAGTCAGCTTTATTTTTAAATTGGTTACCGACTTTTATGTCACCCTCCATTAGAATATGAGGATTCTGTGGCCAATCAAATGATGTTCCTTCTACATTTAGCGGCAGGGTTGTCATATGCGTCGGTGGGATGAATACATTTTCAACTGGAAGATATTGTTCATCTTTGTTGACTTCGTTGACATTGTTCCCTTCCTCAAACAAAGTAGTATATAAATCATCAACACGTACCTCGTTTTCTTCTTCGATGTCTTCTTCTTCAATATCTTCGTGTGGAATTATGGATGGATTAATGACCTGAGAAATTTGTGTTTCTTGAACTTGTGCAAATGTTATATATAAATCAATGTGCTGAAACCCAAAACGTTCATGATTATGGAACATCGTTTAAACATCCTCGTCGTGACGAACATTTAGTGGAACAAATTTAAAGCGATGGTCCCCGAAATGGACAACATTTTTGTACGTAATTTGTGACACTGATCCAACTTGCACCTTCATCTGTACCATATCTTTAAAATGTTGGAATGACGATCTTTTATTAACACTGAAACGAGTTACGTCAGTGTTTTCAAAAATCAAACTCACTTCATCTGATACAACAACACTCCCATTGAAATGAGCATTAACTATATATTGTTGACTAGTAGACATTATGTAAGATGATAGTATGAAGAAATAATTGTAGTAGAAATAAATATTTGAATAGCAGTAGAAATAATTGTTTGAATAAGAAGATAACTAGAATAGATAAATATTTGAGTAGTAGTAGAAATATAAATGAAAGTTTGAGTAGTAGTAGAAATGAATGCAGTATTAAATTATATAAGAAAAAGTTCTATGCATGCAAACAACACGTGAAAGTTGGAAGACTTGGTCAACAACATTGCCGCCCATTAAAGCAACGGATTTCCAAAAATTTATACTATGCCGCCCATTAAACCAACGGATGTCTGAAAAGTATGTCACAAGTTTAAACCCTTCCAAAAATTTAAAAATTTATACTATGCCGCCCATTGGACTTACGAAACTCTGAAAAGTGCTAAAAGCTGTCATAACATTGCCGCCCAATGAGAATACAGAATTCAGACATATTAAAACCCTGTCGCCCATTGAACCAACGGTTACCAGCCATAAAGTGACATTGCCTCCCATTGAGAATACGGTGGTTAAACGGTGGTTAAACGCTTTAAGAGGTTTGCTCCCATGCATGCACGTACATAATTTTTACCAAACCTTATTAAATTTTTACCAACACACAATTAATTTTTTACCAATCTTAACCTACTATAAATACCATTTTACTATATAATTTTTTACACAATCTCTACGTCTCAATCTTACAAAATTTCTACTATATAATTCTTACCATTATAATCTCTATATAATTCTACTACCACTCTTTCAAAAATGGTTTTACTCACCTTAGGAGATGACCATCGCGGTACACTTGCAAACATTGCATCTTATGTAAGTTAATTTTTGAAGTTAGTTACATACTAATAAAATTACATTCTAATAAAATTACATTTTATGATGTTACTTATTTTTGATGTTACATTCCAATAAATTTTATTTGATGTTACTTATTTTTGATGTTACATTCTAATAAATTTTATTTGATATTACTTATTTTTGATGTTACATTCTAATACATTTTATGATGTTACTTATTTTTGAAGTTGGTTACATTCTAATAATGTTTATTAAAATATTTTTTTGTAGGATGAAAAAAATTTCAAACCACGCTCGCATAAGTATATAGAGTCTGATGCCATTATCAAACTGTATTTGATTCAAGCGGGTTTCGGTCACGTCATCAAGATAACATCATATTCCCACAGGTGAATGCACAGTGACACTTGAGGATGTCCATATGTTGTTGGGTCTCCGTGTCAATGGGTTAGCGGTTGTGGGTGACACAAATGTTAGGTATGAATTAGTGGAAGAATTATTGGGGGTGCCTTTGGAGCGAGGTGATAGGAAGGGGCAAAGTCTTAAAATCACATGGCTAAAAAGAATTTATGGTGATTTGAACCTAACCAATGAGTCTCCCGAGGAACACAAAATTTATAAGACTAGAATTTATTTACTATTGCTTTTTGCATGTTTTTTATTTCCTGATACTAATGGTAATACTATCCATCTTTAATATTTACCATTATTAGAAGATTTAAGTCAAGTAGGTATGTATAGTTGGGGCGCTGCTACCTTAGCGCATCTATATAGAAATTTGTGTAGATGCGCAATGAAAAATATGCATAATTTTGCTGGTTGTGGTGTTTTGATTCAAGCTTGGGATGTTTCAGAATGCCCAGACTGTCGCCGATAAACCCCAATCCATTTCACTTTCCATACGCAACCAAGTAAGTATACAAAGTTTATGTATATATTCTTTTCATCTATAATTTTTACTAACTATTTCTTTCATAAGTGGTCCGCGTATGGGATGAATTATGAAAAAAAACTCCGCATTATTGTGCTCCTGGGTATCGGACGTTCTTCGATCATTTTGAGGAAGATGATGTATTGTCTCTAATCCTTTTTTTTACTATCACTTTCCATTTTGAGGAAGATGATGTATTGTCTCTAATCCCTTTTTAACTATGTTATAGTTTCTATGGAGACCCTATCTTAAACTTGAAGATGAGGATCCAACTGAAAGTGACATGTGGAGTTCTACAACATTCATATTTTATTTCACTTATGTTGAAATGCATCATTCAGATAGGGTGAAACTCTAATTCAGAATTCAACAAGACATTCCTGGTCCACCTACATGCATGGAGAGGTACCACAAGAGTACAATGAACGATCAATAGAAATTCGATAATTGGAGAGACCATAACAGTCAAGAACGTCAGCACTGGATAAATCGTCATCGCACTGTTCTACAAGGAAATGTCATGGATACCGAATGTAAACCCAATAGGGAATGCATGAATTGGTATAGATCTGTGACTGTTGCACCCCAAATTTTGACCCCTTATATCCTCTTCATATCATATGCATTTATTTATCTAACATTAACAAGTTTCAAAGTGTATTTTGTCAAGACACAGATGAAACGGGGCTCCGCACTGATAAAATCGAAGGTTCGAGGATTGGGCAACCATTGCTTTGGGATGAATCATTCATGAAATAAGATCAAGAGTACCATATTGGGCCATGTGTGAGTTCAATTTGAAGTAATCACCCACAGATGGGGTGCAGTGCAGTTCAAGGCACCCAATTAGGGTTTTGCGAGTTGAAAAAGTCAAGTGTAGTTTGACTTTAGACTCGGGAAATAATTCAAAGATAAAAGTATGGTTTAAAAGGTGCATATGGCTTAGTGAAGTCCCCTCAAATAGTTTCAAAGTCTTGGAAGCTCCGAAACATGAACAGACAGTTCGGTAATCGCCGATCGATCGTACGGTTGACCGAAAAGTCAACCCCCTCAAGTTTTAGGAATTGGACTTCAAGTGGTGAAGCAAAGTTGTTCCTTATGTCATAAGGGACCTACATATCAATTTTCATGATCATCGGATCAAAGACGTGAGAGTAATCGGAAAATCGGGAAATTAGGGTTCCGAAAGGGGCTAAACCCTAACTCCCTAACCGCGCACCCGAATGAGGTGGTTCAAAGCTCGTCGGAAAGCTCTTAACAAGTACTACAAAAGTCCTATACTAGTCCACTCTCAGAAAATGCATGGAATTGGAGTTATCATCAAAATCATTTTTTAGTACAAAACACTTAGTGGATTTTTCAAAATCTGGCTACATCCAAACTTGTTTTTTGCTAACTTTAAGGGGTTTTTTAACCCAGTTCCACCAAGAATTTGGAAATTCCTAAAACATGAAAGTTGTAGAGATACACAAGGGCTTTCTAAAAAGTGCAAGAACTCCTCAAAAGGATTTGTGAGCAGGAAGTTATGATGCCTTGAATTTGGGCCTGTCACACTTAAAATCCACTTGGTCCAACTTCTCAAAATCAAAACTTTTCATCTCTAACCACTCTCCACCCTTGGATCATGTTGCAATCTGATAATATGAGGTATTAATGGATAGAAAACCAGGAAAAAGGATTGAAATGATGAACCAAGCAACTTGGAGCAAGTAGGCATTATAATAATCATTTTTGTGGAGGAAAGAGAAACTTTTCCTCCCACATTATGACAGCAGCAGCAAGGGCTCTCTCCTATCACCTCAGCCATCTCTCCAATTGCCATTTGCTTGCATAGAGCCTTGGAGCTGATGTGAAGATGGCTGCCACAAAGATCTTGCAAGATTTCTCAAAGAAATATCATGAAAATCTCTCCAACAATGGAAGTTACCAAGCTGCCCTCACCCTCATTTCTCCTATAAATAGAACCCTCACCCTCACTTGTTTTACACATCAGAGCTGCTCATAACATCAACATGTTACAGCTCTCCTTCTCATTCTCCTCTTGCTTGTAAGTGAAGAAAAGCTTAAAAACACCAAAAATGGGCATTTTACAACTTTCATGCCATTTTCTTTTCTAGCATTACCAACACTCTCACAACCATCCACACATCTTCTAAATCGCATATGGAAGGTGTATGACTCACTAAAACATCAAGAACCTCAAAAAATCAAAAAGTCAACTCTCGTTCGACCATACTTTGACCAAAGCTACCACAAACCACCAAATCTTGTTCTAAACGTGTTCTTGAAGCTTTGATCCCCCTAACACCTCAAAAACAACATTCTTCAACTGTTCAAACACTCACAAATCATTAGAAGTTCACATTTCTTCATTTGGAATTAAAAGTGTATTGTGGCTTAAAGTGGAAGAAATCTCAAAAGGTCAAAATTGGAGCAAGCAATCTCTGGTTTTTCTCAGCCATCTTTACATTTTCCAAGGATCAGCAAAAGGTATGTACTTGTTCCCCATTAGTTTTTGTCTCATGTTTCATAGAATCACATTTTGGGGGTGTTAGTTAGAATTTTGAGCTAATATACTATGTTGATTTTTACAATGAATACTTCAATGAATGAAGGAGTGTCTCATAAACTTTAACCAACATATTTTGACCTGTTTGTCATGATAATGTACTGACTCAATCATCATGCTGTACCAACTCATTTGAAAATGGATTAATTTTTGGTACTGGCTGTAGCCAAGTTGTTAATATTAATGCTGTTGGTTTGTTCTTGTTATGCTTGAAGTCACAGATCTGTTGGGAATAATACATTGATGCTTGATATATGTTATTATGCTTACTATGTGTTTGAGCTATCATGTCAAAGTATGCCCCTAGGTTGTTTAGACCATCAGTTCTAGCAGTATGATTAGGGTAAGAAACCACAAGGCTAGCTTAGAGTGAAGCTATTTTTGAGAGGGAGACAACTGTTGAGGATGATCATGGTAGTGTGGATGACACCATTATTGCTATCATGTTTGGATCTGCACCTTTGATAAACAAGTCCATTTTAGTGCTAAAACTAAAAGTTAGACATTGTAGTTATTGGGAGGATTTCTTTTGGTGGTAAGTATGAGACTCTTGCTGTTACTCCATAAGGCTGGTAAGTGGCACTCTGGATGCAACATTAACTGATTGGATTTTATTGACCACTGTTAGAAAACTCATTGCATTTATGGAACAAAACCTTGCTATGTTAAGATACTACTCTACCAAGAGAACAATGACTGTTGGAGATAAAAGGGGATAGGCCAACCGAGCCTGTTCACTCTTTTTGAACCAGACATAATGGATTATAGCCTGCCTTCACAACAACTTCCTGACTCTTTGAAGTTTGTCTGTTTCATGACAGCAGTGGTTTTTTTTCCTTGAACCTCATCTTGAGTTTGGTATTTTAGGCATAGGTAAACCTGTGTTTAGTTCTAGACACCCACCTATTGTTAGTTCAGTTTGTAGAAGCAGAATTTATTTTTGAACTCAGGCCTAAGTTTGGTGGTATATGTTGGATTGTCATGAAGAGTTTGCCTAGGACTGTTGGTTGGTTTCTCTGTTGAAAAGATGCTGTGGGATTTTGTACACTTAAGGTTGTTACTCCACGAGGTTGGTAACAGTGGATTGTTAATCCATTTTTGGGATGATGGGCACTATTGCTTGTAACTGTCCAAACAGTCTGAGCTTACCAACTCCAATCTGTTGTGCAAGGTTTAACCCTTCACTTCTGCTTTAAGGTAGGCCTCATTAAACTTTATTATTGAGACATTACTGAGTTGTTTGGATAACAACCATTTGGGGGGCTGTTAGGAGGCCTGCTAGCAAAGTGTGTGGATTGAAATTCATGGTGAGGATTTTTAGCTAGTTGTATTGATATCACAGGCCTTGAAATGACATTGTTGACTCTGCTCAGTTTTAGTTAAACTCTTTAGGCCTATAGTTATGAGTTGAGAGATTTAGGAGGATTTGAACAGTCTATTTAGAGCAGTTAGTGTCTATCTTTACTGTTAGGTTATGGGTGCTTGGTATGATAGAGTTTTGAAGGTTGGTTGTCCATTTGGTATGAGAAGTTTGTTAACTCAGAATCCTTATTAGATTTCATCTTGGCTGTTGGCATAGATTGATAGTAACAGGAGTCAAGCACTTAGGCTTTTTGTTCCTTGAGGCTGTTCAGCATGAGGAATTTCAGTCTATCACCCTTTATACTCCATCCAGCTGCTATAATGTCAAGACAGTAGTAGTTTAATTTCTGGAACTAGGCCTGCTAGCTAGAGTTCATTGCTAGGATTAACCACAGTCCATTTATTCATAGCAGTTTTATTTGCTAGCTGTTACCGGTGTAGTTGGTGTTTTCTTTGTGATTTGCTCTTGATCAAATGGGGAAATAATCATTTCTATCAAAACCTGTGGATAGCAGACCAGGCCTTGTTTAGTTAAGATATGTTGGGTTGTGGCTATCCAAAGCAGTTAGCTGTCTACTCTTAGTAGCTTTGTGACAAATCCAAGTGTTGAATACTTTGCTCTACTGCTACAAATCCCATTTACCATGACTTGACAGACCTCTATTTCAAACCTTCTGCTGACAATTGGCTTTGAGTCTTTACTTCTAGATTTAAGTATTGAATACCAGACCATTATCCCTGTCATACCAGCATGCCTCAACAATCAACTTAATGCATGATTGGTTTAGGTTAGTATCTAGTAATGTGCATAGGGCTGCTATTTGGGGGTATGCACTGAGAAGAATGTTTCTATCATGATGAGAATTCACTTTGGTTTAATTGATGGTAACTGAGTAATGCTAGAATGGACTGTTTTGATTTAATTGTGTTTGGTCATAGCTGTTTGAGCTTTTGAAATTCTGTCAAAACTGTTGTGGACTCAGTGATAAATTTGTTTTCTGTCAGCATACTTGATGTCAGTGTTGACAGCAGTTTTTTTTTCATTAAGAAGTTAAGCTAGTCCATCTTAAATCGCCATAGGAAATCTTAGCCTACTCACCAATTTTGATCATAGTATAAAATCACTTTTGTTCAACTCATAACAGTTTGAATTTCTGTCACTAAGCTCAAGCCAGCTTTGGTTCTCCAAGTCATGAGCAGTGGTGTTGAGCACTGTTGAAACTGTATCATTAATATTCAATTCTTAACAGAACCAATTTGCAGCAGTTTTGTTTCTTGGAGAGGTTTAGTTTATTTAGTTTGGTCCTGAACTTTGTTTTGGATCTGTCCAGTTTTGCATTAGCTATGACCACTTGCTTTAATTGTTGTTTGGTTCACCTCAAGGTATGGTACATACCTCTACCATGTTTTGATAAGCAATGTTGTAGTTTACCATTTAACCTGCTTAAAGACCATTCGAATTAAGAGCATCTGCCAGCATGCCTTTTTCATTTTCTGTCTCGATTTCATTAGTGACATTTGGTCAGGGAACCCCTTAGGAGTAGACTTAATTTGTAGATCCACATGTTTGAGTTTGTACAAATCTGAATTGTGGATAACATTAATCTTGCCAGCAGTTTTTTTTGGAGAATTCATGTTTATCATTGCCGCTCACACACACTATTTTGATCTATTGATCTTAGATAATATTTCCCTGATGAGGCATATTCTATTCCATGTTTCAAACTTGCACAAACAACCAAATTGTTGTTAAAATCATTTGCCTTGATCATTAGCTTCAAAATGCATTTTCAAACATAATACTTGCATGACCATGTCACTACTCATCCTGCTGTGTTTTAATCCAAGCCAATTGTTGGAACTCATCAGTTACACCTTTTATAACATGTTCAGTTTTGTTACTTTGACTTTGGTATTCAGTGTGATACATATGTGTGTATATTGTATTTTGCTGTTGCATACTTGCAGTTACATACCTTACAGTCGAATTTTAAACATTGATTCTTTTCATAAACCAAGACAACAAACTGAGTGAGGGCATTGTACTCACTATGTTCATCTGAATAACATGAATTCCATGCAATAAAACAATTCTCTAGCATTCTATCTAGGTTTGATAATTTCTTATGCCTTTGAACTCAACCTTATGTGATGAGTTATTGAACACTGCACTGTCATTGAATCAATTGTTTTAACTTTAGGCCAAGTCTACCTTGAAAAACTTCATTAAATTGCCATTTGTTGGTCATCTTTAGATTTAGTCAGAAACTAGTTTCTTTTCCTTTAAATTCATCCATGAAAAATGCATTGTGAACTTGTTCAGCCCCTTATCTACTTTGATTGGCATCTGTCATAGTTTTTGAAGCTTCAAATTATATCCCAAAAATATCCAATTGCATGTTCATTCTAAATCTATGATGCGTGCCTTATTTTGAAACATATTTGTTACCATCCTATTCTATGTTAAATTTCAAACGGGTTAAAATCAAAGTTTGTGATATTTGGTTTGGTTTTGATACGGTTTTGATCCAATCCGCATTTGGCCCTGTATTGTGCTCATTATAATCATGCTTCCTATATTCATCATATTTATGCTTTGTTAAGTATTTATTCCCCAAGAGATGAAACTCTTTGGTTCTCATCCAAGTTGTCTCCCCTCTCTCCTCCCAAAGGAAAAGTCTTTCCATTAACTCTTGTGTTATGGATAGCTCATTTACCCTCTCTTTGACTTTGTTAAAGTCATCCTTCAACTTTAGTTCACAAGACCCTAGACTTTGCTTAAGTCTAAAAGACCCACCTCTACTAGGAGTGATCTTTAACTAGAACCCTAGGATAGAGTTTGTTAAATCTATATAAGAATCATAATAATGATTACTTATTGTCCCTTTTGAGTGTTGTAATATAGATCTAGAGAGTTTTTGTTAAAACTCTACACAAACATTGTTATGTTTGTTCCCCTTTGAACTTTGATCATAATCAAGTGTTCTTTAACCCTTGTGAGGAGAACTACGATTGCTCTGATTCTATCCTAGTTAGGATACGTAGGCAGAGGACGCGATGTCTTTGCGAGCAAACTTAGAAACAAGTCATTAGGTCTTTACCTATTAACCTTCACTCTCTTCACCCAATCCCAAACCTTAGCAAATATCCAACAACTTAGCATGTAATTAAACAAAAGGTTCCTGTAGAATACTACAGATGTTTAGGATGTGAAATACCTACCCTATGCATAACCAACCCCCGATCCCCGAATCTCTTAGCGTTGTTGTAACATCGCGAAAAGGGTTTTTCTTTCTTTAGACCTTTCCTTTGGATAAATTAAAGTCCGGTTGTGAATTTAAGAATTTAAGATTCAAGTTAATCAATAGCTTGGTATCACGATTCTCACCGCAACAGAAATGGCGACTTCACTGGGGAAGCTATACTAAACTTGAGGGTTTAGCCTATTTTGTTTGATTGCTTGCTATATTTGTAAATATTTGCTTAACATGTATATTTGTCAATATATTTATTTGTGTGTTGGGTATTGGGTGCTTTGAGTGGTGAGACGGTCCTATACCCGGACTTGAGTGCACTTATGATAGGATGGTGGTATATTCAAGAAGGCTTATAAGGAGTTGATTTCCGACCAAGCTAACTTGAGAAACCACCGCTCAGTGTAGGCCCTCTTGAAAGTTTTAGTATTGTTGATCGAGTATTCGTGAAAACAATGCTACTTTCAACAAAGGAGTCGTTGACACTGTGGACCTTTAGATTACATTTTCACCCTACTTTGGCCTTGTTAGGACGTAGTGCGATGACCATAAGGGAGTAATTCCGAAATGGTTGATACGCGATACTACACTCAGACAAGATTCTCTTGAGAATATTATCAATTACCAAGTAATTTGGGAAGTCGATAATATCCGAAAGATGGGTTGATGACTCTGGGAACTTTGTAGAACCCGTTCGGCAGGTACAATCAATCCATAGCACAATCTTTGGGGATGGGTAGACCTTTGAACTCATGCTTGTCCTTAACCCTAAACCTGTGTTGTGTGCATATGCATCTTGTTTGTGTTTTCATATCATCATGTCATCATATCATCATATGGTTTCATGGAACTCAGACTTTGTTGTTTGTAAATATCAGAGGTCGTCATGAACAGTGAAAGAAAGAAAACTTTGAAGTACACTTACAAGGGTTTTAACCTAGATGATTTGAAAAGATTGAGCACCTTGGTGACAGATTCAGAGGGATTTCAAAGCCGATACGGGAAGCTGTTGCTACTCTTGAAGATAAAGATGGATGGCGGACTTCTCTCTACTCTTCTCCAGTTTTATGACCCGCTCTACCACTGCTTCACATTCCCTGATTATCAGCTAGTACCCACACTAGAAGAGTATTCTCAGTTAATTGGGTTGCCTATTCTTGAAGAATCTCCTTTTCCGATTGTAGAGAAGGACCCCAAAGAGCAAGATATCGCCAAAGCTACACGTTTGGGAGTGGATGATATAAAAAAGAATCTGATTACAAAAGGGGGAGTCTTTGGGTTAAAAGCAGAATTCTTGGTTGAGAAAGCTCAATACTATGCAGATCATCTAAGCATGGATGCATTTGAGGCTATCCTCGCCTTACTCATCTATGGTATATTCTTGTTTCCAAGCTTTGAGAATTTTTTGGACCTCAATGCCATCAAAATTTTCTTGAAGAAGAATCCTGTGCCAACCTTGTTAGCAGACACGTACCATTCTGTTCATCTGAGGAACTTCCATAATGGAGGAATGATCACTTGTTGTGCTCCTTTGTTGTACAAATGGTTCACTTCACACTTACCCAAAGCCAACGCTTTTTGGGATCCAAAGAAAGGATGGTGGTCACAAAAGATCATGGCTCTTACCCATTTCGATATTGATTGGTATAGTCGTGATTATGATGGGATAATGATCCTTGATAGTTGTGGGGAATTTAGCAATGTACCTCTTCTCAGCATTAATGGAGGGATCAGCTACAATCCAATACTCGCCCGCCGACAATTGGGATACCCTCTAAAGGACAAACCCAAAAGTGTTCAAGTAGAAAGCATCTTCTTCAAAGAAGGGGAAGATAGTCAAGGATTAAAAGAGAAAATTCTAGAAGCTTGGAAGCGTCTGCATAAAAAAGGAAAGAAAGATCTCGGAAAACTCAACTGTGTTTCTTTAGAACCTTACCTCCAATGGGTTCGGAAAAGAGTCGTCACACTAAAGATGTTGTATCCTAAACAAGAGCCTATGGCCTTAAAGGAAGAACGCCCGTTGGTCTTCATGTCTGAAGAAGAAAAGTTGAAAATTGATTTGGTCAAACCACATCAAACTGAAGAAGCTTGGAAGCACAAGTATCAGATAGTCATTGAAGAAAATACAGAGCTCCGGAGACAACTCCAGTCAAAAGATGAAGAAGTCCTCTCTTGTAAGAAGAGGAAAGCACTAGAGGAGCCTTATGAGCCTCAGTCTAATCCATGGAAGATAATTGTGGACAGACTCATCATTGAGAAGACTCAGTTGGAAAGAAAGATCGAGAAGCTCAACCTCAGGCTGCTAGGAGAACCTTGATAGATTGCGCCAAATTGTTTAGTTAAAACTCTTGTAAGAGGAAATGATGTTTTGTAATCTGTTTTGTTTATTAATGAAATGACGATTTCTGATGTTCAAAAATATCTTAGTTCCATGACAATCATGTGCATTTGCATTTACACTTCTTCTAACCATTCAAGGAAATTCAATTTTTTTTCATTGCAGGCAACAACATGGTAAGAAGAGACATGCTTCGGGTCCCGGATCTGAGATTGGGCCGTCTAAGAATGTTAACCAGACTTGTCCGAAATCCTGCTGCTTTCATAGCCAAATATGGGGATCTATTGCCATTAATAAGCGCTCCGATCAATGAGCCCATGTTGCAAGCCTTGGTGGAGTTCTATCATACAACTTACCACTGCTTTGTGTTTCCAGATTTTCAGTTACTCCCGACCCTCGAAGAGTATAATGCTTACTTGAAGATCCCATGGACTTTTACACTCCCTTATGGAAAGCCAAAGAAGAAGGACTTAGCTAAAGCCCTGCATATTAAGCTAGAAGACTTACCATCAATGAGGGCGAAAGGAGGGTGGTATGGAATGGATGTCGGGCCTCTAATGAAAATGGCCGAGTATCACTATGAAAGTCGAAACCTGGGCATTTTTGAGGCAATTTTGGCGCTACTAATATATGGACTGTATCTGTTCCCAAGCAATTACGACTTCATCAGCGAAGAAGCAATACGTCTCTTCATCCTCAAAAGTCCGGTCAACACAATACTGGCTGATACTTATGTGGTCATCCACCGTTTTGCCTTGTATGATTGTGGGCGATTCTCATGTTGTCTTGCACTACTCGACCGATGGTTTACTTCTCATCTGCCAAGGACCCATATCCTTTGGAGGCTTCCTACTAAAAGCGCTTGGGTTTCTAAACTTGTCACTCTCAGACACCATGATATCACCTGGTACGACACTAGCATCGACGACCAAATCATGATTTCCAGTTACGGAGATTTTCCCAATGTGCCTCTCATTGGGATAGAAGGGGTGATCACTTATAATCCTATCCTTGCTAGGCGCCAACACGGGTATCCTACCGGGCCAGAGCCTGAACCAGAACTGTTGAGGCCCCGCTTCTGTGAGACAGGTCGCAACCAAGAACTAGAAGCTAATGCCCAATACGCTCAAAGAGATCCACACCTCATGGGCCCAACTCCAATGGAGAATGCAAGTTGCCTAACCACCAGGGGGTACCTGCTATGGTCAAAGGAAATTGCCTTAATCATGTTCTACACTCACGATTATGAGATAACTATGGAACCTGAAGTCCCCGCAACTAGGGAAGAACTGAAATACGCTTTGGTTAAAGCGCAAAGGGAAAACGAAGACCTGTGGGAGATTATCCGCCAGGATCAAGTTCATGTCAGGGTCCAAGAAGGAGAGGGGTCGTCTTGTTAGATTGGTTTTTGTTTCACCATTTCCCTGCTTTCCCTAAAAAAGGATTGAAATCCTGTTTGTTGCATTTACTTTCATTGTAAGAAAAGTCTTGCTTTTTAGCAAAGACCACTCTATTGTAATAGATTTCCAGCTATCAAATGAAAAACGCTTTTTAAAGCACGTCGTTACATGTTGGTCTAACTTTTTGTTCGTAAATGAAAAATTTTGAGTTTCCTTGAATGGGTTATGCATCCGCATTTGCATGTCATCTTACATCAATCTTGCATTTAGGGTTCCACAGCTCATCTCTTGTTCTTGTCCAGAAAAAGGAGATAAGGAGTCACGCTGAGTACCCACAGATACAACACACGGTCCCAAGCTCAAAAGAAGATGGCAGATAACGATCAAAGGTTCGACCGAATGGATAATGACATTGAAGGGATCAAAGGAGACGTCAACCAAATCTTGGAAGCCCTCAACGTGATCAAAGCAAAAATGGATACACAACCTACCGTGGTCTCCGAAATTTCCACAGCAGCAGCCAG
The DNA here is from genome assembly GCA_963859935.3 of Lathyrus sativus. Lineage (NCBI taxonomy): Eukaryota > Viridiplantae > Streptophyta > Magnoliopsida > Fabales > Fabaceae > Lathyrus > Lathyrus sativus. The sequence continues at coordinate 23,346,823 of OZ012737.1, forward strand.
TGTCACAATGGCCCCTGTTACTTCAGCGGAGTTTCCCTATGGCATGTCCCGGGATTTTGTGCCACCTTTCAACGGCATGCAGTCTTCAGGTCTCAATCCGTTGTTCGACTCAACAATCAAAAACCCCATTTTTACTCCAGCGGGTGGACCTACCACAGTACGACCAGTCTTTGCCAATCAACAGCCAATCTTTGATATACCTGATGGATCCGAAGCTGAGGACGAAAAACACGAAAAGTTAAGGGTAGAGATGGACATCATGGCCAAGAGGATGAGGGCCATTGAAGGAAATCATGTCTTTGGATCTGATGCCAAGGATCTATGTCTGGTATCTGGATTAGTGTTCCCTCAGAAATTTAAAATACCGATCTTCGACAAATATGAAGGGACCGCTTGTCCTAAAGAGCACTTAATCATGTACTGTAGGCGGATGGCTCCGCATATTGAAAATGATAAACTGTTAGTACACTGTTTCCAAGATAGTCTAAAAGGGGCTTCGGCTAAGTGGTATCTCGGTTTAGATCAAGCTAAGATTCACAGTTTCCAAGACCTCTCAGATGCTTTTATTCAACAGTACAAGTACAACATGGACCTAGCTCCCGACCGCCGTCAGCTTCTCAACATGACACAGAAAAATACCGAAACCTTCAAAGAGTATGCGCAAAGGTGGCGCGGAACTGCAGCACAAGTAGAGCCTCCTCTTACTGAGAAGGAGTTGGCAGATTGGTTTGTGGATACAGTTCGACCAGAATTCTATGAACGTTTGATCAGCAGCGTTACAACAAATTTCTCTGATATTGTGGCAGTAGGGGTTAAGGTAGAAGCAGGTTTGAAGAGTGGAAAAGTGACTACTCCAAATGTTACTTCAAGCGCCAACACGGCAAAGAAGCCAGTCAGCTCGTTCCACAAAAAGAAAGAGGGAGAGGTGAGCGCAGTCACATATGGAAAGAAAGTACAAAGCTCTCGAAGCCTCCACCAACAGTACCAACCATCATATATAGCGGCAGTGACCCCGGTTTTTCAGCCTTCTTCGCAGCATGGTCCCCAACCTGGGGCATTCAACAATCAACACCAGTATCAGCCTGGCAGTCAGCAACAGTATCGCACCAGTAATCAACAATAATACCAGCAGCCGCAGGGTCAACAACCTCAGAACAGGGCCCCGAGGGCAAATTATCCAGCAAATAGGCCAAAGATACATCCTATTCCAATGAGTTACACCGACCTGTTTCCCATGCTAGTAGAAAGAGGGTTGGTTAAAACAAGAAAATTGGGTGCTCCACCTAATCCACTCCCGTTCTATTATGATGCGAATGCTCGCTGCCCGTTTCATGAGAATGCTCCAGGCCACAATCTCGAAGGTTGCTTCGCCCTTCAGCACCTAGTTCGTGAACTTATTGAAAAGGGAACTCTATCCTTCGAAGATAATCCGCCCAATGTTAAGAGCAATCCTCTTCCCAATCATGGTGGAGTCAATGCCATTACTGAAGAGGGGGAGGGGTCAGAAGACAAGAAAGTTACTACTGTTGGTGAGATCAAAGTGCCATTAGCAGACCTGCACAAATGCCTCGCTCAGGCGTGGTTACTCAAGACATCTCACGAAGATTGCAAAGAATGTATGCTGAATCCTGAGGGTTGTGACACTGTGAAAAAGGATATTCGAGCTATGATTGAACAAGGAATGATAGAGATTGCCCACCGGAAAAAGGAAGAAGATGTGGCAGTCATTGAGCCTGTGTTTAACATACCAGGAGAATCCAACAGGGGAGCTGTGCTCAGAAATGATAACGGTAACAAAAACTACAAGAATATTCGGCCAGTGTTTCGTGATGACGCACCCCCGAAATTCGGGAGGGGACAGACTAGGTTTGAGCCAAGGGGAGGATTCCAGCCTCGCCCAAGAGCCGTGACACCAAAACAAGACTATTCATGGTGTGAAGGGGTTTTCAAAGAAAAGAAACCGGTAAGCGTGACCAACATTGCCGGTGGAAGCAAAATGACCCGGAGTGGTCGTGTCTATCAACCTCGAACATACAACGAGGCTCCTCCACCAGCAGTTTCCGTTCAGAAGACGCCTGTTCCTCAGAAGCCTATGCCGGAGACAACCACCGCCAAAGAACCTTTAGTTAAAGGAAAAGAAAGTCTCAAGAACGATGAAGAAGAATTCTTGAGAATCATTCGACGAAGCGATTATAGGGTGGTGGACCAATTGAATCAGACACCCTCCAAGATCTCGGTCATGGCTTTGCTTTTAAGTTCCCCAGCACATCGCCAGGCATTACTCAAAATCCTGACACAGGCCCACGTCACTAAAGATATTACAGTGGGGCAGTTCGACTCCGTTGTAGCAAATATCACTGCCTGCAACACTTTGAGCTTTGATGATAATGACCTAACGGCTGAGAAGCGTAAGCACAATCGTGCCTTGCATGTATCAGTCAAGTGTGAAGAGGATACAATGTCCCGAGTTCTTGTTGATACTGGGTCAGCACTCAATGTAATGCCTAAAAGAACGTTGGCCAAGCTGGCATATCAAGGCGCTACCATGAGACCAACCTCTCTTATAGTCAAGGCATTCGACGGACCCAGAAGAACCGTGATAGGAGAAGTTGATCTCCCTATTCTAATTGGACCACAAATCTTTGAAATCACCTTCCAGGTGATGGACATAAATCCGGTTTACAGCTGCTTATTGGGAAGACCCTGGATTCATACAGCTGGCGCTGTCACTTCCACGCTCCACCAAAAAATGAAGTTTGTTGTAAATGACCAGCTAGTCATTGTCCATGGAGAAGAGGACTTGATGGTAAGCAACTTGTCATCTTTCCGGTATATTGAGGCTGATGAAGACTCTCTCGAGACAGCTTTCCAAGCACTAGAAATAGCTCACGCTGTTCTAGTAGATGAATCGGACATAACCCAAAGGCCATTATTTACCTCTGCTCAAAGTATTAAGGCAGCACTGAAAGTCGGAGTCCCACTGGGTTGGGGAGAGGTCATCGAAGTCAATGCTCGGGCCAAGAATGATCGACAAGGGTTGGGTTACAAACCAACTCCGGGAGGCGAGCCAGAAGAAAGCACCATGAGGAAGAAGTCCTTAAAAGAGATATTCATCAGCGGCGGTGTGCAAGTCAATGCCATTATTGCTGAAGATGAGGACGATAATCTGGACCATCTGATAACTAGAGGAGGAGGAGCATTGCACAATTGGGAGGCTGTGGAAGTTCCCATCTTTTTACCTTTAGAGTAATTCATTCTGCCTGTAGCTTCGTGTTTTTCTTTAAAAAAAAAAAAAAATTTCCTGGTCTTGCCCAAGACCTGCGAATTATTTTGTATTGGGCCACTTTGCACAAATTGAAAATCATTAATGAAAAGTGTTTTGTTAAAACTCTTGTTATTTGTTTGCGCATCACTTTCATTCTTTTTTGGAAAAAATGGCAATCTCTTTTGGAAAAAATAATAATACAAACCACCCTTCATCTGCATGTCTGTGTGTGAGTGCCTGATTGTTCCTAAATAAAATATGCAGAATACCCCCATCAACCACAGAATCCTATGATCATTCGGTTCCTTCTACTAGCGGTTCATTTGTCTTTCAAGCTGAAGAAGAAAACGAAGAAGAGTTAGAGGTCCCAGAAGAGTTAAAGAGAATAGCTGAGTACGAAGATGATTATATCCATCCCCATAAAGAGCAGACGAAAGTCATCAACTTGGGGTCAGAAGAGGACAAAAGAGAAGTCAAGATTGGGGCGTCATTAAGGCCAGAAATCAAAGACAAGTTGATAACAATCCTCAGAGATTTTGTTGACATATTTGCTTGGTCCTACCGAGATATGCCAGGGTTGGATACTGACATTGTCATGCACAAGCTCCCCCTGAAACCAGAATGTCCTCCGATCAAACAAAAGCTTCGCAGGTCGAGACCAGACATGGCACTTAAAATCCGAGATGAGGTCAAAAAGCAAATAGATGCTGGCTTTCTAGCAGTATCCAAGTATCCAGAATGGGTGGCCAACATTGTACCAGTACCGAAGAAGGATGGCAAGGTCAGGATGTGTGTCGACTATAGGGATCTAAATAAAGCAAGTCCGAAGGATGATTTCCCGTTACCACATATTGACACTTTGGTGGATAACACGGCAAGCTTTGCAGTGTTCTCATTCATGGATGGATTTTCGGGTTATAACCAGATAAAAATGAATCCAGAAGACATGGAAAAAACAACTTTCATCACACCATGGGGCACCTATTGTTATAAGGTAATGCCTTTTGGTTTGAAGAACGCAGGGGCAACGTATCAGAGAGCTATGGTCACACTATTTCATGATATGATGCACAAAGAAATCGAGGTGTACGTGGATGATATGATAGCAAAATCCCAAAGTGAAGAAGACCACTTGGATCATCTACTGAAGCTATTTGAAAGACTCCGAAAGTATCAATTGAGACTAAATCCAGCCAAATGCACCTTCGGAGTTCGCTCAGGCAAGCTACTTGGTTTCATCGTTAGTCAGCGAGGAATTGAGGTAGACCCTGACAAGGTTAAAGCAATCCAGGAGATGCCTGCTCCTAAAACTGAGAAACAAGTTAGAGGCTTCCTTGGACGTTTGAATTACATCTCCAGGTTCATCTCCAATCTGACTCCTACCTGCACACAGATCTTCAAGTTGTTACGAAAGGATCAAACAGTGGTATGGAATGAAAACTGCCAGGCGGTGTTCGACAAAATCAAGCAGTATTTGCAAGAACCTCCAGTGCTGATTCCTCCGGTACCTGGAAGGCCTTTGTTCATGTATATGACCGTGTTAGAAAGTTCGATGGGCTGTGTCTTGGGCCAGACTGATGAGTCAGGGAAGAAAGAACATGCAATCTATTATCTAAGCAAGAAGTTCACTGATTGCGAGAGTCGTTACTCTCCCCTGGAAAAAGCTTGTTGTGCGTTGGCATGGGCTGCTAAACGTCTGAGGCAGTACATGATTTGCCACACTACGATGCTGATTTCTAAGATGGACCCCATCAAATACATCTTTGAGAAGCCAGCTCAGACAGGAAGATTAGCCCGATGGCATATGCTCCTATCAGAGTATGATATCCAGTATGTTGCTCAAAAATCCATCAAAGGGAGCATCTTGTCAGAACACCTTGCGGAGCATCCTATGGAGGACTATCAGCCGCTCAAGTTTGATTTTCCTGATGAGGATGTGATGTATATTCAGCGCACGAAACCAGAGCCTGGTCCAGAGGAAGGTCCCGAGCCGGGGTCCCGTTGGGAGATGATGTTCGACGGAGCGTCAAACAAAAATGGACATGGCATCGGAGCTATTCTAAAAAATCCAACTGGAGGGTACACTGCGGTCACAGCCCGACTTTGTTTCTCCTGTACAAACAACATAGCGGAGTATGAAGCCTGCATCCTAGGATTGGAGGCTGCCATTGATCTCCGTATCAAAATCTTGGAAGTAATTGGTGATTCTGCTTTGGTGATATACCAACTCAAAGAGGAATGGGAAACCAGGGATGAAAAATTGATTCCTTATAAGACCCACATCCTAGAGATGGCTGAGTATTTTGATGAAATTACCTTCAAGCACGTACCAAGGGCGGAAAATCACATTGCCGATGCATTGGCCATGATGGCATCCATGTGGAAAGTCCAGTTTGTCAACGAGGCACCTCTGATTCGCATCGAAAGAAGGACAGTACCCGCATACGTCATGGCAATAGACGAAGAATTTGGGGAAAAGCCATGGTTTCATGATATCAAGAATTTCCTTCAAAACCAAGAGTATCCCGCTGACGCGTCCACAATTGACAAAAGAGCGATACGGAGGTTGTCATCTAAATTCTTCATCAGCAATGGCATCTTGTACAAAAGAAACCATGATATGGTCTTACTCCGATGCGTCGACGAAAATGAGGCGAATCTCATAATGGCCGAAGTACACGAAGGGACCTTCGGCACCCATGCAAATGGCCACACCATGGCTAAGAAAATATTAAGAGCGGGTTACTTCTGGTTAACTTTGGAGACGGATTGCATACTCTTCGCTCGAAAGTGTCATAAATGTCAAGTTTATGCTGATAAAGTGCATGTCCCTCCACATCCTCTCAATGTGATGACGTCCCCTTGGCCTTTTGCAATGTGGGGAATAGATATGATCGGGGCAATAGAGCCAAAAGCTTCTAATGGCCATCGCTTCATCCTTGTCGCAATCGATTATTTCACCAAATGGGTGGAAGCAGCATCATATGCAAATGTGACAAAACAAGTAGTCGCACGCTTCATTAAAAAGGAGATTGTCTGCCGATATGGTATCCCTAACCAGATCATCACTGACAACGGGTCGAATCTGAACAACAAAACAATGAAGGAACTTTGTGACGATTTTAAGATCAAACATCATAACTCGTCCCCTTACAGACCTAAGATGAATGGCGCAGTTGAAGCTGCAAACAAAAACATCAAAAAGATAATACAAAAAATGGTCGTAACTTACAAAGATTGGCATGAGATGTTACCATTTGCTTTGCACGGCTACCGGACATCTGTACGCACTTCGACAGGGGCAACTCCCTTTTCCTTAGTGTACGGGATGGACGCGGTGCTACCCATTGAAGTCAAAATACCTTCCTTGAAGATCTTGACGGAAGCAGAGTTGGATGAAGACGAGTGGATAAAAGAAAGATTTGATTCGTTGAATCTCATCGACGAGAAAAGAATGACGGCCATGTGTCACAGTCAAATCTATCAACAAAGGATGGCCCGGGCATTCAATAAGAAGGTTCGTCCCAAAGAGTATAGGGAAGGAGAGCTGGTGCTTAGAAAAATCCTACCTACACAAAAAGACATGCGTGGCAAGTGGATGCCCAACTACGACGGCCCTTTCGTTGTGAAGACTGTTTTCTCCGGAGGATCTCTGATTCTCGAAACCATGGATGGCGAATCACTCAAGTATCCCATCAACTCGGACGCAGTAAGAAAATACTACGCCTGAAAATGGAATACATAGAAAGAGGATTCCAATGCCTCGACAAGAAAAGCCCAATGTTTGAAAGATGACGGACACTGGGGCAGACTCCTGTACAGAGTATTAGAAGAAAGGTCAAAGCTTATTGTTCCCGTCAGAAGCAGCAAAGCAAATGAACTGGCAGTCGGAAGGACCAAATTATTATGGGATTCTGTAATCTTTTTTGTTGCCATTTTTCAAAACTTTTAAAATCCTCAAGGCTTTGCCTTTTGTAAAGTTCTTGTCTATCAATAAAATCAGTTCTCTTTTTGGCCAAATCATTGTTATGATCTGTTATTTTTGTTATGCAATTTCACTTATTTGTTAATAAGAATTTTTATGAAAGCAAAGTGTTTTGAAAAACCTAAGTCTTGTTTTAAAAAGAAAAAAAAGGAGAAAGCACGATTTGACAAAATGATTGAAAAGTTCTAAAGGTAATATGATGATATTACACAGTTCTTGAAGTTGTGGAAATCGTTGTTACCTTTGACCGAGATAAATACGTCCGATAGCAGTTCTAGCTATTAAGCTAAGACTTCTTCCTTGCAAGATTACGGGGAACATTACTGAGAAAAGATCGTTATCTGCACCAAAGAAGGAAGTGTCGCCTGACTTGAGGCATTTTGAAGCTCAACGTGATGAGTTCCCTCTTTATTGGATTTTCCTTTGTCCCTACGGGTCGTTTTGTGTCTTGCATACAGCATCATGCCAGCATACGCATTTGTTTGCATTCCCACTGTCGAGGTCCTTTGGTCGTTACCTTTATCTTTGTTTTGTTGTTACAAGTTCGTTTTAGAGTTGACACCCTGGGGTTTCCTTATTTTTGTTCTGGGAGATTAGTGGTGACTAGCAATGTTTAATTTATACAAACAGGGGGTTATTACCAATTTTCACCTTCGATTGGGTTATCACTAACAAACTTTGAAAGACTAGTGGTCACTAGCACGTATTCAGAACTAACTACGTTTGGTACAGTAGTTTAGTTGTCACCAACAATCTTCCAAAACCCAATCGTCACTGATTCTGTCATAAAGCCAACCAATCGTCATTGGAGTTCTTTTAATTCAACTTTTCACCAACCTTTGCTAAAAATCTAGTGGTTACTAGTATTGCCTTCTAAAACCAATGATCATTGGTACTTGAGCTGGTCGTTACCAAAATTCCCTAAAAAGTCCGATAATTATTGGCATCGCCTGGAATCCAATAGTTATTGGTACTTGTTTGATTTGGTTATTACCAGTCTGTTTGAATCTAGTGGTTACTAGTATTACCTTCAGATCCAATTGTTATGGATACCTCTTGATTCGGTTATTACCAATCTTTGTAGGTCTAGTGGTCACTAGCATTGCTTGGAAAATCTAGTTTTCGCTAGCAGTATCCAGTACCAGTTGTTATTGGTATACCCCTGGATTCGGTCGTCACTAGTTACCTTAAGTCCAATGATTATTGGCATCGCTTAAATCAGATTGTTATCACCACTTTGGTCTGGTCGTTACCAAACTCTGTGAAAATCCAATGGTCATTGGTCTCCTGGGACTCGGTCGTTACCAATTTCTCCATTTAAGTCTAGTGGTTACTGACATTATCCAGAATTAGTTGTTATTGGTATATCCTGATTTGGTTATCACCAGTCTCCTCTAAGTCCAGTAGTTACTGGCCATTGCTTGAAAGCTAATTGTTACAAGTTGATCATTACCAACTTCCCCAACCGAAGTCATGTGTTTTGTCAACATCGTTTGGAAATTCTCAATTGAAATTGGAACTTCGACTTGGTTGTCACCATATCCCCAGGAAGTCTAACGGTATTTAGCACTTTTTGGAAACCAAACTCTGGATCGGTCGCCACCATTTCCCCAGTAAGTCTAGTGGAAACTAGCACTGCTTGAAACTTTTTATTGTTCTAGTCGTCACCAGTCTCCCCAGTTGAAGCTTTTGATTTTCCAGTCGAGTCTCGGAGAACTAGTGAACACTAGTTTCCCCGGCGCGTCCGGTCTTGTTTCTAACCTTTCCCTGAAGATCCCGTTTGAACTCTTCGTTATAGGAATTTTCTCATTTGGTTATCCCCAGTGAGATTCGTGTCTCCGTACCGTCTTTTTCCCTCGGTGAAGTTGTGCCTCCCCAGTGGATTTGTTCCCCAGCAGAGTGTTCCCCAGTGGGTTTCTTCCCCAGTGTGGTTTGCATTTCTTTTCTTTCCCCAGTGAAGAATTGTCATCTTCCCTGGTGGGCTTCCTCATCTGGTTATCCCCAGTGAGGTTCATATCTCCTTTCCCCAATGAAGGTGTGTCTTCCCGGGTGAAATTTGTGTCCCCTGCGTGAGAGATTTCCTTGAACAAGCATCCTTAGTCATGTTTGAACTATCTTGCTTACTTCGCTCGGAATCTTTCCCCAGTGTGTTGGGTCCTCGTGAGTGGTTACTCGTCGTTTCGCCGTTTTTTTATTTACTCGTGTGTCCGCATCTGTCTTACATTCAAGCATCATAGGACATCATTTAGATTCATGGCATGATCGCATTTGTCCTTTTGCATATCATCGGATCTAAGGGACAAAATTTCTGGTTTGCTATATTTAAATACCTTTCACACGATTTCATGAGGATTGCCATCTCTCATTACCATCGAGTGAAAATATTTAAATAGGGGCATCTGTTGCACCCCAAATTTTGACCCCTTATATCCTCTTCATATCATATGCATTTATTTATCTAACATTAACAAGTTTCAAAATGTATTTTGTCAAGACACAGATGAAACGGGGCTCCGCACTGATAAAATCGAAGGTTCGAGGATTGAGCAACCATTGCTTTGGGATGAATCATTCATGAAATAAGATCAAGAGTACCATATTGGGCCATGTGTGAGTTCAATTTGAAGTAATCACCCACAGATGGGGTGCAGTGCAGTTCAAGGCACCCAATTAGGGTTTTGCGAGTTGAAAAAGTCAAGTGTAGTTTGACTTTAGACTCGGGAAATAATTCAAAGATAAAAGTATGGTTTAAAAGGTGCATATGGCTTAGTGAAGTCCCCTCAAAGAGTTTCAAAGTCTTGGAAGCTCCGAAACATGAACAGACAGTTCGGTAATCGCCGATCGATCGTACGGTTGACCGAAAAGTCAACCCCCTCAAGTTTTAGGAATTGGACTTCAAGTGGTGAAGCAAAGTTGTTCCTTATGTCATAAGGGACCTACATATCAATTTTCATGATCATCGGATCAAAGACGTGAGAGTAATCGGAAAATCGGGAAATTAGGGTTCCGAAAGGGGCTAAACCCTAACTCCCTAACCGCGCACCCGAATGAGGTGGTTCAAAGCTCGTCGGAAAGCTCTTAACAAGTCCTACAAAAGTCCTATACTAGTCCACTCTCAGAAAATGCATGGAATTGGAGTTATCATCAAAATCATTTTTTAGTACAAAACACTTAGTGGATTTTTCAAAATCTGGCTACATCCAAACTTGTTTTTTGCTAACTTTAAGGGGTTTTTTAACCCAGTTCCACCAAGAATTTGGAAATTCCTAAAACATGAAAGTTGTAGAGATACACAAGGGCTTTCTAAAAAGTGCAAGAACTCCTCAAAAGGATTTGTGAGCAGGAAGTTATGATGCCTTGAATTTGGGCCTGTCACACTTAAAATCCACTTGGTCCAACTTCTCAAAATCAAAACTTTTCATCTCTAACCACTCTCCACCCTTGGATCATGTTGTAATCTGATAATATGAGGTATTAATGGATAGAAAACCAGGAAAAAGGATTGAAATGATGAACCAAGCAACTTGGAGCAAGTAGGCATTATAATAATCATTTTTGTGGAGGAAAGAGAAACTTTTCCTCCCACATTATGACAGCAGCAGCAAGGGCTCTCTCCTATCACCTCAGCCATCTCTCCAATTGCCATTTGCTTGCATAGAGCCTTGGAGCTGATGTGAAGATGGCTGCCACAAAGATCTTGCAAGATTTCTCAAAGAAATATCATGAAAATCTCTCCAACAATGGAAGTTACCAAGCTGCCCTCACCCTCATTTCTCCTATAAATAGAACCCTCACCCTCACTTGTTTTACACACCAGAGCTGCTCATAACATCAACATATTACAGCTCTCCTTCTCATTCTCCTCTTGCTTGTAAGTGAAGAAAAGCTTAAAAACACCAAAAATGGGCATTTTACAACTTTCATGCCATTTTCTTTTCTAGCATTACCAACACTCTCACAACCATCCACACATCTTCTAAATCGCATATGGAAGGTGTATGACTCACTAAAACATCAAGAACCTCAAAAAATCAAAAAGTCAACTCTCGTTCGACCATACTTTGACCAAAGCTACCACAAACCACCAAATCTTGTTCTAAACGTGTTCTTGAAGCTTTGATCCCCCTAACACCTCAAAAACAACATTCTTCAACTGTTCAAACACTCACAAATCATTATAAGTTCACATTTCTTCATTTGGAATTAAAAGTGTATTGTGGCTTAAAGTGGAAGAAATCTCAAAAGGTCAAAATTGGAGCAAGCAATCTCTGGTTTTTCTCAGCCATCTTTACATTTTCCAAGGATCAGCAAAAGGTATGTACTTGTTCCCCATTAGTTTTTGTCTCATGTTTCATAGAATCACATTTTAGGGGTGTTAGTTAGAATTTTGAGCTAATATACTATGTTGATTTTTACAATGAATACTTCAATGAATGAAGGAGTGTCTCATAAACTTTAACCAACATATTTTGACCTGTTTGTCATGATAATGTACTGACTCAATCATCATGTTGTACCAACTCATTTGAAAATGGATTAATTTTTGGTACTGGCTGTAGCCAAGTTGTTAATATTAATGTTGTTGGTTTGTTCTTGTTATGCTTGAAGTCACAGATCTGTTGGGAATAATACATTGATGCTTGATATATGTTATTATGCTTACTATGTGTTTGAGCTATCATGTCAAAGTATGCCCCTAGGTTGTTTAGACCATCAGTTCTAGCAGTATGATTAGGGTAAGAAACCACAAGGCTAGCTTAGAGTGAAGCTATTTTTGAGAGGGAGACAACTGTTGAGGATGATCATGGTAGTGTGGATGACACCATTATTGCTATCATGTTTGGATCTGCACCTTTGATAAACAAGTCCATTTTAGTGCTAAAACTGAAAGTTAGACATTGTAGTTATTGGGAGGATTTCTTTTGGTGGTAAGTATGAGACTCTTACTGTTACTCCATAAGGCTGGTAAGTGGCACTCTGGATGCAACATTAACTGATTGGATTTTATTGACCACTGTTAGAAAACTCATTGCATTTATGGAACAAAACCTTGTTATGTTAAGATACTACTCTACCAAGAGAACAATGACTGTTGGAGATAAAAGGGGATAGGCCAACTGAGCCTGTTCACTCTTTTTGAACCAGACATAATGGATTATAGCCTGCGTTCACAACAACTTCCTGACTCTTTGAAGTTTGTCTGTTTCATGACAGCAGTGGTTTTTTTTCCTTGAACCTCATCTTGAGTTTGGTATTTTAGGCATAGGTAAACCTGTGTTTAGTTCTAGACACCCACCTATTGTTAGTTCAGTTTGTAGAAGCAGAATTTATTTTTGAACTCAGGCCTAAGTTTGGTGGTATATGTTGGATTGTCATGAAGAGTTTGCTTAGGACTGTTGGTTGGTTTCTCTATTGAAAGGATGCTGTGGGATTTTGTACACTTAAGGTTGTTACTCCACGAGGTTGGTAACAGTGGATTGTTAATCCATTTTTGGGATGATGGGCACTATTGCTTGTAACTGTCCAAACAGTCTGAGCTTACCAACTCCAATCTGTTGTGCAAGGTTTAACCCTTCACTTCTGCTTTAAGGTAGGCCTCATTAAACTTTATTATTGAGACATTACTGAGTTGTTTGGATAACAACCATTTGGGGGGCTGTTAGGAGGCCTGCTAGCAAAGTGTGTGGATTGAAATTCATGGTGAGGATTTTTAGCTAGTTGTATTGATATCACAGGCCTTGAAATGACATTGTTGACTCTGCTCCGTTTTAGTTAAACTCTTTAGGGCTATAGTTATGAGTTGAGAGATTTAGGAGAATTTGAACAGTCTATTTAGAGCAGTTAGTGTCTATCTTTACTGTTAGGTTATGGGTGCTTGGTATGATAGAGTTTTGAAGGTTGGCTGTCCATTTGGTATGAGAAGTTTGTTAACTCAGAATCCTTATTAGATTTCATCTTGGCTGTTGGCATAGATTGATAGTAACAGGAGTCAAGCACTTAGGCTTTTTGTTCCTTGAGGCTGTTCAGCATGAGGAATTTCAGTCTATCACCCTTTATACTCCATCCAGCTGCTATAATGTCAAGACAGTAGTAGTTTAATTTCTGGAACTAGGCCTGCTAGCTAGAGTTCATTGCTAGGATTAACCACAGTCCATTTATTCATAGCAGTTTTATTTGCTAGCTGTTACCGGTGTAGTTGGTGTTTTCTTTGTGATTTGCTCTTGATCAAATGGGGAAATAATCATTTCTATCAAAACCCGTGGATAGCAGACCAGGCCTTGTTTAGTTAAGATATGTTGGGTTGTGGCTATCCAAAGCAGTTAGTTGTCTACTCTTAGTAGCTTTGTGACAAATCCAAGTGTTGAATACTTTGCTCTACTGCTACAAATCCCATTTACCATGACTTGACAGACCTCTATTTCAAACCTTCTGCTGACAATTGGCTTTGAGTCTTTACTTCTAGATTTAAGTATTGAATACCAGACCATTATCCCTGTCATACCAGCATGCCTCAACAATCAACTTAATGCATGATTGGTTTAGGTTAGTATCTAGTAATGTGCATAGGGCTGCTATTTGGGGGTATGCACTGAGAAGAATGTTTCTATCATGATGAGAATTCACTTTGGTTTAATTGATGGTAACTGAGTAATGCTAGAATGGTCTGTTTTGATTTAATTGTGTTTGGTCATAGCTGTTTGAGCTTTTGAAATTCTGTCAAAACTGTTGTGGACTCAGTGATAAATTTGTTTTCTGTCAGCATACTTGATGTCAGTGTTGACAGCAGTTTTTTTTTCATTAAGAAGTTAAGCTAGTCCATCTTAAATCGCCATAGGAAATCTTAGCCTACTCACCAATTTTGATCATAGTATAAAATCACTTTTGTTCAACTCATAACAGTTTGAATTTCTGTCACTAAGCTCAAGCCAGCTTTGGTTCTCCAAGTCATGAGCAGTGGTGTTGAGCACTGTTGAAACTGTATCATTAATATTCAATTCTTAACAGAACCAATTTGCAGCAGTTTTGTTTCTTGGAGAGGTTTAGTTTATTTAGTTTGGTCCTGAACTTTGTTTTGGATCTGTCCAGTTTTGCATTAGCTATGACCACTTGCTTTAATTATTGTTTGGTTCACCTCAAGGTATGGTACATACCTCTACCATGTTTTGATAAGCAATGTTGTAGTTTACCATTTAACCTGCTTAAAGACCATTCGAATTAAGAGCATCTGCCAGCATGCCTTTTTCATTTTCTGTCTCGATTTCATTAGTGACATTTGGTCAGGGAACCCCTTAGGAGTAGACTTAATTTGTAGATCCACATGTTTGAGTTTGTACAAATCTGAATTGTGGATAACATTAATCTTGCCAGCAGTTTTTTTTGGAGAATTCATGTTTATCATTGCCGCTCACACACACTATTTTGATCTATTGATCTTAGATAATATTTCCCTGATGAGGCATATTCTATTCCATGTTTCAAACTTGCACAAACAACCAAATTGTTGTTAAAATCATTTGCCTTGATCATTAGCTTCAAAATGCATTTTCAAACATAATACTTGCATGACCATGTCACTACTCATCCTGCTGTGTTTTAATCCAAGCCAATTGTTGGAACTCATCAGTTACACCTTTTATAACATGTTCAGTTTTGTTACTTTGACTTTGGTATTCAGTGTGATACATATGTGTGTATATTGTATTTTGCTGTTGCATACTTGCAGTTACATACCTTACAGTCGAATTTTAAACATTGATTCTTTTCATAAACCAAGACAACAAACTGAGTGAGGGCATTGTACTCACTATGTTCATCTGAATAACATGAATTCCATGCAATAAAACAATTCTCTAGCATTCTATCTAGGTTTGATAATTTCTTATGCCTTTGAACTCAACCTTATGTGATGAGTTATTGAACACTGCACTGTCATTGAATCAATTGTTTTAACTTTAGGCCAAGTCTACCTTGAAAAACTTCATTAACTTGCCATTTGTTGGTCATCTTTAGATTTAGTCAGAAACTAGTTTCTTTTCCTTTAAATTCATCCATGAAAAATGCATTGTGAACTTGTTCAGCCCCTTATCTACTTTGATTGGCATCTGTCATAGTTTTTGAAGCTTCAAATTATATCCCAAAAATATCCAATTGCATGTTCATTCTAAATCTATGATGCGTGCCTTATTTTGAAACATATTTGTTACCATCATATTCTATGTTAAATTTCAAACGGGTTAAAATCAAAGTTTGTGATATTTGGTTTGGTTTTGATACGGTTTTGATCCAATCCGCATTTGGCCCTGCTTTGTTTGATGTTTGTTTTGCCCAGAAAATTCGTGAAGCAACCCATATGTATTTACTGGGGTGGCTAAATACACGGATGTATCGCCACCCCAGTGGTTATGACCTTGCCCTTAAAACGCCTATAATGCCTTGTGTCCTGGGTTCGAGCCCCAGCGAGGCATTTTGCTTTAATTTATTTCTTTTTTCATGTTATATTACTTTATCCATTCTTTCCTTTTTCTTTCAGCACGCGCGTGTGTGCCCCAGTGGTAAATTTGTGTGTTTGTAAACACTAGGGCGTGGGTTCAATCCCCACCCATGCCCTTTCCTTTTTATTAGTTTGTTTATTTATTTTATTTCATGAATTAAAAGGAAAACTTCACATGACCATAACTTATTCATTTTTCATCAGTTTTAACTCTTTCTTTTTGCAAACTCTTCCTTATAATGTCTAGTTTTGTTTAATAATTTGAAATCTCATGATTATTTATCTCAACAATACTTGGGTATATTTGTTAATAAATTCACTCTCAAGTCGTTACCTCGCGTCTCGATTTAATTTACCCTTTATACCATGTTTATCTTGTAAGATTTATTGGTATGTGTTTATGTTTGTTAGCATATTGAGATTTCATCCTTTTGTTGGTTGTTACCATGAATGTTTATTCCTCCTAAATTATGAGGTTAAACTAATTTATTTATTTGTGTGCGATTGTTATCTATGCACATTGTGGTCACACTTGTTCTATTCAATAACATGATTTGTCTTCAAATTGTTATTCACATGGTGGTCACCTTTATGATGTTATCAATCAAGATATACTTTCATCTTCGTTAAGATATGCCATTTGTAACATTACTTTCATCTAAACTTGAATTAGTTGCTCATTGTATTGTGCTCATTATAATCATGCTTCCTATATTCATCATATTTATGCTTTGTTAAGTATTTATTCCCCAAGAGATGAAACTCTTTGGTTCTCATCCAAGTTGTCTCCCCTCTCTCCTCCCAAAGGAAAAGTCTTTCCATTAACTCTTGTGTTATGGATAGCTCATTTACCCTCTCTTTGACTTTGTTAAAGTCATCCTTCAACTTTAGTTCACAAGACCCTAGACTTTGCTTAAGTCTAAAAGACCCACCTCTACTAGGAGTGATCTTTAACTAGAACCCTAGGATAGAGTTTGTTAACTCTATATAAGAATCATAATAATGATTACTTATTGTTCCTTTTGAGTGTTGTAATATAGATCTAGAGAGTTTTTGTTAAAACTCTACACAAACATTGTTATGTTTGTTCCCCTTTGAACTTTGATCATAATCAAGTGTTCTTTAACCCTTGTGAGGAGAACTACGATTGCTCTGATTCTATCCTAGTTAGGATACGTAGGCAGAGGACGCGATGTCTTTGCGAGCAAACTTAGAAACGAGTCATTAGGTCTTTACCTATTAACCTTCACTCTCTTCACCCAATCCCAAACCTTAGCAAATATCCAACAACTTAGCATGTAATTAAACAAAAGGTTCCTGTAGAATACTACAGATGTTTAGGATGTGAAATACCTACCCTATGCATAACCAACCCCCGATCCCCGAATCTCTTAGCGTTGTTGTAACATCGCGAAAAGGGTTTTTCTTTCTTTAGACCTTTCCTTTGGATAAATTAAAGTCCGGTTGTGAATTTAAGAATTTAAGATTCAAGTTAATCAATAGCTTGGTATCACGATTCTCACCGCAACAGTGACCAATTTGTATCTATCACAAAATAAATACTTATGGGACCCTCGTAACTAACCAACTTCTTCAAACTTCCAAAACATCCCCTCCATGACTTGTAACACCCAACCACAAACATTTAACAGCGATCAACAAATATTTAACACCACTCAACAAATATTTAACACCCAACCACAAACATTTAACAACCAACAACAAACATTCAACCCAACACAACAACCTTATACTCCAAACCCACATTACAATCAACCTTACCAATCATTTAACCCAACCCCCTTCAACATCCAACAAAACCCAACCTCATTATACCCCCAATATAACCAATACTCATTCTCTCAACCTACCCAACAAGAACACAACTACCAAACACCCAAACCACAAGTTTCTTTTTACCCCTCACAAAACTTCACCCTTAATACATCGCAAGACCAACATCCATACACCCCCTACATGACTAACACAATGTCATTTTCAAACCTACCAAGTTGGAGTAACGAGGGTACACGATTAAGTTATGGAAGTGCGACGACGATACCAAATATGGACGATTTCAATGATGATTTGGTCGCTGAATTCATGAACCCTAACAATGATGCAAGACCATCTACACAGGCCCAAAACGTTGAGGTTGATCGTAGAAGATCCGCCAAAAATGTATAAGCTCCTACCTGTGGAACCCACCATCGCTTACAACGATCGGGTCAAAATTAATTAAGCGTGAATAGAAATTTTTAGTTCATTTATTTTAATGTACTTTTTTATTTCAAGAATAAATAAATATTTCTTTTAGTTTATTTATTGTATTTTAATGTATTTTTTATTTCAAGAATAAATAAATATTTATTATTATCTATTTAATAATTATTAATTAAATATAAAAAATAAAAAAATAAAAAAAATAAAAAACTAGATAATAAATATAATAAATATTAACTAAATATAATAATTAACTAAACATTATCTATTTAATATATTTTATTATACTATTATCTATTTAATAATTATTTTATTTTAAGTATTATTTTTTATTATTAATTAAATATATTAAATAAAAAACAAATAATTTAAAAAACGAAAAAAAAATATAGCATCACATTGCCGCCCGTTGGAATGACGGTTGGCAAGTCAATAACTGTTGTGCCAAAAAATGTTTTTTTTTTGAAATATGGTATTTTAGAATATATGTGGAAAAAAGTGGCATTTAGGGTATTCTTTTCTAAAACTATGGCAGGAAAGTAAAAAATTCTCGATTAGTGAATGTCAAACTTATAATGCATTTGAATCGCCGGTAACTGTTTACTCTAATATTTGCAATATCATATATTTAAGAGTTATGTGCTTGACTGTTCGAGGTCTCGTAATTTCCACATGCTTGATTACTTTATGAGAGAAGAGTATTGAGTTATTGCTTCATGATTATTTCTATAGCTCTGCGTGACATAGTCAGCTGGAAGGGTCTGGCCTTGATGAAGCAAGGTTGGACGAAAACGATAGAAATGGGTAGAACCGTAGATGAACAAAAGTGGTCAAGCTATCGTTTTGAAAGAAATGAGGCAATACGAATATAGTTAATAGCAAATGTGTGATAGGTAAAATTAGAGAAAATTGATGAGATTATATATTTGAATAATGAAAATGTTTGAAATTGTTTTCTGAAAATAGGTAGAGTTTGGTTCGTATATGAATGCAACAGTGGCGCAGTATTGTATTTGTATGCAATGTAACAAGTATTATAGTAAGCCAATGAGACAACAATGTAACAAGTATTATAGTAAGCCAATGAGACAACAATGCAACTTTGAATTGGATAAGTAGAAAAGGTGCAATTTAAGCAACCATGACACAGAAAATGCAGCAGCTTTATTGTAAAACAACCATATTGAAAAAATAAAGTAACACCAAATTCGAAATTTTAGGACAAACAATGCAAAATAAGTCTGATTTGGACCATTAGACAGGTCAGGGCTATCGAATGTTGAAATATATAATTCTTCTTGATAAACAAAATAAAAACAATAATTATTGTACCAAAAAGAAATTCAATAAGTTACAAGGAAAATAAATAAATATTAATAACGCTATCTAGCTATGGAAATATCTCTCTTGGAAAAATTGTCGTTACTGCATACGCTCCTGTTCTGATCTCATGACTTAAAATAATCATCCAGGGTAGGTCTGTAAAATATAAAAGCAATGTATGTTGCAAATCAGACTGAAAATCAAAGGAAATATCAACAAAAGAAAAATAGGATGCAAAAAATTAGTGAATGCATATCAATCAAAACTAATAAGGTGTACGGCAAGAAAAATAAATAAAAATAAATAAATAAATACAAACCAGACAACAAATATAATAGTTGGGAAAAAAAATCAACCTATTGAGCATGGCTCGTATTGTGGAGGTTATTATTTGTAGATAATTGGGGAGTGTAAGGGCTTCAGAGGTATTTTTTTATTTAAAACTGAGCCTCAATATTGTATTTTTTTATTTAAAACTGAGCCTCAATATTGTATTGTAATCTAAGATATAAATAAAGGGAATTATAACTGATCTATAGTTAGACTAGACTACGTTAACAAAAAATCAATTGTGTTTATTGTCTTTTACTTTCGTTTTCCTTCAATCTTCTATACTTTCAATTGTGTTTATTGTCTTTTACTTTCATTTTCCTTCAATCTTCTATACTTGTTGTTCTAACGTCAACATTGTAGGAATATTAATCCTACTAGAGTAATATCACACATTAATCCTCTTGAGAATCCACTTAAGTTCGCAAAATTTGCAAGTAAAGACTGTAAAAATATTCACAAGTATATTAGGCAAATTAGAAGAATTAACCTTCTTCCATGTCAATTCTAACAATTTCTCTAACCAAATCCCTGAAGTAATCACTAGTTACCCTTATTTCTACGAACTTGACCTCAGTAACAACAAACTTCAAACTTGACCTCATTAACAAACCATGGCACTAGCACCTTAGGAACTAATAACACAGACACATTTTACACAAAATATTGACAATAACACATAAACAATAGTAATGATTACTCGTAAACACAAGAAATCAAGCGTCTGTGTCTGATTTATGTGTCTGTGTCGATAACACTTGACACGCCTTCAATCTGAATAGTTTCGCTACATAGCAAACACTCACATTCTCAACCTATGTGGTTTGAGAGACTTATAAGTAACAGGCTCAGTAGCCATTTCCGGGGCAGTGTTCTGTTTCTGCCCCCAATGTGTTTTACAAGGAACATATTTCAGACTCTGGATTCGAACAAGGCTTCACCTTACATTGGAACGCATAACACTTGTTTTGATTTTTGATTCGGAAGTCCCAGGATACAATTCCTACTAACATCCAATATCTTCAACTTTAACAAGCTCCAACACAATGGTTCAAGAGCAGTAAAGTAATTATCCGACCAAGACAAATTCCCGTTATTCGTATCCAAGGCAAAACACAAACACTCTCAGGAACAGTACGGTAGAATTTGTTATGTGCCAAATTCAGAAACTGAATCTTGTCTAAACAACCAAACAAAGCAGGAATAGGACCAGTTAACAGATTTTCACTAACATCAAAAACAGTAGCTTTTTTCAAATAACCAATCCCATAAGGTAAACAACCTTCAAATTTATTCTGTAAGATAGAAGATGCCTTGCTGGAGTAGAACCAAAATTGGCAGATAGAAGAACTTCGAGATGTTTCTCGAATAATTGCGATGGAATGGAACCGGTGAGGAAGTTAAACATAGGTCTAGGAAAACTAGTTTTGTAGATAGAAGAACTTCCTTCGGAAACGGACCGGAAAGTTTGTTGTTACTAAGGTCAAGTTCGTAGAAATAAGGGTATCTAGTGATTACTTATGGGATTTGGTTAGAGAAATCGTTAGAATTGACATGGAAGAAGGTTTATTCTTCTAATTTGTCTAATATATGTGAGTGGTATATTTTTACAGTCTTTACTTTGAATTTTGCTTGGTTGAAGTCTAATCATGTAACTTGTAATTTATCCACTTATAATAAGTTATAACAAGAGAGTAAGGGAAACAAAAACGAAAAATAAAGCAAAAGCTAAATCAAACAATTGTATTTAAAAGTTGAATGCAAATTTACCTTGGCAAAATGACTTTCTTTGCTGACGGTGCATTTTGAAGCAAAAAGTCTTCAGTTCCATCGGGGGGTGACGGAAAAAATTCATGTGTTTCTATTTTCAGTAACTTCAAGTTATGTAAATAAGGGAAATCAACCTTCCATGAATCAGGAATTAAACTGAGAACCTAAACAATGAGGAATGAAGGTGATTTATCCGCCAATAAAAAAATAAAAAATAATGCAAACATATTTTTAAAAAAAAAATGAAAAATGAAAAAACCTCAAGAGTCTTTAAAGAGATTGTCAATGATTCCATAAGGCCAAGCTCAACAAGCCAATTGAATAGAATTGAAGGAGAAAGTTGGGGTTGAAGACTTGATAAATTAATCCTTACATGTTTAATATAAGAGAAATTGGTATTGCTAATGAAATTGTGCCCACATAGATTCTGCAAAGAATGACCACTAAAATCAAAGCTACAGAGATTTGGGGTAGATAACTTCAATTTGTAAGACTCGTCCTCGACAGGCAATCGTATTGTTAAATTGACAAGCGAGACACTTGATATTAAGAGGGTTTTTTGATTTAAAAGTTGACAAAATTGAATGGTCAGAGTCTTCAAACTTTGAAATACAGAAAAGGGGTCAGCATAGCCATCATTTGCAGACAAAGGTAAAACATCTTAAAAACAAGTAGTTTAATGCAGGAAATTGAAGAGAATTTGGAAATACGGGTGGTAATCTACCATATTCTCCCAATTCAGGGCATCCCAATTCAGGGCATGGAAAAAGTTTAAGAGAGGTTAAAGTATGACATGAAAAGTTGGTGGAAAGTGGAAAGTGTTCAAGACTACAAGCCACCATCATATTTAACTGTTGGATATTGTGGGAAAATAAGTATTGTAGGATCCTTTTGAGTAGCTCAGGGTCAAAACGGTGGAGGCCCCTAAAAGTGAGAGCTTGTACGGAGGTTTTGTCATTGCGGAAAGAGAAAAATTGAGAAACGAAATTAGAGAAACTTTCGATAGATTCTAAGTTTCTATAATCACCCCAAATATAAAGAATCGAAATATGTTTCCACATATCCTTCCATCTTGTGGAGACGATGGATATTTGTACAGCTTGCTTCACTTTCAAATTCGACAAAATTTGAAGTAAAAGAGAATCAGGTAAACCACTGATTCTGTCTCTACCATAATATTGTCTCCTTGTTTTCATTCTCCTGCAACTCAAAAACAACCAAACTCATAAGTAAATAAATCTTTGCAAAAACCTTACGATATAGCGGTGAGAAACTAACTATCACCAACCTTGCACGCTGACGGCGAACAGTGACGGCGGCGCTAGGGATCACCGACCTTGCACGCTGACGGCGAACAGTGAGGGAGAAGTAAAAACAATATCTGCGTTTTTGGATTCCTAAGTCTTTAGCCTAATTTTTTTATAATAAATAGAGAGAGCCAACGTAGCACATGTGGCAAAATCCCAAAATCTGGTATACAAGATTCATCTAACCTTCAAGTTGGATTTTCAATTTTAATATAAATTAATACTTGATAAAAAATAAAAATAAAATCAAAAAATATCTAAATACAAGTAGAAAAATGGAAAAAATATTTAAAAAAATAGGATATTTATCTTTAATTTGGTATACATAAAAACAATACAATTAATTAATAAGATTCTTTAAAAAATAAAAAATTTAGAACAAAAAATATAATAATAAATTAAGTAATATATTTTAAATACCATGTTATTTTAACACCGAAATATAGTGATATTGAAACAAATAAAAATTGTGTGCTCCAGAAAAATATTATATTTGTTTAATTTTAATAGTTTATTTGTCTTTTATTTTCATATATGGTCCTTCGCATAACCATAGTAATAAATTATTTTTGTGAGTTTTTTTATTATTTATTAAAAAATATTTTATTACAGTGAATATTAATAACTGAATTGTGGTGAAATATATTTAGGTTGTATGAGTTTAAATCTCGCCACAAACAATTTTTTTATTTTTTTGTTATAAAAATAGTTCGTCGATATATTTCATCACGCTTCATATTATCAACCATGGTGTAACGTCACAACATTTAATCATGATTCTTATTATCAACAATGGTGAAAGACATTATATATATATATATATATATATATATATATATATATATATATTGATCTTACTAAATGATCAGAACCTGAGATGGGGCAAAGACAAGCGTTTATGATGCTGCATGTGAAAGAGGATAACGGGTGTACCTGCAACGCACTCCGATGCTAAAGTAAGAAAATGAGCAAGAGAGTGAGCAAGTACAGAATATGTGTGTTTCAGGATGAATATTGGATACCTGACTCTCTCAAATGAGAGGGTTTTTATAATGCCCCAAACGCTTGTCTATTGGTCCCTGTTTTCGAGGAGAGATAATCGTTTCTTAAAGAATAGGTAATTGCCAGAACTAGCCGTTGGGACGGACAGACGTGCCCATAACTAACCGTTGGCGCGGGCAAATGTGTAGTTACGGGCACAAGCGTCTTGGCTATTTCTAGATAGTAGAGCCGTGCGTGAGGGCAGAGGCTGACGGGGAGAAGTGTTATGACCAAGGGTAAATAGGTCAGTTTCCCCTGTTGGAGGGGCAGAAAGGTAAACTTTCCACCAAAGAAGTTGAACTTAGGTAATTTTGCAATGATTGCACCAACTTGAAAGGTATAAAGAATGTATATTTTTACAGATTTTATTTTATTCACGAGAACTTGTAACTCTTGCACATGAGGAAGAATGGGCTTGGAATCTATGAATTTAAAACCAAAGTATTTAAAAATTAAAAACTTCTTCGTACCTTCCTCTTTGGCCTTGAATTTAAACCCAAATGCTTTTCAAATTTTTTTTCAGACTGAGTGTCTGTATAAAGGTTGTAGAGACGATCAGATAATGTATTGAGGATATGTCCACGACATAGCAATTCGTTCTCTTTACGTTTCTTACGCTCTTTCTCGAGCTCATCAGAGTCATTATCGGTTGGTTAAGGAATTGGTGGTAAGTCAGGATCTAAGACAAAGTGAAACTTCAGAGTGGTCAGTTGGAATGTCATCTTATCTTGCCATTGGGTGTAGTTCGTTCCATCAAAGCGATCCAACTTGACAAGGTCCTGATTCATAACTTTGATGCTCGAAACTGCAGTGCAGCGTCGAATGTAATTTGAATACTTTTAAGATTGTTAGAAATATCGGTAAAGTTGAATGGACCTAAGACTTAATTGTGAATGATGCCACTTTCCTTAAAAGTAAGTGTTAGATGCCCAACTTTGCTTATTTGATCTATCAAATGTGGGAATCTTTCACTCCTTTTTGTAAAGAAAGTGTTAGAATTACTCTTGCTTTGGTTGATTTTCACCATTATATGAAAATATCTTGGTTCTTTTGATTTGTGTGTTATTATGCAGAAATTAGGCATGAAAAATTGAAGAGTAAGACACAAGAAAGATAACAAAGAAACCAAATCAGCATGCAAGCAACAACAAGTTTGCACGACGAACTTGCTAGCGAAGCTGCCAAAAAACTTCATAAAGTTTGCACAACGAACTTTGTAGCGAAGGCCAGGAAACACAATGCACTGTTCACACAGAAAGAAAAGGGCCCTAAGTTCGCTGTACGAAGGAGGAAGCGAACAACTCGTTGGAGCGAAGAGGTAGCGAAGGGCTAGCGAACACTCCCAGACTTGAGGCAGTAGGTATTTGAATAAGAATTCGTTGTGTGAAGTTTGTAGCAAAGGCTTTGCACTGCGAAGAATTCTTCGCACAACGAACATGTGGAAATCTGTCTGGGGAGCTTTCACAGGACATAGGCACTTCAGGTGCCATTTTGGTTGTTCTCTAGGCAAACATGACAACTCAGCAGCCATTCTTTAAGTAGTTTGGGCTGCTTTTTGAGAAAAACGTCTTTTATTTTGTACTTTCTTTTGAGAGGATTTTCAGACCTAAAAAACTTGTCTATCCATTTCTCATCATCTCTTAGCAATATTTCACAAAAAGAAGGTGGATTCCCATCCAATCTCGATTATTTGACTCGGATGTTGATCAACCTTCTTCTGAAACTTGTTGCCCAAGCTATCATGGAAATGGGTGGCTAAATCCCTCTCTTGTCAAGGTTAGAGGTAGTTAGTTCAGATTTTATGTCTTCCTCTTGATCTTTCATATGTGAACAATGTTGTGATCAATATAGATGAAGTTATTTTCTATCCTTTGTACATTTATAGTTTGGATTGCTTTAGACATGAACTTTCCAAGTCTTGACCTAATTTCTTCATCTATCAACTATATAAATTCTAGACATAGGCTTGAAAGTTGATATCCGCTTTGTATTGATCTTAATGATTATTGTTTCGAGTGTCATTTAGAGAGATCATTTAACGGTCGAAACAATAACATTCACAAAATCGCTTTAGAAATGAACGTTTTTTCCAGGATACACGGTTATGTTGGTTAAAACTATGTTCACATATTTGATCGGTTGGATACGTTTATGATGGATTAGTGAACCATAATCTTGGTATGCTTTTATCAAACTTAAACCGAATTTTATTCCATTTTATTTATTGCAAACTCTTGCCACAAAAGTAGAAACTATTTCTAAAACCCCCTTTCTTAAATCATTAAACCGTTGAACGACAATCATCTATATTCTCATCAATCCTTGTGGATACGATAAAACACTACCGCAACATGCATTCTAACAGTAAGCATTCTCTTGTATGTCTTAGAGTTAGAATGCATGAATACCAGGATAATTCAGCCTTATATCGAATTTGCGCAAAATCGACGAAAACTCGATTTATAGCGAATAGTGTTCGAAATTTGTACAAGAGAATTTTCGGTTTGTGATATGATTTTTTGAATTCAATAATAGATTATTTATAAGCCATGTATGTATTTTTTAACAAGGTTGCGTGTAACACCCTTCTAATCCCCGCGAAATAAATATAAATAAATCAGAGTAATTATCATTATTTCACAAAAGGGTGTCACATAAAATTTCAAAACATCACACAAACATCTATCATGCTCAATAACACTTAAATAACTTCATGCTTTTCATACACTTTCACATTAGCATGTAGCAACGAATTTACTTTAATCATAATAGACATAATGAAAGTCTCATGCTCATCTCATTCATAATCAATACTTAGGCTTAAAAGCCAATACTTCATATAATTCAGAATAACAATAACAGAATAAAGTAGAGTACATAAAGTATATCTCAAAACATGAAATTGAAACATTCTCCAATGTTACATAATCAGAGCATGACGCAACCCAAAATAAATAAAGACACAAATTAAACTACTCCAACGACTACCTCGCGTTAGAAGCAACTATACTCCTCGGTACCTGAGCGATGTCGTATAAAACATCATTCCAACATAAGGGTGAGAATTCACCTAATTATTGAAATTATAAGATAATAATTAATCTAAGGCATACAAGCATAATTCAATTATTCTCACACTTCAAAGTTTCATCAACAAAGTATCACTCAAGTAACCATATCATTCACTAGTATACACACACAACCCACAATTTCACTAATTTCAACAATTCACATAGATACACTTAATCTCATAGCACAAACATATACACAATGAGACTCAATGCAAAACTCAATGCAATTCATGCCATGTGGTACCAACACTTGTTATTATTTTTCGGTTTTTATATTTAAACCGGGTCCGTTCCCTAGACCAATAACACACAAAAGCTCATTCCCTAAGCTTTCAAACTCCGCTCTAGGTTTGGGACAAGTCACTAGCTCCCACAGAACTAACAAGCATTGCATCTTGACATAAATGATGCGTATGCAAATTCAACAACCATATGCAATTAAGACCATACACAAATCTTAATATTCACGCATATCTTCAATAATTCATCACACATGAATTACCACACATTTGCACATACAAACACATTTTCAAGAATCATGGCATTCTTACTTCAAACATCATCGCCACAATTAGCAAGTAATCCACAAGTATCAATGCAATTCAACCTCAATTCACAAAACACATATTGCCAATTAAATATAAAATAATTAATTTATCATCAATAATTAAATTCAATGTTCATAAATCGTCAATATTCAATAAATAATCCAATATTCAATAAACAATTCAACATTAAATAAATAATTCAATAGACAATATGTAATTCAATATTCAATAAATCTTCAATATTTTAATAAATATTTCAATATTTAATAAATATTCAATATTTTAAATAAATATTCATTATTTAATATATATATTCAATATTTTAATAAATATTCAGTATTTTAATAAAATTATAATATTTAATAAAGTTTTCATAAAATAAACTTCAGTTCATAACTACATGTAAATATATAATATCACTTCCTATGCTACAACATTTATAAATTAAAATAAATCACATTTTTCTTTGGCTACTTACTCATTATGCGCTACAATTGAGAAATCGCTACAGCGAGTGAAAGAAACAATTATATAGTTGTGAGACTATAAACGTGGTTGGTGTTTGCTGACTATTGTTCTTCTATTTTCAGTATGCTATGCTATTGGTATTGTCACATGAAGACCACATGATTTTTTTAAAGAAAGATCACACGGTTTATAGTGAGTCAAAAATTTAATTTCTAGTTTGTTCCAAAGTCAAAAACTCTATAGTATTAAGCACGTATTTTTATATTCAAAATAACCATGAAGCTGCACTGGTTGTGTTTACTATACACTCCCCATTTCTTTTTAAGTGTCATTCTTTTATAACTTTTTTATAATTATTATTGATAAAGTAGAAGGCGGTTAAAGTCGCAATGCTCAACATGTGACTGGAACGTGTTTTGAAAGTGTAAATTGTAGGTTTTTTTTGTTTATAAGTTGATTATCACCGACGTTTTTTTTATTGTACCTATGCTTTTTTTAACGTGAGTGTGTAACGAACTTTGTAGTCCTAGGTGAGTAATATGAAAGATCGAACAATATGTATAGACAATAAAATAGTCTCCCAATTAACCTTTTGGTGACAACTTGCATATGGTGAGATGTCCAATCAATTCATTTTATAATGGAATATATATAAACTCGCCTAGACTCAGATAGTTCTTAATTTTCAAGATAAAGATCTCAGTTCTTAATCCTCATATTTGTGATGATATCTCTCTCGTGCTCGTCTGTCTGCTTATTTTTCTATGTTGTGCGCATTAAGAAAATATGCAAGTATAATATGCAAGTAAATTCACACATAATATACACACATTTATTTTCCTATGCTGTGCGCATTAAAAAAAACGGACAGACGAGCACGGGAGTGCCTTTGAGATACCTGAGTATCCATTTAGCTTGCCAACTGCATGGGCAATATCTGAACGTGTACACACCATCGCATACATCAAGCTACCAACTGCAGATGCATACAGAATATTCTCCATTTCTTCTTTGTCTTTCTCACTTGTAGGACATTGCATAGAGCTCAATTTGAAGTGATCTGCAAGTGGAGTGCCAACTGATTTTGAATTTGACATATTAAACCTCTCAAATACCTTCTCAATGTACTTTTGTTGTGATAACCACAATTTGCAATTCTTCCTGTCACGTGTAATTCTCATGCCAAGGATTTGCTTTGCAGGGCCTAAATCCTTCATTGCAAAGGACTTGCTCAACTCTCTTTTCAAATGCTTAATCTCTTTAATGTCATGACCAACAATCAACATGTCATCGACATAGAGCAAAAGGATAATAAATTTCTCACTATGGAATTTCTTCACAAACACACAATGATCAAAATAAGTTTTTGCATACCCATGATCCACCATGAAAGAATCAAATTTCTTGTACCATTGCCTTGGAGCTTGTTTAAGACCATACAAGCTCTCCTTCAATCTGCAAACAAGCTTCTCTTTACCTTTGACTGCAAAACCATCAGGCTGCTCCATGTAAATTTCTTCCTCCAAATCACCATGGAGAAATGCGATCTTCACATCAATTTGCTCAACCTCTAAATTCAAACTGGTTGCCAAACCAAGTACAACTCGGATTGAAGACATCTTGACCACAGGTGAAAAAATTTCTTCAAAATCTATACCTTTCTTCTGACTGAATCCTTTCACAACCAACCTTGCCTTGTACCTTGGTTGTGAGCTATTTTCTTCTGACTTCAATTTAAACACCCACTTATTCTTGAGTGCTCTCTTACCATTAGGTAGCTTCACTAGCTCAAATGTGTGGTTCTCATGTAAGGATTTCATCCCTTCTTACACGACTTTGTACCACTTGTCTTTTTTTCATGTGACATAGCTTCTTCAAAGCTTTGTGGCTCTCCCCCATTAGTAAGCATCACATATTCATGAGGAGGATATCTCTGTGAAGGATGGTGCTCTCTGGTGGATCTTCTCATTGGCTCAGGAGGTTGCTCTGGTGGAATTTATTCAATTTCTTCATCAACTTGGGGCTCAGGAACATCACCTGCATTGTCCACATCTGCATTCACATCTCCCCAATTATTATTGACTATGGTAGGAGGCTCTGGATCAACATCAATGTACATGTGGACAACCTGTTTCTGCTTTTCATTCTTGTCAATATCTTCGATGGTTTGGTCTTCAACAAAAATAGCATCTCGGCTTCTAAGGACTTTCCTGTTAACCGGATCCCAAAACCTGTAACCAAAGTCTTCACGACCATAACCCAAGAAAATACACTGTTTTGATTTTCCATCAAGCTTGGACCTCTCATCTCTGGGAATATGAACAAATGCCTTGCAGCCAAACACTCTCAAGTGATTATATGAGACATCTTTTCCTCGCCACACCCTATCTGGAACATCACCATCAAGAGGAATTGAAGGAGAAAGGTTGATCAAATCTACTGCAGTTCTCAATGCTTCACCCCAGAATGATTTAGACAATTTTGCATGAGAGAGCATGCATCTAATTCTGTCATTAATTATGCGGCTCATTCTCTCTGCAACTCCGTTGTGCTGTGGAGTCTTTGGAACTGTCTTCTCAAGCCTGATTCCATGTTCCCTGCAATAATGCTCAAATGGCCCCCTGTATTCACCACCATTATCTGCTCTGACACACTTCAACATTTTTCCTGTTTCTCTTTCCACACTTGCATGGAAGTGTTTGAACATATCAAGTACCTGATCTTTGGATTTCAAAACAAAAGCTCACACTTTTCTCGAGTGATCGTCAATAAATGTCACAAAATAAGAATAGCCACTAAGGGATTTAACATCCATAGAGCAAACATCAATGTGAACTAAATCCAAGATATGTGACCTCTTGTGAGGAGGCTGAGTGCGGAAAGAAACTCTATGTTGTTTACCAACAATACATTCAGAGCAAGTTTTGAGAGATGTACCTTTCACCGAAAGCAGATTTTTCCTTACAAGAGTGTCAAGTCCCTTCTCACTCAAGTGACCGAGCCGCTTATGCCATAGCTCTGTAGAACAATCCTCAATTGCATTCACTTGAGGGGCACACAATTTAGTAGAAGTCCAGTAAATGGTGTTTCTCTTCACTCCTTTTTCTACCACCAAAGTACCCTTGGTGCACTTCCATTTACCATCGCCAAAGGAGTTATGGTAACCATCATCATCAAGTACCTGTACTGAAATCAAACTGAGGCGCATATCAGGAATATGCCTAACATTCTTCAAGTGCAGCTTGCATCCAACATTAGTTTCTACCCAGATATCTCCAATGCCAGCAACCTTGCTTACCCCTTGATTACCCATCTTTACCTGCCCAAAATCTCCAGCACTATAGGATGAAAAATACTCACGATGAGGAGTAACATGAAATGAGGCAGAAGAATCAACAACCCATTCATAATCTTGGCATGCGAGATTAACTGAATCATCTTCATAAACAACAACAACTTCACCATCAGATACAACTGCAGTTGTGTCTTTATCTTCTTTATTATCATTGCCTCTTTCCCTTGATTTCTCCCTCTTAAGCAACCTGCATTCTCTTATCATATGACCTGCTTTGTTGCAATGATAGCACCTGATGTCTTTCCTGGGCCTTGACTGACCTCTGGACTGTCTTGTTGACTTGCTTATGTCCTTAGATTTATGAGAGGTTTTATGTTGGCTTCTCCCCCGTGACTTAACAACCAAGGCTTCTGTGTGAGTCGATGAACTAGCCGTATTATTTCCCTTCCTCCTGATTTCTTTATTCAATAGGGCTTCTTTCACAGTATCAAAAGTCATATTGCCATTAGTGGAATTGCTCAGAGATACCACAAATGTTTCCCAACTGTCTGGCAATGAGCTAAGCAACAACAAAGCAAGTAGCTCACCAGGATGTTTAATCTCAATAGTAGTCAGCTGATTCACAAGATTCTAAAAACTGCTCATATGCTCTGCCACTGAAGAACCATCTCTGTATTTCAGATTAACCAGTCTCCGAAACAAAAATACCTTGTTCTGTGCATTCTTGGACTCAAACATGTCCTTCAATTTCTTCCACAGACTGTGGACACTAGTCTCACTAGACACATGATGATAAATGCTCTGATCTATCCATTGCCTGATCATGCCAATTGTTTTTCTGTTTGCCTTTGTCCATTCTGCAACAGATTTATCATTTGGCTTAGTACCGTCTCCGTCAATGAGATCATACAAGTCCTTACAGAACAACAAGTCTTCCATCTGGGATTTCCAAATAGAATAATTGGAAGAATCCAATTTCAGCATAGTACCAGCCATATCACCTTCACCCATTTTAATAGCACCAAACAGAACTCCAACCAAGGAGCTCTGATACCACTGTTGGAAAGAAAACAAATGTAGAAGATAGTAATAAAATGCGGAAGCTGCTGGATCAACTTTTCCCCTGCGTGCAATTAAAAATAAGCTCCAAACAAAATTGCTCAGACAACAATAATAAGCACAAAATAGAGCAAATAAAATAAGGAGACACCAGAATTATTAACGTGGGAAAAAACCCTTAAAGGGAAAACAACCCATGGGACCAAGCCAGTAAATCTTCCACTAATAAATTAATGGGTACACCACAAGTCCTCCCTGGGAACCATCAGGGATCAACAAAGCAAATATAATCTTCACCATACAAGGTGGATATCAAATCAACTAACCCCTCAACGGGTTCTACGATACAACAATAAAGAGACACTCTTTGATATTCTTCTCTCTGTCGGTAGAGTCGCTCACCTTTCAGCTTTTTTCCCCTTGCTCCTGTTATATCTAACACACAAGGGTTAAAACCATTTAACCATTTCATGGGCTTTGGCCCACAAACCTAATTCCCTTGTTTATTCTCTTCTCTTTTAATAATAATAATAATAATATTAAGATTAAGTGGGCCCACAAAGCTAATTCCCTTTTTTTTTCTTCTCTTTTAATAATAATAATAATAATATTAAGATTAAATGAGCTCACTTATTTTGGTGACCCACACAACAAATCTTATAGTATCAGGAACCAATATCTCAAAAGAAATTGGCAATGATGAGAGGGTGATCAAGTCCCACTATAAGCAACTTATTGGATACCTCATGTATCTAACAACTGCTACACGACCTGATTTGGCATACGTTGTGTGTCTCCTTAGTCTTACATGGAAAATCCTTCGGCAAAACATATGTAGGTAGCAAAACGGGTATTACGTTATTTAAAAGGAAGTGCTGATTTTGGAATTCTTTACGGGTGGAGAAAATGAACTTGTAGTAGACACAGACAACAATTATGTAGGTGACAAAGATGATCGAAAAAACACTTATGGCTATGTTTTCATGCTTAGCTTTGGATCAGTTTCATGGTGCTCAAAGAAATAACCTGTAGCTAGCTTATTCATCACAGAAGCTGAATTTATAGTTGTTACCTCTTGTGCTTGTCAAGCAGTGTGGTTACAAAGGATACGAGCAAAGTTAAATCAGGTTTTTGAAAATAAAAGAATATTGATTAACTGCGACAACAGTTCTACTTTAAGCTGTCTAAAGACCCAGTTTTGCATGGTCGCAGTAAACATATCGATGTCAGATTTCATTTTCTTCGTGAGATGTCCAAAGAAGGAGTTATAGATTTTATTTATTGTGCTAGTCAAGAATAATTAGCAGATTTTATGACCGAATCATTGAAGCTGGGAGTATTCTTGAAGTTGCGAAAGTCCCTTGGTGTTTGCTCTGAAATTGAAGTAAACTGCAAACCAGAAATTAAAATGAGAAATTGCAGTTTAAGGGAGGATGTTGAGGATATAAATTAGCATGTAGTGCTAATTGTTAGTGGGTAAGTGGGTGGTTTCATTTTCTGTTAATAAAAGACTTATTCAATTGGTCTGTCAGTTTTAGTTTTCTAGTACCCATGTTTGTAGGACTTGTTACGTGGTGGTTTTTTTCTTCTGATTATTGTAATTGATGTAAGGCTATATAATTCTTTCCTTTAAACCTTACTCTATACATGTATCTTGTTTCTTAACAGGAACTCGATGTTCTCGAGTTGAAAGAGACTCGAATGTTAAAAAAGGGTAACAAGAAAAGACGTTATGAGGAAGAGGTCCAAATCGGTCAGGAAAGAGGGGAAGTATCTGTACCTGAAAGTTGTGAAGCTAAAGGCCAAGGAATATGTGATGAGGCTAAAACAGATGATGTTGAGAAACAAGAAGCAGGAAATGAAGAACGACAACATGTAGGTTCAGAAGGAGATAAAGGCAAAAGGGCTGCCTAAGCGATAATGTAAGGTAAAACCATAAATTCGATGAGGCTTGGGAAAGCATATCGAATGTCTGTGTTGCTGTTGTTATTTCGCTGATTTTTTCAACATATAAATTTGACATGGCTGCCTTTTAGCTAAAGTTGCCTTTCTTGTTTTTGTATTGTGTGTGTAGTGATGCAAATAACAACATATGACAGATTATTGATGGGCACTATGATAGGTTACAAACCACATTTATTTCTCTCTTCTTTCTCTTTGATGTCTGCTTCTCTCTCACTGCCTCTTTATTTCTTTCTTCTTCAATTTTAATTATTTTTTTCATCCATTTATATATCTTTTTTTTTTTATCTTCATCAAATTTTTACTTTTATAATTTTATTTTCGGTGTTCTCATTTTTGTTGTTTTTTTAAATTGTAGATATATTAATACGATGATGAAAACTGGCAGTAAAACAAATTTAAAAATGTAACATTGAGCACAACTTTTGTTTTCTCTTTTTTATGTTTTTAACATCTTTTTCACTTCTTTTATTTTTGCAGGTTGTAGATCTATCGATAAGAACACAAAAACGGGTAATTAAATAACATCGATAATGTTTTTGAAAACATAAGTTGTGGTTTGTAATTTTAGATCTGAGATGTTATTTTTATTTGTTATTTTTAGATCTGTTATTTCTGATTTTGATAAAAAAATTGTGTAAAAAAATTTCCACGCGGCGGTTCTGATATCAACAGTCGGAGATATGACTAATATGTTTTTTTATTTGTTTTTTATTTGATTTTTGTATTTTGGATGCAGAGGCCAAGAGGTCTCTAACCCCTAAGACTTCTGCTTAATGTTTGTAGTTTGCATCTTGTTTTGATGTTTGTAATGCACATAATATGTGTTTTGGACTGGGCCAGTACCTGCCCCACAGTCGGGTAGACCCAACCTAATACTACATTGAAGGCCTAGCAAGGCCTAATCCTCCCTCCCGTCGGGCATGCTCAGTACTCTGGGCAGTCGGGCAGACCACTACCTAGCACGGGAAGAGCCTTCGCGTCTTCCCCCGTTCTCCATGTGTTCCCCACGCGGGGACACGTCATCAGGAAACTATACGTGTCCAAAGAATCGGTCTTCCACCTTCCGAAAATCACGGGCAGTTGGACTAGGGTGAAGACCACGTGCCGGTCTTCCCTACGCCACAGAGACCCTAACAGTTACTTGTGGTGGGCCTGACACTCTAGCCCAATGCAAGGTATCCGTATTCATTTGGTATTACACCATCAGTAAGTGCCTGCAAATAAGGAGATGCGCCAAGGAAAGTGAACAAATAGAACTCATCAATAAATGTTATGTAATATACAGACAAATATCATATGTTTGTGATTCATTTCTACAAGGTAATAATACCTGATTGTCTTTGTTTTTAAAAAACAATGTTTAATTCAAAATACTTACAGAAATACAGTATTCATAATTTTATAAGAAATGTTTATCTTTCACTGGTTTAATCAGTTTTAGCTGAGAATGGATTTTCCTAATGTAACATACCTGAGCAATTTTGAAGAGTTCATCCAATCCTTCTAGATTAAGATGTGCATTGTGCAAGAGATCATATCTGTAATGTGCAAGTAAATTTGGACTTCTCATAAGAAAGGAATAAAAGAAGCTACATAACTTATTAAATGAAGCTGCCAATTTATTTTTCAAATTTGTGATATTGAAGAATGGTTAAACATTAATGCATATTTGTTACACACTCACATAAATAAGATTTGGTTTTAAGTGTTTGGCTGATAACACCATAGGCAGGTAAATTTCCACCAATCAACTGTAAAGATCTTCTAAATCTTAAAGCCCAGTCACAACTCAAATACTACCTATACGCTTTTGAAATACTAAATCTTAAAATCTAATGAAAGAGATAACTTACTTGCATGAATCATAGACGTCCGGAATCTGTGTGATGTCAAACCGTCTGTGCAAGTAATACACCATTTGAGTGTCAGCCATCACATTAACACACGTAACAAGAAAAATGAAGGTATAATGACTATACATGTATGATATAGGAATAGGAGTGCTGATAGTTTTGTTAAAAAATTAACAAAGGAAAAAGCTAATGTGAAAGAGAAACTAGAAAAAACTGAAAGCAATTTAATAAACGGAAGGAAAGTTAGAGCTCCAATAGCAAAATAATATGTTGTTGACATGATACAAGGTAAAACTAAAGGTTCTATCTTGCAGTGGTTAGGCAAGAAAAGTAAATTAGATGAGATAATTTAATGATATATTTGCATAATAAAATGGTCGTAAATGCGTCAAGCAATAAACATAAAGCGTCCATAACTAAATCACGGGGTCTGTAATAAATTTTAACTTCACATATCTAGTTTTTAAAAATTATAATGTGAACGTGACAGCCTTCTTTTTGATCATGTATGTAACTAACCTTTATCGTGAAAACACTATCCTGTGTTGATTAGTAAACTCAGACAACAGCAAACAAACAGATTTCCGACAGGCGGAATATGACATGATCTGAATATTGACATAAGATCAGCATGATCATGTAAAATGAAAAATAAACCTGCCCTACCAATCATTAATCTATTCAAATTTGATAATTCCAACTAAATCAATTATTTTCTGACATATTTGTGATCTTAAAATATGTCTGCATATAAGAAGGATTTATGTATTATGCAGGCTCTTCAAGTTTCAATTCAGTTTGCTTGTTTAGAAGGCTACTTTACACATTATTGTGCACTTTAAACATAATGAATCATTTATCACAACTATTCTTTTCCGTTGCAGATAGATATGGTGTAGATAATAGCATACTTGATTGAGATGCTATCTCTTAAGTCTCAATAAGAATTAAGACTATCACTTTCACACAATTTTTATGTAGCAAGACTAGATGAACCTAAAATGAAATTAAATACTAGAATCTTCATAAGGCAGCAGACACTTGTCAGCATATACCAAGTATTTAATGACTTTCATAAGAGATCTAGATAACTTTCTTCAATTTAAAAAAAGAGCATTTTAGCTTCCCCTCTTAATCATGAAGGGATCAAAGGCACAATGATGTGTAGCTATGTTACAAAACATACCAATTTTGGAAGCAACTCTGATGCATTGGATGGCAATCCAGCTCCATCAACCATCCAAGAAAATTCAGGCAATTCATCGCTATGAATGGTCTTTAAATTAGAGGTAATAATTTCATTCAGCCGAGCCTGCAGAATGTTCGAGCAGAAACAACACTCAATTTATCATCATTATTGCGAAGCCTTTATGGTAGAAAAAGGACTATAAGTCATTATAAAATCACAAACCTTGGATTCTTCCATTTCAATACTGGCATTGTCAAGCCCATCTAACATAGAGGAATCTTTGCTAACAAGGGAAACCTGAGATAAAATTTCAGTTAAACTAAATCCAAAACAGAGAGCAAGATCAAATACTTTATTCAGGAGGAAAAAAAACCAGGATTGGAGTTAGCTGCCCTTCAAGATCAAGAAGGCCTTTGGCAAATGCAGTCGCCGACATCTGACAACATATACCAAGGCATTGTCAAGAAGACCTTTCAGATGATGTTCTTTAAGACAGATTGTGCAAGTAGCAACAAAGTCTAGGTATCGAACAAATAATTAAATAACAAGTGGATAAACTAAAAATAAACAATTTAGGCCTTATTTTGATATTGGGAAGGTTAGAGAAATTTAGCCCATACCTGCACACGACCCTCGTCAGAGCTGTAAATCTTAAGATCATGACGATATGTACTATGGAGGCGAAGCAGGCCAATACCTTCTCCTGCAATTGTAAATAATTTGATTTACCTTTTCTATAGATATTACTGTCATGAAATTTGGCTTGATGCCTTTTTCATTGTCTTTCATACTATATATAATACTGTCGGTAATTACAACTCATAATAACTAATTACAATTCATAATGATTAATTTCCTATTCTATGAATGTAAATTATTCACAATAACTGCAAAGATTATTTCCTAATTAACATCCCCCCTCAAATTGATGCGGCTGGTCAAGGAGCATCAATTTGCTAACAAGAAACTGATGTCTTGGGCGTGGAACAGCTTTGGTAAGAATATCTGCAACCTGCAACTGAGTACTGACGTGAGGAAGTGATATTATTCGATCATCGTATGCGTCACGTATTGAATGACAATCAACTTCGATATGTTTGGTGCGTTCATGAAAAACAGGATTTGCAACAATTTGAATGGCACTTGTATTGTCGGCATAAAGTGAAGTTGACTCTGTTTGGGGAAATCCAAGTTCAGCCAAAAGACCACGAAGCCAAAGTATTTTTGAACAAGCAGCAGACATGGCACGATACTCTGATTCAGTAGAAGATTTAGAAACTCTTGCTTGCTTCTTACTTTTCCAAGAGATCAATGAAGAACCAAGAAACATACACCAACCAGTAACAGATCGACGAGTATCAGGACACCCTGCCCAATCAGCATCACTATAAGCACTCAACTGAAGAGAAGTTCCAACGGAAAAGAATAATCCGCGGTGAGAGGTTCCCTTTAAGTAGCGAATTATACGACGAACCGCAACCAAGTGAAGATGGCGAGGAGAATGCATGAATTGACTTACTTATTGAACAGCAAAAGATATGTCAGGGCGAGTAATAGTCAAGTAGTTGAGGCTACCCACAAGTTGTCAATACAATAAGGGATCAGGCAATAGATCCCCATCATCACGATGATATTTAACATTAACCTCAAGAGGAGTATCTACCGGATTAGCCGACTCAAGACCGGCCATAGAAATCAAATATGTAGCATACTTGTGTTGATGGAGAAAGATGCCCTTGGATGTAGAATGAACCTTAAGACCAAGAAAATAATGTAGATTACCCAGATCTTTCATATGAAATGAAGCCTGTAACTGTTGCTTAAGTCGCTAAATGGAAGCATGATCCGAACCAGTAATAACCATATCATCAACATACAAGAGAAGTAGAACAATACCCGCAGATGTGCTATGAATAAATAAAGATGAATCATACTGACTCTGAGTAAAGGAGAATCCAAGTATAGTGGAGCAGAATTTCTCGTACCATGCTCTAGGTGCCTGTTTCAAACCATATAAGGAGCGTTTGAGCTTACACACGCCTTTAGATGAAGAGAATAAGCCTTGAGGTGGAGTCATGTAAATATCTTCTCTCAGGTCACCATGAAGAAAAGCATTCTTCACATCCATTTGATGAAGAGTCCACCCACTAGAAGCAGCTATAGACATGATCGTGCGGACAATTGTCATTTTGGCAACCGGTGCAAATGTCTCATCATAATCAATTCCATATTCCCGCTTGTTTCCTAACGCAACCAAACGAGCCTTGTAACGGTTGAGGGACCCATCAGAATTCAATTTCACAGAATACACCCATTTGCAACCTATAGGTTTTACATCTGGAGGACATGTGACAATATCCCATGTGAAATTCTCTTGAAGAGCTTGGAGCTCTTCATTCATTGCTTTTATCCATCGCACATCTTTAACAGCCTGTGAGTAACAAGTAGGAATAGATATGCCAGAGAGTGTGGCAGTCAGAGAAGTATGTGAGGAATCATACCTGTCTGGTGAATATCTATCTGGTGCGCGAGATATTCGACCAGAACGTCGTGGTTCAACCGGTACAGGATCAGGTGGCAGTTCAGCATCGGGAAGGGGTGTGGGAACCTGTAGTATGTGTTTTCTGACATATACATGACTTGGTTTATAACGTTCTATAGATTGAGGCATAATAGAAAACTTAGGAAGAGTAACAATATCATTAATGGCAGGAGAAACACAAGGAAACATAAACTGATTATCAAAAAATGTCACATTTCTAGAAATGCGAAAACGATGGTTAGTGACATCATAACACACGAATCCCTTATGAGAGTGACTATATACCATAAATGCACATTGAACGGATTGTGCTCCAAACTTATGCCTTTCAGAAGGAGGTAAGTGAACAAAACACACACAACCAAAAGTATGTAAAGCACTATAATCAGGATGAATTTTAAATAGACAGAAGAAAGGAGAATCAAGATCAATAACCGTAGAAGGAAGACGATTGATCAAAAAGACAGCCGTGGAAAGAGCCTCCACCCAAAATCAGGATGGTACAGAAGCTTGGAGAAGTAAGGTGCGTGTTACATCAAGCAAATGACGATTCTTACGTTCTGCCATGCCATTTTGTTGAGGGGTATTGGGACAAGACCGTTGAGACAAGATGCCTTTTTGTTGAAGGTATTCCTGAAACTCATGAGACATGTACTCACCACCATAGTCAGATCGAAAAATTTTAACACTTGCTTAAAATTGAGTTTCAACATATGTCAAATATTTCTTAAACATAGAAAACACTTCAGATTTAGAACGGAGAAAATATATCCAAGTAAAACGACTATAATCA
Source organism: Lathyrus sativus (assembly GCA_963859935.3). NCBI lineage: Eukaryota > Viridiplantae > Streptophyta > Magnoliopsida > Fabales > Fabaceae > Lathyrus > Lathyrus sativus. The sequence goes on from OZ012737.1 coordinate 23,387,341, forward strand.
TCAATAAATGTGACAAAATATTTATAGTGAGCATGAGAAACCACAAGAGACATTCCCCATACATCACTATGAATCATCTCAAAACAAGTGGAAGCACGATTAGCACCAGACGAAAAAGGAAGTGTTTTACTTTTAGCCAATTTGCAAACAGAACATGAAACAGAGGCATCAGGAATAACATTTTTATTTTCCAACAAACCACTTTTACATAAATGAGACAAAACAAAAGAGTTTGGATGACCTAGTTTTCTATGCCAATCCTCATAGGAATTCAAAACACTATGACAAGCAAGAGACAAATGATTAGAAATAAACTGTATTGGAAACAATCTTCCCACTTTAGGCCCCTTCGCGATCACTTTCCCCGACACCTGCTCCTGCACAAGACAACCAGACCGAGAAAAATTAACATTACAATTATTATCCACCAATTGACCAACAAACAATAAATTAGAAGCAAGTCCAGGTGAGACAAGTACATTCTGAAAATCCGAGTTTATGTCCCCAACGTTAGTGATAGACAAGGTATTACCATTGGCAATCTGAATTTTCTGATTACCATAATAAGAATGTAAATTGTGCAAGTTTTCAGATGAACCTGTCATGTGATTGGATGCACCAGAATCAAGAAACCATGAACGAGAAACATGAGAAGACTTACCCTTAATACCCAAGGCTGAAAGGGCAGAAAGTACCATCTGTTGAATCATTTCAGGTTGTAGAGCATTGCCATCTGATGCACCAGCGGTGGAAGAGCCAATTGTATGGCCTGTAGTGGCATGAAATGCCTTCACCGAATGATGTGTTGGTCGCGGAGGACGTGTGGGACAGTCAGAGATGATATGACCTTGCTGTTTGCAATAATTACAAAACTTCTTACTGCAGCTACGAGCAATATGTCCAAACGGTTTGCAAGAAAAGCATTGGACATGTTGCATATCACGACCTTTATTTCTACTTTGAGCAGCATATGCAATTGCCACAGGCTCAGAACTGACAGTATCATGAGACATGGTTCCTTGAGTAAGGAGACGTTGTTCCTCCCTGAGAAGTTCACCAACACATGTATCCAAAGAAGGAACAGGATTCCTATTTAGCAAAGCACCTCTGACAACCTCAAATTCTAGACGAAGCTTCATGAGGAATTGATCTCGCCTACTTGTGTTGTAGACCTCTTGAACAGCCGCAAGAGAGGTCTTGGGAACATTAACATGTATAATAGCAGAGTGTTCTGCCCAAAGATTCAAAAAACCAGAATAGTATTCTTGAATAGACAAATCACCTTGTTTGTAGTTGGCGATGTCTAACTCCAACTGAAAATGTTTTGCCGAATTGTCCTGGTTGTAAATGCGCTTCAGATAATTCCACATTTCTTGAGCAATTGAAAAAGAACGCAAATTATTTATCATCTGAGGATCAATACTGTTTAGAATCCAAGTGATAATTTGAGCATCTTTAGTTTCCCACGCATCTAAAGCAGGTTTCTCCGTTGGTGCCTTAGAAACATCATCTAAGTGACTCCATAATCCCTTTCCTTTAACATACATCTTGAACTGAAATTCCCATGCCGAATAATTCTTGCCGGTAAAACGAACACAAAAATTATCTCTTTCTTTTTCGGAAGCCATAAACAACGTCCACGAACCAACGCACAAATTCACGATTTGGAGCAACAACAGGCAAGAACCAAAAAAAATTGAGAATCTCAGTTAGCTGCAAGGTTTCGATTCCAAAAGAAAGAATTTCGAAACGAACACGATTACGAGAGCGAACCAGTGGGGTATCGCTGATCAGCCAATATAATAATATTTTCTAGGATTGATCGAACCTACTGATACCATGTCATGAAATTTGGCTTGATGCCTTTTTCATTGTCTTTCATACTATATATAATACTGTCGGTAATTACAACTCATAATAACTAATTACAATTCATAATGATTAATTTCCTATTCTATGAATGTAAATTATTCACAATAACTGCAAAGATTATTTCCTAATTAACAATTACAGTCCACTACCATGTCAGTATTATAATGAGAGAAAGATCATCTCTGAAACAGTTGTGGCGACTAAAACATAAGAAGCACTGATGAAATAGTTGTAGGGATGAGTTAGGCCCAACTCAAATTCTAAGAATCTCTTTGAAATCACGCATTCAGGTATCCAGCATGCATATTTGAAAGAAGAGTCTAAAAAATAATCAAATATTAAACAAGAAAATGTGAAATCAAAGGAAAAAACCCTCTGGTAATATGATGAATGCTTTTTAGTTTAAAATAGAACCATTAAAGTTTAGACATTTGATGCAAAATGAAAATATATTTCAATTACCTGGATACATATTATTCCGGAAATATCTTCCAAGTTCTTCTGCCGGCAAAAAAAAAAAAGAACATTTTCAACGCATCTAAAAAGAAGGCTATAATTAAGAGCATAAATTTATCCTCAGCAACAATAAAATCAAACTCAAGCTGAGCAGAACTATTGTTTTGTTAATAATCTTAACCTGTTTTCTGCCAGCATGTGTAAGAACGCCACCATATTTAAGAACCATCAGAGCTTCAACAGGTCTCTCTTCCTCACCTTCACCATTGCTATTGGCCACTTTGATCCACTTTAGTGGCTTTAGTTGAACTTTTCTATATATGCCAGAGAAATGCTCTCCCTGATATTCAGATGAAAAAAATCCTATGAAACATCTCCAAAACTTTATGATTTAAAATAATGAGAAAACAAAAAATAATGGCTATAATTATTTATGATTTGAAAGTACAATCAGGAATATTATCTTCTTATTTCTGAATTACTATTGTTTATCAGAGTAACTGTTTTTGCATCTAGATAAACGCACAGAAGAAACAACCAAATCTTGTATTCACTAAGTGGGATCGATATATAGAACAAGCAATGCCAGAGTGTTCTATAAAAATCAAATTTTCACAGAGGTCAATATTAAAATCAGGTTATTAGTACTAAATAAACTCATCAATAATTAAAACCAGGTTATTAGTACTAAAATAAATTCATGAATAATATTAAAAATTAGTCGAAAAGAATTAAGCTTTTCACCCTGCTCTCCTTCAGCCTACATCTATAGTTAATTCAAAACTCTGCGATCAAAATGATAACGCATATATCCGGAAATAAAATTGTTGGTTTTATAAATAGTAGAATAAATACAAAAGGTCAACAACATAACAAAGTGTGCACTGATAAATTTAGAAAACTCAAAATTTTATAGGTATATATCTTGCATGTATCCAACAATTACTAGAATGAATACAAAATGTCAACAGAAAAACAAAGTGTGCACGGATAAGAAAACAAAGTAAAGGTTCAATATCCTAAGGATTAATTTTTACTGTAGATTCATTTCCGTCCTATAGTATCTCAAATTTTTTTTAGGAATGCAACCTAACATAGCTCTCTCTATGTATAATTCACCCGATTAGGAAAGATGACGGTCAAAGACATGTTTTTTTTAGAGCTTTTTGACATCTTTCTCAAAGCCATTTGATAAATTTTTGAGCACTCTTATTTTCAATTCAAAAGAACTGAAAATCTAATAAAGTGGTCGGTCTTTACGAAGACAATATAACCTTAGGTGAGATAACAGCAGTTACTCGTGTTGGCTATACTTGAAAAAATATTTTAATTTACCAAAAAAAATTATTAAAATAGAATAAGTAGAATTAAAAATATAATTATAATTTTATAAGTATTTTTCAATTTTTTTTTGCAATACTTATGAAATCTTGGAAAATATGTATTAATGAAGACTAATATGTACTAAAATTATCTTTAAAAAATTAAATTTAAACTTAAAAATAAAATATGAATAAAAAATAATTTTAATAAAATTTAAACAAAGTTTATTATTATTTTTTGGAAACATTTAAATCTATTAATTTATTTTTACCAAAAATTGTTTTATTTTGAAAGAAAAAAGTTTATATTTTATATTTTATATTTAAAGAATTTTACATAGAAAATCTACATATTTTCCCTAACACTTTGAAATGCAGTTTTATTACAGTTAAAGATGTAATTTTTGAAGAATTTGTTGCCGAATACAATATCATAGAAATATTTTATCTATTGCACAAGTAGCCAGAAAAACAAAAGGTATATCTTTGAGATTTACCTATAAGTATTTTTAGGCAGAAAAATATATTTTATTTATTAAAATCGTAGCAAAATCCATAATTTTTTACTGAAAAATGGAGTATTTCTAATAGGGTGAGTTGTCAAAATTGATGAGGTTTAGGTTTTAATTTTGGATAGAAAAAGTCTATTTGTGGGAATGCATTAGTTGTTAGAAGTTGGGAAAGGAGGAATTCTAAAAGTTGAAGTTAGGTGGTAGAATTGGAGTAAATAGTTGAAATAAATTAAACGAAAATTGTTGTTGAGATATTTGAAAGTAATTAAATTGAGGAGTTGATTGCTCTAAAAATTATGAATTAATGTATGAGTGTTGTTATGGTGGTTGCATATATCGATAAGAATGAGAAGGGTTAGTGTATGATAGTTGTGAAAATTGAGAACTAAAGCATGATTGTTGTTGTTGAGTGAGTTGTATTGTGTGAGTTTGTTGAGGTGGAACTTGAGGGCTAAATATGTTTGTTTTTGAGTCGATTGCATATATAGTCACATCTTAAATATGACATGTATGTGCTAAGTAGATGAATTCAACAAAAGTATAACTTTGGTCTTGTTAGTTGAAGCTTGAAAAAACGTCATAAGCATGAGAATGCCAAAGGGACACACATGATAGGTGAGATGGGAATAGTAGTGACGAGTTTCAATCTGGTGAGACATGTCATGATTGTACATTGCAAAGGTACAGACATGCTGACTCATCTGATTTAAACTTTTGAAATTTTGAATCATCACTGCAGTCTTGCCAACCATGTATTGCGGTCTTATTCTCATTGTCTCGTTGGGAGTTGGATCTAAATTCTGTTAAAAAATTAATTTAAATCGAATGGATTTAAACTAGAATCGTAAACTAAATCATTTTTTTTATAAATATTTCAAACACTCTCAAATATCTTAGAGTTAGAACGCAGGAATATTCATGATAAGTTAGCCTATACACGAATTTGCACAAGACCGATGAAAACTCAAATGTAGGGAAGAGTATATGTAATTTTAGTGAAGAGAATGTATGTTTTTGTTATGTTTTTTTTTTAAATCCGAAATGAAATATTTATATGTCATATTGATGTTGTTTCAAAAGATTGCGACCCTTGGTGAAACAACTTTCTTTTACCAAGAGTTACAAACTTTTGCCAAAATTACGTACTTTTACTAAAAGTTATATTATTTCGCCTACAACAATATTCTTCAAGAGTTGCATACTTTAATTCTGCAAACATTTCACGAAGTGCTACCTATTTCTGAATTCAAACCTGCTGCAACACTTCACAAGTGTTGGCTATTTCTAAATTCAAAATTTATCTTCACGTGTATTTTCTTGTCATTTTGGGACACGCTCAAGATTATTAATTTTTAATAATTTACAACAATCCCTAACTTGTTCTAATAATGACAAGACCAATTCCAGATAAGGTGAGGAAAAAAATGTTACTACAGTTAAGTATATTTCGATTTGAACTTAACATTAGTAAGGATAACGCAAAGTTTAATTGGAATGTTAGAGCATCTTTAGTGTAGGTTCTGTAGTATTAAATTCTTCAATAGTAACAGTAGTTATAAACAATTTGCATTGAAATAAGAATGACATGGCACTAAGTGAACTAACAAATAATTTCCAGCAACTATATAACCAACGCACACTATCAAATTTCAATGACTCTGATTCTTATTTTATATTATTAAATTAATAGTAACTTGAATAAAAAATATAAAATATGGGGTCAAGTTTTGGTTTTTTACAACCATCATTAAAGTAAAAACAACTCAAATCATTAGGGATTGGTGTATTAGGGATTTGGGTAAATATGTAGAAATGAATGTGTTATATCGTTATTAGTACGATGCTCTAAGGTTTCCCTAAGGTTTAGGGATTTGGGTTAATCGTAGGAAATAGGGAAGTAACCGTAAGAATCCGAGATTATGGCCAAATGGCCAAATGATATGTATTGTTGAATATTAATATGTCCTTGTGGAAAAACTTATGGGAAATTGAACCTTCGTGGCCAGAACCTTGACATTGTTATATGTCTGACCCTGAAGGGGTTAAATATTAGATAGTGAGTAATTTTAATGTCGTAGGATGTAATTGAAGGAAAAATTGTGATATGTTGTCCCTGTAGAAACAGGAATATTCAAATGTTAGTAACTCTGAAGTACTCAGAGTAGTTGCAGGGAATAGTGTTTTAGGCGTTGCAAATGTTGCCAGATGAGCCTAATAAACCATAGAAGTTGTGCTGTTATTGCCGTATAACCTTAGGAATGTTTTAGTGATGTTTTGGGTATGTTGAGTGAGTGATTCGTAGGAATAATTGAGTAAAAATTAGTTCTGGGGCGTAACATCGTCTTTCTGTCCGTCACGATTGTTCATGTTTTCGGTCGAAATTGTTTTAGACGTAACTTTGGATCCGCAAGTCCGTTTTGACCCCCGTTCGAAACGTTGGAAAGCTAATAAATAGAGCTATAATATAGGATAGATAATGAAATTGTTTTCCCAATATTTTTATATCTAATTATGTTTGAGAAGTCAATTGTGTATATGTTTTAGTAACGAATCATGTTCTGGTTCAATGATGTCTTGATGTTTTGATGGATGTGGGCCAAGATGGTCGAATGTGGATAATCTTGTGTGATTGTGGTAATTCCCGAGAGGATTACGGTGAGCGGATGACTCGTGTGGATCAAGATTTATCGTGAATTATGCATGATGTATTACATTGCATAATTGTGTTGACATGCATTTCATATCATGTGTCTTGTGGAGATGGCTAGGTGGGAATCCATGATGGGTGCCTAGTTTCATCCGAACTTCATTGTGGAAGTCATTGTGGAGATAAGTTGTAGTTTAGAGGAACGTATATACGACTTATCCGGATTCCGACGGGAATCGGGTTCTAGTGTGAACCGTATGAGATTGTGTTGGTACCACATGCATTGTGTCGAGTCAGTGAGTCACATTGCATTATTGTAATTGAATGTGGGCTATGAATGCCAAGTGATTGAGGTGGCACGTGTATGTGTGTTATTTGTGCTTATTTTATGTGTGGTGTGTAACTACTCCTTAGCATGTGTATTTCACCGTTTATTTATTGAATGTAGTTCTCACCCCTTTTTGTTGTTGTGTCTGTGCTCTCTTGGGAGTACAGGTGACCAGGTACCTGAGTAGTGCTTGGAGTGTGTTGCTATTTGATCGAGTCTTAGGAGTCGCTCTGATACGTAACATGGGGTGACGGGATTGCGTTGTTATTTGACTACTTTATTTGTTTATTGTTACATATCTTCATTTGTTGGACTTATGTTGTATGACCTCGTGTTGAGGAGAACTATATTGGAGAATTGATTTGTATTCCGCTGCTTAATTGAAAACTAAATAATATCGATTATTTTAATGAAATGAAGTGACTTAGTGTGATATCCCACTGTGTTGGAGAACTCTGATGAATTTCATGAATTATTCCTGTATATTTATTATATTCTTCGTACGGGGTAAAGTGGGGTGTTACAATTGGTATCAGAGCCTGGTTGGTCCGTCCGGCCAGTGTTGTAGCAGAGTCTGACTATAGAATGTTTATAGTCATGTGTGTGTTTCTAACCTGTGTTTCCGTGGTTGTTGAGAAGTATGGCTGATAGGAATGATGCTGCGATGGCTGCTGCGTTACAAGCTGTTGCGCAGGCAGTGGCGAACATTGGTCAGAACGTCAACCGAAATGCTGACGATGGAGAGTTCCGTAATTTGGGAAAGTTTCAGATTAATAAGCCGCCTAAGTTCGAGGGAGGACATGATCCAGATGTAGCGCAAAAATGGCTGAAGGATATTGAGAAAATCTTCAGAGTCATGGGTTGCTCAGAGGATCAGGAGGTACGGTTTGGTACTCATATGCTGGAAGGTGAAGCTGAGGATTGGTGGGACAACACCCGTCAAAGGTTGGAAGCTAGTGAAGGTCCCATTAGTTGGACAGTGTTTAGGGCGGAGTTTCTGGAACGGTATTTTCCAGAAGATGTTCGCGGGAAAAAGGAAATTGAATTTATTGAGTTGAAACAGGGGACCATGACAGTGGCTGAGTATGCAGTTAAGTTCGAAGAGCTGGTGAAGTATTGTCCTCATTACAATACTGATGCAACTATGAGTTCGAAGTGCATCAAGTTTGAGAATGGACTACGTCCTGAGGTCAAGTTGGGTATTGGTTATCAGAAGATCAGATACTTTCCTGAGCTGGTGAACAGGTGTAGGATCTATGATAAAGATAACAGAGCTAGAATCGCTCACTACAAGAATCTGAGTGACAGAAGAGGTAAACGGAAGCATGAAGATACATCTCATCATGCTCCAGCTGATAAAGGAAAGCAGAAAGATGTTGCTGGGAAGAAACCAAGTGGGGGAGGATATCCGTCCAATCCCCTCAAGTGTTACAAATGTGGTGGCGCAGGTCACCGTGCGAATGAATGCCAGAATGAGGCGAATAAGTGTTTTAAGTGTGGGAAGTCAGGTCATGTGGTTGAGGATTGTAGGAGCAACGTGTCAACCTATTACAACTGTGGTGAGCAGGGTCATATCAGCACCCACTGTCAGAAACCGAAGAAGTCCCAGGCAAGTGGGAAGGTGTTTGTATTGGCAGGAGCTCAGTCTACTAGTGAGGATCGTTTGGTCAAAGGTACGTGTTACATTCATGACACTCCTTTGAATGTTATTATTGATACAGGTGCAACCCACTCGTTTATTTTTGTGGATTGTGTGAAGAGACTGGGGCTTGTGCCGTCTACTTTGACTAGAGGGATGGTGATTGATACTCCATCTATTGGGTCAGTCACTACATCTCTAGTGTGTTTGAATTGTCCAATGTCGATCTTTGGTAAGGATTTTGGAGTGGACTTGAATTATTTACCACTCAGTAAGTTGGATGTTATTCTAGGAATGAATTGGCTTGAGAGCAAGATGCGAGAGTCGTATCCGGAACTGTTCTCATCAGGCACATTTTCGAGGACGAAAATATTTTAAGTGGGGGAGAGTTGTAACACCCCATTTAAATTATTCAGTCGCTTCGTTTTTTTTTCTTCTGTGATGTGTAGTTGTGTGGTGTCCTTAATTAAGGGTATGAGGTTAGGAGTAAGGGAGAGAGGTGGCCTTAGTTGGGGTACTGTGAACCTAGATAAAGAAGTAAGTTAATTATGATATCGAGAGTATTATAGTGATTAATATTATTCCAATTATTATTAATAATAATGTTAATGAGATTATTATTATTATCATTATTATTATTATTAGAATTATTATTATTATTAGTAATAATTTAAATTAACTGAATTAAAATTTAATTAAGAGGTTAATAGAGAGTTAGTGAAGGGTTAACCAGTTAGTACGTGAAAAAGGAGAAACTGACGAACAGGGAGAGCTAGGGAAGAGGAACCAAATTCTCCATTGTTGATCAAGGAAAAGCTCAATTCTAAGGTAAGGGGGGAGAATGGATTTCAATATGGGTGAATTAACATGAGAGGGTAGTGAGAGGTCTTTTCTCTCATAGGAATTATGTGTTCTTGAGGATTCTTGATCTAATTTTCGTAGCATGATAAATTCCATAAAATTGTTGCTGTTCTTGAATGATTATTGTATGGGGAGTATTGATTTTCATAGTTTTCTATGTATACCTTTCGGTGTGTTGTGGTAGATTGGTGTATTAGGGATTTGGGTAAATATGTAGAAATGAATGTGTTATATCGTTATTAGTACGATGCTCTAAGGTTTCCCTAAGGTTTAGGGATTTGGGTTAATTGTAGGAAATAGGAAAGTAACAGTAAGAATCTGAGATTATGGCCAAATGGCCAAATGATATGTATCGTTGAATATTAATATGTCCTTGTGGGAAAAACTTATGGGAAATTGAACCTTCGTGACCAGAACCTTGACATTGTTATATGTCTGACCCTGAAGGGGTTAAATATTAGATAGTGAGTAATTTTAATATCGTAGGAGGTAATTGAAGGAAAAATTGTGATATGTTGTCCCTATAGAAACAGGAATATTCAAATGTTAGTAACTCTGAAGTACTCAGAGTAGTTGCAGGGAATAGTGTTTTAGGCGTTGCAAATGTTGCCAGATGAGCCTAATAAACCATAGAAGTTGTGTTGTTATTGCCGTATAATCTTAGGAATGTTTTAGTGATGTTTTGGGTACGTTGAGTGAGTGATTCGTAAGAATAATTGAGTAAAAATCAGTTCCGGGGCGTAACAGCGTCTTTCTGTCCGTCACGATTGTTCATGTTTTCGGTCGAAATTGTTTTGGACGTAACTTTGGATCCGTAAGTCCGTTTTGACCCCCGTTCGAAACGTTGGAAAGCTAATAAACAGAGCTATAATATAGGATAGATAATGAAATTGTTTTCCCAATATTTTTATATCTAATTATGTTTGAGAAGTCAATTGTGTATATGTTTTAGTAACGAATCATGTTCTGGTTCAATGATGTCTTGATGTTTTGATGGATGTGGGCCAAGATGGTCGAATGTGGATAATCTTGTGTGATTGTGGTAATTCCCGAGAGGATTAAGGTGAGCGGATGACTCGTGTGGATCAAGATTGATCGTGAATTATGCATGATGTATTACATTGCATAATTGTGTTGACATGCATTTCATATCATGTGTCTTGTGGAGATGGCTGTCGCGGTGAAATTTGGATACCAAACTATTGATTAGTTTGAATCGTTATTCATTTGCAACCGAACTTTGATTTGTCCAAAGGAAGGGATAAAGATCGAAATTCCCACAATGCAATGCAAATGCAAGGTTAGATTGTTTAGGTTCGGGGGTTGGTTAAACTTAGGGAAGGTACTAGCATCCTAAGTTTCTGTAGTACTCTACAGGAACCTCTTGTTTTATGTTTGTTTATTGCTAAGTTTTTTATCTGCTTAAGGATTGAAAGACCCTAATGGTTTATATCTAAGTATACTCGATAAGATGTCGCATCTTATGCCTACATATCCTTACGGGAGTGGAATCAGAGTATCTGTAGTTCTCCTAAAGGGTTAGAGGAGTTCTTTGACTGTGGTCAAAGTTCCTACGGGTTTATGGTAGTTATTTTGATTGGGTTTAGGAGAAGAGACGAGTCTTCATGTTAAGGGAGAGATAACCACTACAAATGTAAAAGGGGTTGTAGGAAATGGTCTTTGCATCGTCTTAAGAAAAGGTCTTAAATACTCGGATGGTCGCCAAGTATGCCTTTATCGCTCTTAAGGCAAAGTTCCTACATGTTTGATTGTATTGTTGTGGGGGTGGAGATTATATCTCACTTAAGATGATTAACATCTATTCTCTAATGTGTTTGAAAAAAGTTGTATAGTGTTGTTTGAATTGTTTTGTCTATGTTGTAGAGATTAAAACAAGGTCCTCCCTATGGGGTAGGTCCTAAACTTAAATGATTAACTTGAATGGAATCAAGGATCATGGGGAAATGATGCATATGATGTGCACTACACACAAGTGTTGACTTATGTGTAGGGTTTTCCTTTGGACGGAATGCGATGCGATAAGAGTAAATATAATAGTGTAAATTGCGGTAAATAAATTGCGGAACTGTAAACCATACACGAACGCATGAAAGCGCTAGGTGAGTGTGTGCATTGTGGATAAAATAACAGCAGATAAAGATAAAACGATACATACGCATGAAAGCGCTAAGTGTAGGTGAAAGTGTCGTGAAGTGAGATTGGTTTGTATGTTTACGCGGTTGATTGATTTTAACTGTTTGACTTGTTTCGGTTTGAATAAAAAAGTTGATTTGATTTTGGATGAAAAGTTGCATTTGATCTTTTAAATAAAAGTTATATTAATTATTATCTTTATTTTATTTATAAAAGTTGTAAAAATTACTTGAATTGTAAGAAAATGTACTCTTTTAATGAATTTGATTTTATGAAAAGGGTTAAATTAATTATGTTAATTTTAAATGAAAGGTTTTATTATTAAATATTCAGCCATTAAATTGAATTATGTTATTTTAGAAAAAAAAGTATAATAGGATAGTTATTAAATAAATTGGCGTATATATAAAAATATTTAATAAATAAAAGGTTGTAGTAATTATTATTTTAATTAAAAAAACTGATTATAATAGGTATTTAGTTAATTATTAAAAAAACTAAGATAAGATTTAATTAAATTAAAAAACTGGGTTAATTAACGAAAAAAAGAAAAAGTGACTAAACACATATAGCAGATTAATTAAGATTTAAGAGACAATTAGAGGTTTAATTAGGTTAATTAAGTGATGGTTAGTGGGTGTGTGGTGGTGTTAGTGATTAATTATTAGATAACAATCATAATAAACAAAACAGAGAGGGAAAACGGTGGAACCCTAGGCTCCTTCATCCCCAAATCGGATCCTTCCGTTCGTCTCTAATTCCTCACCAAACTTATCGAAGCCCTGCAAAAAAACAAATATCAATTCTGAATTGGAACTTAAAATGAGGAACACGTTACCCCTTTGTGGAAACTGATGAAGTGTTCGAGGTGAACGATGATCTACGATTCGTGCTGGAGCCGTTGATTCCTTGGTTGAAGGTGACGACAATAGCGACTTCTGGTATCGATGTGAACGGATTTGAGGGCGATCGAAGATAAGTTTCTCAGATTTCTGTATAACCTTCAGTTTAGGATTTTCAATTTGGGGTTTCTGAATTTGTGGATTTCTGGTTGTATGTGTATGTGTTTGGTGCGAATCTCTGTGTGTTGTCCCCCCTCCTAATTCTGCGAATTTGATCCGAATTTATAGACCCTGATGCTTTTGGAAAGAAACATCCTTGTTTATGACTTTGAAATTGTTTCCGTTTTTGCCAAAATCATGTCTATAATTCTCCTGTTTGAATATGTTGGCGATTGTTTTGGAAATTGCTTGAATTGCTTTCCTTTTGTGTTTGATGGTGATTGATGAACTTGCTATTTCCAATTTGAACGATAATGATTTTTATTTTCTTCGCATTAATGTCGGATTGGTTGGGTTGTGCTGTCTTAACTCTCGTTCTTTTGTGTATCAGATGGTTTTGTGTTGAAGAGAAAAGGAGAAACGCTACTTCGGTAAGCCCTTTACTTCAACTGTTTCTTCTGGCTAACAGGGCTTGAAATTGATCCTCTTCTTGTTTAGACATTATGCAAAATTATGCGATTTGGCCGATTCGATTACATTTCAACGGCCATAGTGTTGTTGCTATTGTGGTATTTGATTTATTCTCACATTTGCAAGTGTAGTGCGAGGCTCAATTCCTATCTTGGCTGATACGACTAAGCTTGGAGCGGTGTATTTGAAGAAGAAAGAACGCCTAGTTACTGAAGAAATATGATAGATCTTCTCATGAAACTCAACTTGATCATACATGGACTTCTGGCATTAATTCAAAGGAACTTTGCTTGCTCATGTGTTAAATACCAAAGGGAATTCCTATGTGTTGTAATGCAGGTGAGGATATCTCAAGAAAAGGATTTTGAAGTTGCTGATAGCTACCAAAGGGGGTATGCTTCTGGGTCGAAGCTGACGAATAGGTTCGGAGGCTGGTAATGATGAGGGTAAGTTATTCGAAACACCTCTAAATTCTTCGGTTACTTTGTTTTAAACTGATGCGCCTCAATTCCTGTTTATCTCTTTAGACATTGCTTGTTCTGACTTTCCTTGTTCTTCACTAATTATGTAGATTCCCTTTGAGTGTTCTATGCTTATAACCTCTAGGTTCTTGTTTCATGTATACTTGACAATAACATCTGGAGTTGTTTTGGGTTCAAAGAAAAGCTTTGTAAAGTCGTAACGAATGAAGTCATAGGCGCGGTGCTTCATTATTATGCTTGACAGAAACGACGTTGGCTGGGCTCTAAATCGAGAAGGGGATCAACACAGTTGCGGTGTCTACTAGGTTGTTCCAGGTACAATGCTTTGTGTAAATCAATGGGTCTGTCAAACTGTTTGTGATTTTGAGTTGAGCTTGATTTACTTGATTTGAGTTTCAAGTGCAGCATATATCATGTCTTTGGAGTTAGTCTTAATGAGTCCATGTGCTTTCAGGTACTAATCAGTGGCAATAAACGAAGAGCTTCACAAGAAAAAAAGGAGTTTGCTTAATTTAAAAAGATGACACTCTTATCTCTTCATTATAGGGGCACATTCTAGAAGGAATAAAGTGACTCGGTCGGCTTATGCAGTGAGGCATGGATCAATGGATTCTGGTTTTCGAGTTGTGCAAGATTGATTTGGAAATTGTAAGTTGGTAGCTATAAACACTTGTAGTTTTTTGATTTTGTCTTATAATCCATTGCATTGTAATGGTTTATATTTGTAGTTGTTATGCCAATGATGTTATCAGAAGAGCTCATGAACATCTTCCCGTTTATTATGAATGCAGGCTCAGATACTGACGACGACGCAGTTTGCTGGTCTCTTGAATCCCATGGCAATACCAGCGGGTTACTCATCATACGCTTGGACAAAGTTCATGAGAAATGACCTTATGATGTCGCTTTCGAATGCGTGGCTTATAAGAGTTTTGAATCTTGTGTGCCTTGAAGAAAAAACTGGAGTAGCTTAACGCGCGGCGTGTGGAAGAATAGAATGATAGGGGCAGAGCTAGGATGGATTCGAATGCCAAACGATTTTAACCACTGGTTTGTAATACTTTGCTCTTTGATACCTTCGGCGCCTATGCGTCTTACTCAGTTTATCATCTACCTCGTTTCACCAGTATGTGCTCTTGCCTTTTGCATGCAGGTATTTCTGATGTTGCAACTGCAGAACCTGCATAATGATCTCTCAGGTGCATATTCGCGACTACTGAAATAGTGTGATCCTTCCCTTCTGTGATTTTCTGATTGGTTTGTAAAACCCCGGAAATTGGCCGATATCAGCGATCATATTTTCATTGTATCATACCATGGACTAAATTTATGTCTGTTGTCGCTACTCGAAAAATGCATCGCGCAACGACGGGGGAGGCGAAAAAGATAGGACAGAAGAGTCGCCACCGAACTTTATTTATCCCATGGGGGGAAAGGAAAATATCGAGAAAACCTTAAGAGAGAAATGGATAAGATGGTCTCACAACCAAGAACGGGTTCGGAAGCCGGTTATGCGAGGGGAAGGTATTAGCACCCCTCGCATCCATCGTACTCGATGGGAACCTTTTGTTTGTCGATGTGTGAATTATTTGCTTAAATATTATGCTATAAAAGTGTTCCACGGGGTAAAAGAAGGGTTTAGAAACGAAGAAAGGAGGGATAGAGAGATAATGGGGGAGAAAGGAGATAGAACGGACTCGATAGGACTTCGCGGTCCTAGGCCTACGTATTCTCAATAGATGTGAGAAAGTCAGAGTCGACGTAGTTCGGGGAACTATAGATATGGGGGGAATGTGTGCTCGGCAAGGATTGTGGCCCTTGTGCCTACGTATCTTTACTCAAATGAAGTAAAGAATCAGAGCAGCCGTAGTTCGGCCAACTACGGGTGAAAGGTGAAAAAAAGGGAGCTCGCCAAGACATCGCCGTCTTGTGCCTACGTATTCTCATATGGCATGAGAAATCAGAGCAAACGTAGTTCGTGCTAACAGTGTGTTGATGTCTTTTATGGATGATGCTATCGTGCGCATTCTAGCAGTTAGGTGTTTCGCTGCTCGCTCGTTGGAGACTTAGGCGTTACCTGTTTGCGGTAGAACGGACGTAACATATCCTTTTTGAAATGATTAGGTTTTCGCCACGCGAGGCAAGAAGTCACATTTGATTTGTTGAATTGTTTTTTAGGGGGGCGAGACATGTCCTCGGATAGTAACCCCTACGGGTAGTACCCAATTCATTGTCTCAAAGTTTTTGTTGTAAAAAATGTGTGGCGAACGAGGCGTCTTCGTATTGAAAGACGAGTATAAAGACCACACACACTACAGTGAGTATCCTGACACTCGGAGAGGAAGAAGACTACACTCAATCCTCTCTCTTTAGTTCAATACAAAGGGAACTTCGTTCTCTTATTAAAGATGTTTTTGGTTTTGAATGGTAAGTGCTTTGCGACAGAGAACCCTACGGTAAACGTCAGCACTCGGGATAGGAGAAGGCCTACGCCTAACCACTCCACGACCATTCAAGTTTTGGTTATGAAAAGATTTGAAAATGCACTCGGTACAGGACCGAGGTTTTAGGTGACAAGGGTTGCGGGATGAAGTTGTGAAAGTGAGAGGTGGATAAAGAAGTCGCGTCTTCATATCGAAAGACGAGTATCGAGACCACCCTCACTACAGTGGGCATCCCATCACTCGGAGAAGAAGAGGTCTACACCCAATCTTCTCTCTTTAATTCGATACAAAGAGAAATCAATTTATTATTGAAAGTAAACTCAGTACGAGACCGAGGTTTTATGAGGAAATGTTGGAAGTGTCTTTGTATTGACAGACGAGCATCGAGACCACCCTCACTACAGTGGGCATCCCTACGTTCGAAGAAGAAGAGGTCTACACCCAATCCTCTTTTTAGCTCAACACAAAGAAATGATTTTAAGGAGATGAGATTTGAAAATGGACTCGGTACGAAACCGAGGTTTTGAAAATGAACTTGGCGCGGAGCCGAGGTTTTAGGAGAGAAAATGGATGGAAAGCGTCTTCGTATTGAAAGACGAGTGTCGAAACCACCCTCACTACAGTGGGCATCCCAACACTCGAAGAAGAAGAGGTCTACACCCAATCCTCTATTTTCAATTCAATACAAAGAATTTATTTGTTTGAAAATGTTTTCGAGGATACACTCGGTACGGGACCGAGGTTTTAGGAGGAAAAGTGTTGAAAATGTTCTCGGTGCGGAGCCGACATTTTAAGAGAAAAATAGTTTGGAAAATAGAAAGAATGGAAAGAAAAACGTCTTCGTATTGAAAGATGAGTGTCTAAACCACCCACACTACAGTGAGCATCTCGACACTCGGAGAGGAAGAAAGTCTACACTTAATCCCCTCTTTTAGTTCAATACAAAGATGATTTGATTTTAATTGAAGAGGTTTTGAAAATGAACTCGGCGCGAAGCCGAGGTTTTAGGAGAGAAAGTATATGAGTGCGGAGAATACAAGCGTCTTCGTATTGAAAGACGAGTGTCAAAACCACCCACACTACAGTGGGCATCTCGACACTCGGAAAGAGAGAAAGTCTACACTTAATCCTTTTTTTCAATTCAACACGAATAAAAATTGATTCCTTATTAAAGAGATTTTAATACCCTTGTTGAAAAGCTAAATATCTTTGACCACTAGCTCACCATTCCACAGCTCTTTGCAAGCAAATTAGATAACAAAACTCATATCATTTGAGTTCAAAATTAGTATCAGTTTAAGGCTGCCATTACCAAATTGAATATACTAAACAAATTAAACATCAGCTGAAATCAAATTGAATATACATGAAACAAGATATTGTTAGAAATCCTCAACATTGCATGAGATAACTCATATTAGTCACCGTAGAATTGATGCCACCAAAGCCCAAAATGCAACACGACAATATGAAATTAACTATGAAATTACTTATATCACAACCGAGAATCTATCACAATTAAGAAACAAATATTATAAATCAAACTCAATCACTGCTACATAAGGAAAATAGGCATTAATCAACATCATGGTTGTAGAAAATAACAAGTGCCTCATTTAAAATAAAAGCACACCAACTGTACCAAACCGTTTGTACCTGATACAAATATCCTTTTAAATTCACTACAGCATGAAGTAACAGCAACAAAAAAAAATCCTAAACTCACGGCATAGCTCAACGCGATATTATAATGCAAGCAAAAAAACTCTATAACAGCCCCGAAAGAGGACATCATGTGACGTTACTGGTTACCGAAATACCGAGTCGCGGTTGAAGCTAATCGAAAGATGTCGTTGTTGTTGTTTTCGCTGTATCACATCACATGCTATTGTTAATCTATGCTTCAATGCCGTCGTAACCGTTATCGTCATTGAGGATGCAACAGGCCTTTTTTCAACACAACAGAACAAATAGACAAAACCAGTTATACACACATTATGAATTGAATTGAAATTAGTGATTACCGCAAAACCCGAAGTCGTCTCTGAACTGAGTCCTTCATTATCAACTCTATCAGTGGCGAGATAATGAGTTCCTTGTTGAAAACAGAAGAAAACTAGATATCCTCAGCAATGAGCTCACCATAAAAGCATGTTTTACACAACTCAAGTAGCAGCATCAGGATAACATCATGTTTTGCTTCTATAAAAACTTAGAAATCTCATCTAATCACTTGCAAACAGAATCTACAACTTGTGTGAACACGAAAAATGCGAGCTGTTGCCGATGAGGGCTTGTGATACAGTAGAGACTCAGACCATGTCGAGTTATACTGCAAACTTGCTGCTGAATTGACTCGGTGATGTTGTCGGGATCGTCGTGTTAAAATCATTACAACCTCATAACTCTGTGGCGAAGGCGGAATCAAGATGCTCGATGTGGGCGCTGTTGTTGGAGTATCTGTGATAAGAAGGGTCTATCGAAGGAAATACATCAGTAGATTCTAAACTCCTCTTTACCAGTTCGAGCCAGCATTTCAGACTCGATGTCGAACTCATTGTTGGAACAAGGTTATATCGCTGCTACTTGCTTGCTTTCGACATCAAGAACGCCGTTTCTCGGATGTGAGGAAACGATGGCCATCTCTTTAATATGCAAAGGCCGAGACATAAGCCGATATTGAGTCTAGATCAAAATTCACCGCGAGCTGAAAACCGTTGAGCTGAAGGTCGGTGATCAAATGTTGAGTTGCTTTGGAAATGTTTCGATGAAGCCCTTTGACCTTGTTGCAATTTTAGCTGAGCTAACGTGACGCTTAGCTTTAATGTGTCGGCGTTGATATCGGTAGCTGCGATTCTCAGAATAATCAATCTTGTACGCCTGTGATCGAATCCCTAGTATTCTGCTACTTCAAACCGCTACTACCCAAATTTGTTAGGACATGCTTCAAGCGCTGATGAGTTCAACTGCTGCTCTATACACCTTGACTTCATATTTCTGCTTCCGAAATTCGACGAAGTCGCAACCTGCACAGAATCTTAACAGCACAAACAGAAA
The DNA here is from genome assembly GCA_963859935.3 of Lathyrus sativus. Classification (NCBI taxonomy): domain Eukaryota; kingdom Viridiplantae; phylum Streptophyta; class Magnoliopsida; order Fabales; family Fabaceae; genus Lathyrus; species Lathyrus sativus. The sequence goes on from OZ012737.1 coordinate 23,406,587, forward strand.
TAAAATGGACTCAGTGGAACACAACCCACAGAATTAACATTAAGCTGACGCAACTGTTGTTGTGAAGTTCTTTAAAAGAAAAATGGTTGCTGCTGTTGATTCTGCCATCGGGATATCGCTGTTCCGGTGGGACCTTCTTGCTTTCAAATCTTGGACGTAGTCGACTCAAGTATCGAATCTACTTCAGAACCTGCACGTGAAATTAATAACAGAATAATCATCATGACTGTGGGATTTTTAAAACGGAACCCTTTTGAGTAGAACTCGGCATGATATCAGCCGCGGTTGTCGTTGTGATGCTTGAACATGCCTTTCTTTTTCGGGTCACCCTGTCTTGATTGAACAAGTGCAGAATGCAAGAACACGTTGTGAGGCATGATAATGCAACCAACTACTCCAACAGCTTGTTGAATAGTTCTGGAGCTAAGTTTAGGAACCAAAATACCAACAAGAACAAGCTTTCGCAGTAGAAAAAAAAAATAAAGTAGGTTAACAAAGTGTATATAGGATAGTACAACAAGTCATCCAGTCAAAGCCTCTGAAGGCGCTTTCAGCACAACTCAAGAAGCCCATCATACCATCATTCGGAATATGAAGTTTTCAGATTAGCAACTTCTCAATAGCATCCTTGAGTTGCTGAGTTTGGGATTTCAATTGACTTCCTTCGTTAGTTGTAACAGAACAAGCAATCACTGGTCGAGTTACTCCACAAGCACGCCCAAGTGCTTGTTTTGATGTGACAAACACGTAGGGAACATTCTTATCCTCAGCAAGAAGAGGTAGATGGAGAAGAATCTCAAGAGGCTCAGCATCAGCAGCCATAACAACGAACTCAAAAATACCTCTATTCAAGGTCTTCGTCGCTTCATTTGCTCCCTTCTTGAGTTGCTTGTAGTTCGCAGCTTGTTGAACAAGATCCATAATCGTTATTGTAAGCTGCGCATCAGCCAAAGGGTATGCTTTAGGGTTTACTGCATCTCCTGTCATTGTTTGATTGAGAAAAGAACGAAGACGATGGAAGACGGCTAGGGTTTATGGTCTAGGTAGAATGAGGACTGAACAGAGACTGTTGATTTTGGTTTTGGGGATTCGGCGGCTAGGGTTTTGGCCGTTTAGGAAGAAGGAAAGAGGATTATCGGTGGAAAATTGTGAGGGAGGTGAGGAAATGGCGAGAAAAGAGGGGGATGATGATGTGGGCCGGCTGAGAGAAGAGGAAGAACTTGATGTTAGGGTTTGACGGCCAGGGTTTCTCCTCCGTCCTGATGAACAGTAACATTCCTTTATAGCCAAAATTCGAAACCCTAGTTGCCAATTGCTACCGTATTCTCTCAATTCCAACTTTCTTTTTTTTTTAATTAATTTTAATTTTCTAAATTAACTAATTAATAACTACAACTAATTATATCTAAAATTCTAATTCCAATTAATCTTGTCTGAATAAAATTTTAAATTCTAAATCTATTAATTAATAACTCTACTTCTAAATTTTAATTATTATTCTAGCTTAAATTCTAACTAATTAATTCTAATTCTATCCTATTCTAAACTAATTAATTAATTAATTAATATTAAAATAAAATGTTAACACATAAATAAAAATAAAAAAAAAAAGATGCCACGTGGCGCAAATTTATTGGGCTAAAAAGTGACAAAATACTTTAAGTTGCACAAGCAATGCAAAATAAAGAATAAAGTCGGACGAATGAAAATTTTGAAAAAGGTAGGACAAATTTAGGGTATGACATCTGTCACTGACTGTCATGTCAGAGCTGCCCCATTAACTGAAACACCCTTCTTAGAATGGTGCAATGATGAGGTTGATAAATGTTGATGCACATGTGTTTCATTTGCAGGACCAAGAACAACTAAGGTTGATCTACTAATTGAAGGTTTTATGGTTGATTGCTTGTTCAGGTATTTAACTTAGTGAAACCTTCTCTTAAGATGACTCAGATTTAACTCTTGAACATTGCGCTAAATCTCACGATTCGTTTGCGAAGCTCTGTGTTTTCGACAAATTTTGAGGAGTCATAGAACGATGTCGGTAACTTGCGGCAGCTTGTGGTGAAGATAACTTGTTTGTTATGAAAACTTGGTTGTGAAATACTGCAGGTTGTTTCTAGTAATTGGTCTGATAATTTTGTGGTGAGTTTGGATGAGTTACAACAGGGTGGTTATTATGAATTTGCAATGACAGTATGAACAACTTAGGTGAGTTTATGGTTTGTAGTGGATTTTACTGTCATGACTTCGCTTGTACGCTGCCGATACTAATGTCGTTTGTCTTGTAGGTGCTTGGATAAAGAAGATGGGGATTTGCAATCGTTGATGTCTGGTTGAATAAGAAGATGCATGGTCAACAACGTTCCGTCATCAATGGATTCTAGAAGCGTTAGGCTAGAGCGAAGGGACGTCCAACTGCTTTGATATTTTAGTTTCATCAGAAACGAGGCTTGTAACAGAACTTGGTGTTAGACTTGTAAATTCTGTATTCGTCTTCGGTTTGCTGAGTAGTGCCGCTCTTGAATTGTAATAATATAATGGTTCTGCTCTTGAATTGGCATAATTCATCTGTTGAACCTCATAACTAGTTTGTATTTAAAATAAAACATCCAGCAATGCACATTTGACTCTTGGGAAATTTTGCTCTTGTAAGTCTTGACATTTATTTGATTTTCCTCTAGCAGTTTGTAAAACTATTCAATTATGTGTCCTCAATCCCTTCTTGACGGTTTGAAAGAGTGCTCTGGGAATGAGTTGGAATTTAAATACCTCAAGATCTTGAATTCCTTAAAACATAAGATTCTCTTGTGACCCGGTTTACAAATTCTTAATTACTTTGGGATCATGGCATTGTAGTATGAACTTGACTTGAATTTAATAATTCCGCAATAATTGAACTTGAAAATGAGGAAGCCATGAAGGGACGCCTAAACCAAAACCATACCAATTTGTTCACCTCGATCTCAGTAAGAACACAAATTCAACCTTCCTATCCGAGTAAAACCTCGTCTTCGACATTCCAATTTAAAGTACCTTTGATCATCCAAATCTAATCTTGATTTGAGGAGATGAAGCTAGGCATCTATCTAAAACAAACTCCAAGAATAGCCCAAGAGGAAAGAAATATGGAAGCGGTGTCCATGTGAGGTAGGGGCCTTAGGACCTGAATGAGATGAATAAGCATCACGTCCATTCAAAACTATTGCACCTTCTTAACCTGTTAGTCATGGTAAACAAGCGCACAAAAGTGAAAAGAAAACATGTAGAAAAAAAAACAGAGGTGGGATCTTATGGTTAAAAATTAGGGTGCAACAATGGCTAGGTGGGAATCCATGATGGGTGCCTAGTTTCATCCAAACTTCATTGTGGAAGTCGTTGTGGAGATAAGTTGTAGTTTAGAGGAACGTATATACGACTTATCCGGATTCCGACGGGAATCGGGTTCTAGTATGAACCGTATGAGATTGTGTTGGTACCACATGCATTGTGTCGAGTCAGTGAGTCACATTGCATTATTGTAATTGAATGTGGGCTATGAATGCCAAGTGATTGAGGTGGCACGTGTATGTGTGTTATTTGTGCTTATTTTATGTGTGGTGTGTAACTACTCCTTAGCATGTGTATTTCACCGTTTATTTATTGAATGTAGTTCTCACCCCTTTTTATTGTTGTGTCTGTGCTCTCTTGGGAGTACAGGTGACCAGGTACCTGAGTAGTGCTTGGAGTGTGTTGCTATTTGATCGAGTCTTAGGAGTCGCTCTGATACGTAACATGGGGTGACGGGATTACGTTGTTATTTGACTACTTTATTTGTTTATTGTTACGTATCTTCATTTGTTGGACTTATGTTGTATGACCTCGTGTTGAGGAGAATTATATTGGAGAATTGATTTGTATTCCGCTGCTTAATTGAAAACTAAATAATATCGATTATTTTAATGAAATGAAGTGACTTAGTGTAATATCCCACTGTGTTGGAGAACTCTGATGAATTTCATGAATTATTCCTGTATATTTATTATATTCTGCGTACGGGGTAAAGTGGGGTGTTACAATTGGTATCAGAGCCTGGTTGGTCCGTCCGGCCAGTGTTGTAGCAGAGTCTGACTATAGAATGTTTATAGTCATGTGTGTGTTTCTAACCTGTGTTTCCGTGGTTGTTGAGAAGTATGGCTGATAGGAATGATGCTGCGATGGCTGCTGCGTTACAAGCTGTTGCGCAGGCAGTGGCGGACATTGGTCAGAACGTCAACCGAAATGCTGACGATGGAGAGTTCCGTAATTTGGGAAAGTTTCAGATTAATAAGCCGCCTAAGTTCGAGGGAGGACATGATCCAGATGTAGCGCAAAAATGGCTGAAGGATATTGAGAAAATCTTCAGAGTCATGGGCTGCTCAGAGGATCAGGAGGTACGGTTTGGTACTCATATGCTAGAAGGTGAAACTGAGGACTGGTGGGACAACACCCGTCAAAGGTTGGAAGCTAGTGAAGGTCCCATTAGTTAGACAGTGTTCAGGGCGGAGTTTCTGGAACGGTATTTTCCAGAAGATGTTCGCGGGAAAAAGGAAATTGAATTTATTGAGTTGAAACAGGGGACCATGACAGTGGCTGAGTATGCAGTTAAGTTCGAAGAGCTGGTGAAGTATTGTCCTCATTACAATACTGATGCAACTATGAGTTCGAAGTGCATCAAGTTTGAGAAAGGACTACGTCCTGAGGTCAAGTTGGGTATTGGTTATCAGAAGATCAGATACTTTCCTGAGCTGGTGAACAGGTGTAGGATCTATGATAAAGATAACAGAGCTAGAATCGCTCACTACAAGAATCTGAGTGACAGAAGAGGTAAACGGAAGCATGAAGATACATCTCATCATGCTCCAGCTGATAAAGGAAAGCAGAAAGATGTTGCTAGGAAGAAACCAAGTGGGGGAGGATATCTGTCCAATCCCCTCAAGTGTTACAAATGTGGTGGCGCAGGTCACCGTGCAAATGAATGCCAGAATGAGGCGAAGAAGTGTTTTAAGTGTGGGAAGTCAGGTCATGTGGTTGCAGATTGTAGGAGCAACGTGCCAACCTATTACAACTGTGGTGAGCAGGGTCATATCAGCACCCACTGTCAGAAACCGAAGAAGTCCCAGGCAAGTGGGAAGGTGTTTGCATTGGCAGGAGCTCAGTCTACCAGTGAGGATCGTTTGGTCAGAGGTACGTGTTACATTCATGACACTCCTTTGAATGTTATTATTGATACAGGTGCAACCCACTCGTTTATTTTTGTGGATTGTGTGAAGAGACTGGGGCTTGTGCCGTCTACTTTGACTAGAGGGATGGTGATTGATACTCCATCTATTGGGCCAGTCACTACATCTCTAGTGTGTTTGAATTGTCCAATGTCGATCTTTGGTAAGGATTTTGGAGTATACTTGAATTATTTACCACTCAGTAAGTTGGATGTTATTCTAGGAATGAATTGGCTTGAGAGCAAGATGCGAGAGTCGTATCTGGAACTGTTCTCATCAGGCACATTTTCGAGGACGAAAATATTTTAAATGGGGGAGAGTTGTAACACCCCATTTAAATTATTCAGTCGCTTCGTTTTTTTTCTTCTGTGATGTGTAGTTGTGTGGTGTCCTTAATTAAGGGTATGAGGTTAGGAGTAAGGGAGAGAGGTGACCTTAGTTGGGGTACTGTGGACCTAGATAAAGAAGTAAGTTAATTATGATATCGAGAGTATTATAGTGATTAATATTATTCCAATTATTATTAATAATAATGTTAATGAGATTATTATTATTATCATTATTATTATTATTAGAATTATTATTATTATTAGTAATAATTTAAATTAACTGAATTAAAATTTAATTAAGAGGTTAATAGAGAGTGAGTGAAGGGTTAACCAGTTAGTACGTGAAAAAGGAGAAACTGACGAACAGGGAGAGCTAGGGAAGAGGAACCAAATTCTCCATTGTTGATCAAGGAAAAGCTCAATTCTAAGGTAATGGGGGAGAATGGATTTCAATATGGGTGAATTAACATGAGAGGGTAGTGAGAGGTCTTTTCTCTCATGGGAATTATGTGTTCTTGAGGATTCTTGATCTAATTTTCGTAGCATGATAAATTCCATAAAATTGTTGCTGTTCTTGAATGATTATTGTATGGGGAGTATTGATTTTCATAGTTTTCTATGTATACCTTTCGGTGTGTTGTGGTAGATTGGTGTATTAGGGATTTGGGTAAATATGTAGAAACGAATGTGTTATATCGTTATTAGTACGATGCTCTAAGGTTTCCCTAAGGTTTAGGGATTTGGGTTAATTGTAGGAAATAGAAAAGTAACAGTAAGAATCTGAGATTATGGCCAAATGGCCAAATGATATGTATCGTTGAATATTAATATGTCCTTGTGGGAAAAACTTATGGGAAATTGAACCTTCGTGACCAGAACCTTGACATTGTTATATGTCTGACCTTGAAGGGGTTAAATATTAGATAGTGAGTAATTTTAATGTCGTAGGATGTAATTGAAGGAAAAATTGTGATATGTTGTCCCTATAGGAACATGAATATTCAAATGTTAGTAACTCTGAAGTACTTAGAGTAGTTACAAGAAATAGTGTTTTAGGTGTTGCAAATGTTGCCAGATGAGCCTAATAAACCATAGAAGTTGTGATGTTATTGCCGTATAACTTTAGGAATGTTTTAGTGATGTTTTGGGTACTTTGAGTGAGTGTTTCGTAAGAATAATTGAGTAAAAATCAGTTCCGGAGCGTAACAGCGTCTTTCTGTCCGTCACGATTGTTCATGTTTTCGGTCGAAATTGTTTTGGACGTAACTTTGGATCCGCAAGTCCGTTTTGACCCCCGTTCGAAACGTTGGAAAGCTAATAAATAGAGCTATAATATAGGATAGATAATGAAATTGTTTTCCCAATATTTTTATATCTAATTATGTTTGAGAAGTCAATTGTGTATATGTTTTAGTAACGAATCATGTTCTGGTTCAATGATGTCTTGATGTTTTGATGGATGTGGGCCAAGATGGTCGAATGTGGATAATCTTGTGTGATTGTGGTAATTCCCGAAAGGATTACAGTGAGCTGATGACTCGTGTGGATCAAGATTGATCGTGAATTATGCATGATGTATTACATTGCATAATTGTGTTGACATGCATTTCATATCATGTGTCTTGTGGAGATGGCTAGGTGGGAATCCATGATGGGTGCCTAGTTTCATCCGAACTTCATTGTGGAAGTCATTGTGGAGATAAGTTGTAGTTTAGAGGAACGTATATACGACTTATCCGGATTCCGACGGGAATCGGGTTCTAGTGTGAACCGTATGAGATTGTGTTGGTACCACATGCATTGTGTCGAGTCAGTGAGTCACATTGCATTATTGTAATTGAATATGGGCTATGAATGCCAAGTGATTGAGGTGGCACGTGTATGTGTGTTATTTGTGCTTATTTTATGTGTGGTGTGTAACTACTCCTTAGCATGTGTATTTCACCGTTTATTTATTGAATGTAGTTCTCACCCCTTTTTGTTGTTGTGTCTGTGCTCTCTTGGGAGTACAGGTGACCAGGTACCTGAGTAGTGCTTGGAGTGTGTTGCTATTTGATCGAGTCTTAGGAGTCGCTCTGATACGTAACATGGGGTGACGGGATTACGTTGTTATTTGACTACTTTATTTGTTTATTGTTACGTATCTTCATTTGTTGGACTTATGTTGTATGACCTCGTGTTGAGGAGAATTATATTGGAGAATTGATTTGTATTCCGCTGCTTAATTGACGCGAGTGATCGTCGCGACGATTTCTTTACTTTCCGCATTTTATTTTTGCCATATGATATTTTTACTGTTTGCATGTTTTTACCGTAATTCTCCCTCCGAAGGAATTAGGTTTAGCCGTTTGACCGCCGAGTCAATAACCCTAGTTTGACCGTTTCAAACCCTAATAGCCTAGGTGTCCCGCCGTGGACGAAAATGTCCTTTACCCTAGCATTAGGTCAAAGAGTCGCCGTACTCTGTTTTTTTAGGGTTTCTCGCCGTGGAATCCCTAATTTAACCCTAAATTTCAATAACAAATTCAACATAGAAATAAGAGTTTTAAGACTCCACGTAAGCGTGTCCTTAAGATATGTTTACTCCCCTTGAAACCTTGACCACAGTCAAGAAGTTTCTAACCTCCCTTTCGAGGGGAACTATAATTACTCTGATTCCATTCCCGTCAGGATATGTAGGCACAAGATGCGATGTCTTGTCGAGTAAACTTAGGACTAACCCTTAGGTCTTTAGGTCACTTTATCCCTTAGTGCAATATATATCAAACAGATAATAAAAATGAAAAAGCATACAATAAACAAAAGGTTCCTGTAGAGTACTACAGAAGTTTAGGGTGCTAGTACCTTCCATAAGCTTAACCAACCCCTTACCTAGGTCTCTCCCCGCATTGTGTTTACGATGCAAAAATAGGTTTTCCCTCTTTTGACATTTTCCTTCGGATAAATCAAAGAGCGGTTGTGAATTGAATTGTGATTCAAATTAATTAATAATTTGATATCCTATTTCCACCGCAACAGAAAATGACGACTTCACTGGGGACCCTCCTAATTTTTTAGGGTCGCCCCTATTTTGTTTATCACATGATTTTATTTTTACTTTTTTTAATTATTTGTATATATATGTTATTGTGCCTTGCTTTGTGGGGATATCTTTTTATTGTGAGATAAGTCCTAACCCGGACTTGAGTGACCTTATTATAGAATGGTGAGATATTTGACGAGGCTTGCCGGGAGTGAGTCCCGACCAAGTTGACTCGAGAATCACCGCTCAGTTGAGACCCTTTCGAAAATGGTTCGGTTGAACGGGTGTAGTCGTGAAAACTTTTACTATTTTCGATTGGTGTCTATGATATTGGGGACCGTAGTACCTTAACACCACCTTGGCCTTATATAGGACGTAGTGCAGGAACTATGTGGGAGTAGTCCTACAATAGTTGCTATGCGATACTACACTTAAAAGAGGTTCTCTTGAGAATATTATCGACCCCCGAGTCAGTCGGAAAGTTGATAATATCCGAAAGATGGGCTGATGACTTTGGACACAGATGTAGAACCCTTATTCTGCAGGTACAACTAACCTTAGTACATACCTTATTGGAATGGGTAGAGCCTAACTCCTTGCATATACCTTTAACCTAGGACTTGTGAATATATGTGCATTGCATCCATAAAGCATTACATTGCATTAACTTTCATAGAATTCAAACCTTATTTAGGGATATTGCAGGATACCATGAATTAAAAAACAACAACTTTGAAATATACTTTTAAAATTCCTAAGCTAGATGACCTAAAGGAAGCTAGGAGTTCTGGTTCAAGATCAATAAAGGATTCAGAAACAAGTATGGAAGGTCGTTATCTCTGTTGAAACTTCAAGTAGACTAAGGTTTCCTTTCGAATTTGTTACAGTTCTAGGATTCAGATGATCTTTTGCTTTACATTCCTCGAGTATCAGCTCTTGCCTACCCTAGAAGAGTACTCTCAATTGGTGGGGTTATTTATTCTGAAGGAGTCTTTGTTCCCTTTCTTGGAGGTAAATCCTAAAGAATAAGACATTGCTAAATCCATATGTTTAAAGGTATCCGACATCAAGGGCAATATGATCACCAACAATTGTGAAGGCTTTTCCAACATACCCTTGCTAGGTTTTGATGAAGGATTTATTTTTCTTCGACCCTTAATCTACCTTTTGAAGATAGGCGCATCCTCAAAAAGGCCCAGCTAGAAGAGCAGAGTAAGGAGCAAAATAGGAAGCTTCCTTAGGGTGATTATTAGCTTTTATTTAGCTACGATGCCAAGACTTTTCTAAAGAATATTATTTGTAATCCATTTTCAAATTAATAAATAAATTTCTTTGGTATTCCGCGATATTCGTAAATATTTGAATTCCATGAAATCATTTCATTCGCATTTTGCATTTTAGCATCATATTTTGCATCGCATGTGTCTCCCGGTTTCTCATACTCGGTTCCCGCCTTCCAGTTTCGTCACCATGGGTCCTCCGCATCAGTACAATACTAGATCCCAAGCTCGGAAAAGGATGGAAGAATATAGTCAAGAGATCGACCGTGTCAACCATGAACTCGAAGATCTTCGAGGAAGTGTGTGGCAGATTATGGAGATGCTACAAGCTCTTAATGTGAAGATGGATACTCGGTCTACTGTTGTCTCTAAGAGTAGTAATACTGTTGTGGGTCATCAACCGACTATTATTGTCAAGAATATACCACCTCAAGGTCGTCAATTCAGTTCAGTTCCTCCTACTATTGCTCAACCAGTTCGACGAGTTACTCCTTCAAAGTGCAAAACTATGAGCTTTGACCATTATAAAGGATCTGCACGTCCGAGGAACCGCTTGATGGCTACTCATCAATCTTGGCAACCTCAGCAGAATTATGTTCAAGGTTATCTAGTTCAGTATGCTCCACAACCCTATGTAGCTACTGTTGCACCTCCTTTCAATCAGCAGCTGTCTACCTATCGTCCTGTGCAACCGGTTCCAATCTATCAGCATCTGATTTATCAACAGCCTCCTGTTTATCAGCCAGTTACTTCTCCTGTGAATCTGCCGAAGCCGATAATTCTTCAGATGCCTAGTCCAGTTCATTTCAGCAGTTCTGAAGATGATGTGACCCCAATCGACCAAGAATCTGGGAAAGTTATTCTGAAGGAAGATTTGAAGACTGATATTGAAGTAGTGACAGATATAGCTGGGGCAAGCAAGATGGTATGCAGCGATCATACTCCCCATGTCATTGAGGCTCCGCCAGAGCAAACCACCACTACTGTGGCGACCTTGAACACTAAGACTTCATAAACACTTATTGAAGGACTTGTCATACAGTTCATCTTGTTTATTTATATTCTGTTTTGTTTGATTGAGCATAATTAGCATGTACGAACTTTGTTTATTTTGATTAATTAATGCAATGCATGTTTGTCTTGAATAAATCCATTCATTTCACTCACAAAAATATTTTTTCATAAACTTATAATGCCAATTTTACCCAATCTCATGCTTTGATAGAGAATTGGAAGGAGGATGATGAACCAATAACGTCTGATCTCTTGTCGTATGCTTTCGATTGAAACCTGCTGATGACGTAAGGCATTGTTTCAAATCTTGAATGTTGGAGATATAAGGATGATAACCCTTTTTTACCCCCTTTTGAGCCTTGAAGTAGGAGTTTTTCTTTGCAAAAAAATAAACCCTCGACTTTAACCTGGGGCAGGGTAGTTTTTCAGTCGAGCTGATTGAGCACTCAGACCCTCAAAAAGGAAGGGCGAACCTTCGAGAATCTATCCTTGACATATTAGGAGGCTAGAAGCAAAAAAAATATACAACGACTATCTCTCTACTACCTAAAGAGTGGGGCAGTCACAAGCCTTTCAAAAAGAGTCATACGACTTGTTCATAAAAATAAAGAGCCCGCTAAGTCACAACCTTTGAAGGAGACTTAGGCAAAACTGGGGCATCCCGCTGGACTCCAAAGTCAAATCCAAAAGCGCCGTCCAGGAAAAATTTAGAGAATAAAAGCAAAATAAGAGGGTACAATAAATAATCCCTAGTAAAGAACAAAGTCGTGTGACCAATTGCCATTAGAAATAGGTGAGTGACTGCCATGTCTAAAGCCTTGATAAGTTCTCGACCATATCAAATCCAATTGAGGTATGAGTATTCGCATCCGATTAACTGAATTAGGATTGAAGAACATCATGAAGAATGGGTGGGTACCAATAACTTTGAGCCTTTATCCTTTGTTTCTTAAAACTGTGCACCAAGCCATGATACAACCTTTAAAAGACCTAATTGAAGTAGGAATTCTTTTGAAAGCGTACTCGACGAGATAATGTTTCTTGACTCCTATGAGCTGTGCTCAATTTAACGTTGGCATTATAAATCAAATTCATATCCTAACTATTGGCTCAACCACGAGTTACATCGATATCTTTTTCAAAACAAAATAAAAACAAAAATTTCAAGACAAATATATTGTTGCATTGATAGTTTCAAGATAACATTTCACGCGTGTTGATTTTGCCTAACATCTTAGGAACCTACATTAGATGTCGCAAATCCTGCTAAACAGGGGCATGTGGCCTTCCAAATCACTTATTGATGTAGGCTGACTCTCCTGAGAGCTATTTCTTGAAGACTCCGTCATGACACCGTCAATCTGAGCCGGTTACATTGAGATCCACCAAATCTCTCTAAGAGTTTGAAAACAGTGGGGCAACTAGACTCCATGTTCTCTGTAAAATCCTCTTGAGATGACTCTTTCTCCTAAAGCAAGTACTTCGGGGCATGATCATTCTCAAAATGGAGACCACTACAAAGTCCATCAAGATCAAGACTAATTTGTTTAACAACATTCTCCGTGCACCTGATGGATCTTACTCCCGGTGGTCTTCATTCCCCAGTAAATCTCATCAACCTTCGCTCCAGTGCAGTCCCCTGCGAGACTTTAAGCAGACATAGTCCCCAACGAGACTATAAACTGACAACAGGTTGAACCGAGCTGGTGATCTCCAAGACAGCAGAGATCTTACCAGCATCTTCCCAGTGATAGTCCCCAGCGAGATTTTAAGCTAACAACATTTTGGATCCGCCCGATAAATCTCCAGTAACTCCCGATGCTGTAGAGATCTTCCCGATATCCTCCAAATTATCCATGTTCTTGAAGACCCATTCTCAGTGGGATCATCTGTTCCTCAATGTAATTGCCTTACTTCCCTCAGGAAATTATCTCCACGAGATTGTCGTGTTCTTCCCAAGAAGTCAAGTTACTTTCCCAGGAATATCGGGTGAATTCTCCTCAGCAAGTCTGGTGAACTCTCCCTATGGAAGTTTGATACTTTATCCCCAGTCGGATGAACCTTTTCCCCAGGAAGTTGAGGTGCTATTCTCAGGAAGTTGCTACACCATCTCCATGAGACTGCCTAGCTCCACATTTTCCCCATGCAACGGATATTTATTTTATCTCTGGAAGTCTCGGATCTTAAGATTTTCCTCGGTCGATTATGATTTATGATAGAGATCCCTCCAGTGAAGTCATGATATCTTACTCTCCCGTGAGGTTATATCGTATCTGTCGCTACTGCGAAAATCGGCGCCGGCTAGACAGAAGAGTCGCCACCGTGCGTTATTTATCCCAAAGGAGGGAAAGGGAACGCTCAGAGAAAACCTAACGAAAAAGGGAAAGGTATGGTCATCGCAACCAAAACCTGGATTCGGGAGTCGGTTACGCAAGGGGAAGGTATTAGCACCCCTCACGTCCATCGTACTCGATGGGATCCACGCTTGCTTGTTTGTCTAAAGGATGCAAAAACAATCTATCTAAGGCTGCTAAATCTAAACGGAAGGAAACTGACTCGATAGAGCGTCGCGCTCTATGCCTACGTATTCTCAAGAGAGAAAGTCAGAGTCATCGTAGTTCGGGAAACTATGGGGGAGGTTGCTCGCCAAGACATCGCGTCTTGTGCCTACGTACTCTCAACAAGTATGAGAGATCAGAGCGGCCGTAGTTCGGCTACTTTTGGGACCACAACTCAAATCTCGTTTTATTAACATTTGGAAAGAGGTTACAATGATTGAATACAGGAAAAGTAAACTCCTAAAAGCTATCCTATTATCATGAGAAATCAAAGTGGAAAATAGTCCCCTAACAAGTGGATTTGTAAAACTATCTCTAAAAAGTATAAAATAATTTCTGTGAAGAAAAATATATCCTAAATTCTCTACAAGGAAAATACGCTAAATTCCTAAAGAAATTAAATTCCTAAATCCTCTTAAAAGGAAATACAACCAAAACTACATTCTAAAATATTCTAAACAATACTAAAGAAAATTCCCTAAAAGAAATATTATTTACATCTATCTCTATTCATATTTCTCTATTTATTCACATATTCTTTTTCAATATTTCTTTTTCACTATTTCTTTTCATATTTCCTTCTCACCATTTTTCAATATTCTTTTCACATATTTCTTTTCTTCATCTTTCTTTTCCACTATTTCTTTTCAATATTCTGTTTCCAATATTCTTTTATACTTTCTATATAAAAAAAATTAAACAAATGAATGTAAAAGAAAATAAAGGGAAAATACAAAAGGGGAAGGGGGGTACACATGAGTACAGGGGGGTACGGTAAAAAACAAATAAAACAGCAATAGGGCCCAACCCATTAATTGCAAAAAAAAACGGAGAAGGGGTGTGGTAAGTGAAACAGGGGGTATTGTTAGTATTCGTTGGGCCCAGCCCAGTCCGTTAGACACACAGAGGGGGGTGGGAAATGGAGAAGCTGGATGTGCGAATTGCCAAAACGATTGGGCCCGGCCCAGTCCAAACTCATTCCAACCACTTTCCCTTTCCTTCTCATTTCGTTCAGAAAACCCTAGAGGCTTCTTGCTCCTTGCGCCGTCACCACCTTCCTCTACCTCAGTCTAATTTTGTTTGCTTCTCCCTCCCAGACACTCCCTCTCACAATTCTTTCTCAACCTCTATCTCAGCTTCGTTTTCAACCTGGGAGATTTGGGATCGGATGAAGATCGTATGTTGATGAAGATCTTGGACGGTAGTTTCAGGAAGATTTTATTGAAGGTGCAAGCTCGTATGAAGGTTGTCGAGGAATGTTCTTGTAGATCGCGGACGAAATTCTTGGAATCCTCTGGAAAAGTTGAAGAAACGACGAAGATTCAAACGAATCTTGATGGAACGATCTAGGAAATGGAAGAAGGCTTGACGAACACGATCGATCTTGGATGAAGATTTTTGAACATTCTTGCATAGATCTTGAAGGAAACGTAACGTTCGCGAAGAAGATCTAGAGATAACCTGACGACTTTGATGATTCCTGGATGTTGAAGATCTGGAAGAAGAACCTTGAACGTTGCTGGGAGTTTCTTGAAGGTAATAGATATCTTGATGAATATTGGTGTTTCTAGAAGTTTCAGATGCGTATCCTGATGAAGTTTCTGGTGAACGCATGCATTTGCCGGCAGAGAAGATGAAGATTCCGGCGGAGTTCTTGGAGATTGACAGATGATGAACGATTTTCTGGAAAATCTGGATCGGAGAAGACGAAGATCATGCTGGTGGGATGAGTTTTCTGATGACTTTGCAGTTTCCGGCGGTTTTGGCGGTGGTCGGAATTGGTTGGGAGGTAGTCAGAGGTTGTTGCATGGCCGACCAATGGAGAGCTCCGGTGAAGGCTAGGTGTCACAATGCATGCAGTGTTGGGTGGAGGTAGAGACACGTGGGGAGAGGGAGAGGGACGGAGTGACACGCGGAAGGTTGTGTGGCAGCAGGAGAGAGAATGGGCTGAAAACGTGGCAGAGTGAGGGTGATGGAGAAAATGAGGTGGCCCCTGTTGGATTTACACGCGTGTCCTTATTTATATGACATGTGGCAAATTGGACTCTGGGCCTCCACATTGAACTGGCCCACGAAAAGTGAAACTAATTGGACTCAAATGGACTAATGATGATTAAAAGCTGATTGATTAAAAACTGATGAACATGAATTAATGGATTAAAGGCTAATGAATGATTAATATGGATTAAAAAGACTAAACCCTAATTAAATGCTAATTGAATTAAAACTAATGCACACTGATTAATAAAATGAAAATGATTAACTGCTAATGAACTCTACCTAATTACAATCTATCAAACCATTTAATATCTATTTAACAAATATTAATAAAACTAACTATTATATTCTAAAATGCTATTAAAAAAACCTATTCAATTAATATTCTAAAAGGTTTAAAATCTATTAACTTCTACAAATACCTATTATCTATTAAAAAGAAATATATTCTAAAAAACTATCTATTATCTTCTATATGAAAAATCTATTTATCTAAAACTAATAAGCTATTTTAATATCTAACATAAAATCTATACTAATAAAATAAAAGACTATTTAAATTTGTATATTCTAAAGAGTCTATAACAATATTAATTTCTAGTAATTCCTATTAATATCTATTAAAAAAATCTATATTGAAATCTTATAACAATCTATAAAATCTATATTAAAATCTATTAAAGCTCCATTAAAGTTTGATAAAAGCTAATAACATCTATAAAATTCCTAATAATTCCCGAAGGAACAAAAACAATACAAAACGACAAATAAGACCGCGAGAGCGCAACGGACCAACCGGTAAAAATAAACGGACACCGAAATATCCCAAAAAACGACAGCGAAAGCTGAAAACACCAGGAAGAGCACAACTTCTCAAAAATACGATTCTACCTATCTGAACTGATTAAGAATACCTGAAATGCGAGAAGAGGGCTGTGATCCCGATAAAATCAATATAACTGGAAAAATGCACTGCATGCGATACGCGACTGCGAATGCAAAAATGCGTCGAAACATGAACCAGATGCGAGAATTGGTTGGCCAAATTTTGGGGTGCAACAGCTGCCCCTATTCAAGCGACTTGGACCTGAAGGGTTGAAAGGCGAACGACTTTCGAGCATTCAAAGGTAGAAGGCGGTTGAATACTAAAGAAACCCAAAAATTTGCCAACCGCAGAGATAAACTTCAAAACTGCTTGGGGAACGAAATCCAGAACCGAATCCATTCGTCACGGCAACAAACTGATCAATCATCTGATAAAGAAACTGACTTTAGCACCAGTTACCTGTGTGACACCACAGATAACAAATCTGAGGATTGGATCAACATGCACTTGATCCTCTCACATTGTCAAAAGATAGACAGGAAGAAAACTTGCTCACAACGCCTAAAGATAGACGGAGAAAATCATCCCGAAGGAACACCATAACCCATACTCACATTGTCTAAGGATAGACGGAAAGACACCCTGAAGGAAAAATCCGATACTCACATCGTCTAAGGATAGACGGAAAGACACCCTCCCGAAGGAAAAATCCAATACTCACATCGTCTAAGGATAGATGGAAAGACACCCATCCCGAAGGAAAACCCAATACTCACACCGTTTAAGGATAGACGGAAAGACACCCTGAAGGAAAAATCCGATACTCACATCGTCTAAGGATAGACGGAAAGACACCCATCCCGAAGGAAAACCCAATACTCACATCGTCTAAGGATAGACGGAAAGACACCCTAATCCATACTCACATCGTCTAGAGATAGACGGGAAGACACCCATCCCGAAGGAAAACCCAATACTCACATCGTCTAAGGATAGACGGGAAGACACCCAAATCCATACTCACATCGTCTAAAGATAGACGGGAAGACACCCATACGCACTTCAACACCACCCATCAAATTTCAGAATCCTTTCGTCTACAGGAATTGATGGAAAGAACAATATCCTTAAAGGGGCCACATCATCAGTAAGGACCGACGGGAAGAAAACCACCTTCAAAGAGCCATGTCGTCAATAAGAATCGACAACTAGGAAAACTGAACATTCTTCAAAGAGCCTCGACGTCAATAAGGATCGACGATCAGGGAAAACCCCTCTTGCAATGTCATCTCATCCAATAAACAGAAAGAAAGCCAATATCCGAAAGATCACCTTGAAACCTCTCAACGTCTAAAGATAGACGGAGAAAACTCGCTGGGGAGACACACCATCAATATGAACTGACGATAAGAAACCCGCTGAAAAATCGCCTGCTCACAACGTCTAAATATAGATGGAGAAAATCATATCCGAATCTCGCATCGTCTAATGATAGACGAGAGAAAACCACTTGCTAAAGAAACACATCTTGAAACCCGCTGAAAAACCATCTGAAACTTCACCTCGTCTAAAGATAGACGGAAAGAACACCATACCCGAACTCAAGACGTCTAATGATAGACGGAGAAAACCACTTGCTAGAGAAACACATCGTCAATATGAATTGACGGGAAGAAAAGTCTGTCGATATCAGATGACTGATTGATCAAAGCATAACTGTCGTACGATCTGAAATACGAATAAACCGATGAACTGTCTGAACACCACTACTGGATCAATACCCCTGAACTGGTTGCAGAGTGATTCACGTGCCTCGGAAGGCTGATAGAAAAATTGGCTTATGCTTCGTACGCATATGCGTATGTTTGAATTTTTCTATGGCGTAATGCTCCATATAGGATGGAAATGCTACGCATTTGAGGATGAAATGCAAGTATGATGCAAATATGATGATATATGCAATATGCAAATGCAGGCTCGGGCTGCTGGAGAAAGCTGGATACAACAGAACCGCTTCAGCAAAATAAATGCTGAAGACGAAGCCAACTCCGCTGAGGATAACCGAATGTCACATAATTATTCCAGCAAAATAAATGCTGGAAAGATGAAACCAACTCCGCTGGGGAAAAACAGATGTGCAAAGTATGATTGGACTTCTCTGGGGATAGCTTAACCGTGCCAATGAAACTTGGACTTTCGCTGGGGAAAACAGACGGAGTCTTCCTGCGTACCAATGAAGATTGGATTTTGAAATAATGTGCCAACACGGATTGGCCCCACAACAATTGCCAATATGGATTGGGCTTTAGGAATGGCGCGCCAATATGAATCGGGCTTCCTGAAAATTACCAATAAGGATTGGACTTTAGGCTATCCGCGATGGGTTAGGTACCATTGACGCTGGAAAACACTTCGTCTAAATTCACAGTTTTCTGGTTGAAAGGTCAAAGGACGGTAACACGACTTCCCGACATTCGTCTCACACTTGAAAATTGGTTGAATCTGCTCGAATAGCTCTGAGTAACTCTGGTGATACGGAGAAGAACAATTCCTTCGCTCCTGATATGCTCCAGCCTATGGGATCTCTGTGGGGATACTCCTCAAAAGGAAATCTGAAATCTGTACTCTGATGATCTGATATGAACTGCCCCAGCATTCTGAACCTCGGAGATATACTTCAAATCAAATGCCCCTCGAATAAAGAATAACTTCTGCGCTCCGAGGACGGTCTGCCCCTGTCTGTAATGACTGTGCTCTAGTCTGACTCTTGGGAAAATCCATTCTGAACAGAAAGCAACTTGCTATGAGATGACCTCAAGATGACTTGCCCCGGTATCTGTGCAATGAAAAGATTCATCCTCAATTAACCAATTCCCAACCTGGTTGGTTTCACTATCTCTAAAGTGACTTGCCCCTTGAATGAGCGTAGAAGCGACTTAACCCGATCTGATCGCACACTGGAAAGACCTGTCCTCAAATCACAGCATTCTGGATGATTTCCCCTGACTGGGTCTCGAGAAGATTCACTTCTGATCGACTGCTTCTCAAACAAACTGTCCCATAATTAACTGATACTTCGGGGCTTGTCCCCATACCAACTGATTCCGAACTCACTGGAAGTCAATGCCCCTGATTCATAGGGTTTCTCAACATTCACAGTTCTGATCCAGACCGCTGAATTATTCAGTCCTGTTTGATTATTCCCTGTTGGAATTTCCTTCATGTCAACTACTGACCTGCAAGTAAAGTTGTCTATTTATGAATGGTAATCTTAATGCAGTATTCATGCAGATTTTTTTGAAAAAAAAATGCATTGTCACTCATTTACGTGTCATGATAGTGAGTGAAGAATGAACCATACAGTTCAAGCATGATGCGGATTTGATTAGTGAAAAGAAACACAACAAGGATGTGATTAGCAAATCATGAAGGAGTCAGGTTACTCAACCTTATCGTAATGCGCTTTCAGAATAAACCCTGCCTCAATTAGGTCTTTTAAGGGTTGTATCGTGGTCGGATTCACGGTTCGTGAAGCAAAGGACATTAGGCTCAAATTATAATTTGTACCCACCCCTTCTACGTGATGACCTCCAATCCTAAGTCCAGTTAACCTGACACAAGCGCTCGCCTCTTCGAGAGGTATGTTGAATGGTAAGATCCACAGTTAAGGAACTCACAAGAATTTCGGAGTGACAGTTACTCCTTTTCGTCTTCGGTGCCTGTATACACGACTTTGTGACTTCACTGGGGATTTTTCTATTGATATCCTTTCTTTTTCATTCTTTTGATTCCCTAATTTTTGCCTGGACTGACTCCTTTTGAGTTCTTTTCGATTTTTGAAGTCCAGCGGGATGCCCCGATTTTTACCTAAGTATTAGCTTTCCAGCTTTTTCTTTTCTTTTTATTAGCGGGCTTTCTTTTTCTTTCTTTTGGAACAAAGTCGTGTGACACTGGTTGTCTTGATTGCTCCGAAAGGTTTATAACTGTCTCACTCCTGATTGGTGAGGTTTAACCACTGTGGTTGACGAGGTACGACCTCTTGAGAGGCATAAACCGTAATTGGTCCTCGAAAGACAACACTCCTCTGTAAGACTTGAATGCTCGGTCAAGCTAACTGACAACTACCCTGCCCCGGGTTAAGATGTGAGGGTTTAAAAGTCCGAAAAAACTCTTACTTCCTGGCTCGAAGTGGTTAACAAGGGACTAACTCCTTATATCTCCAGTGTTTGGGGGATTTGAAACAATGCCTTATACGTCATCGGCAAGGTTTTATTTGAAAGCATACGATCATCGGTTATGAGCTTAGTTTCGTCATCCTCCCTCCAATCTTTGCTAATCACAGTGACAAAGTGGAGTGAATAAAATGCAAGTGTCAGTGCAATGCAATAAATGAGCGACAGCGACATGATTAATTCAAAAAAATGCATAGTTACTTTATTATTATTACCATTCAAAACAAACAACGTTTAAAAGCAAGTAGTAACTAATAGAAAAGAAACTACAAATACAAATGATAAAGAGTCCGAGAACTGCCACTGCTGAGGACGTCTGCCTGTCTGGACCACTGGCTTCTTGAAAAGGACCCTATGAATTTACGAGCTTAGACAGGTGAGAGGCTGGCATGAACAAATAGAATTCCTTCTCGAAAGGAAATGTACTCTTTGTCGATCAATTGTTGCACTTTTGCCTGAAAAGCTTTGCAATCTTCGGTTGCATGCCCCGGGGATCCGCCATGGTAACCACACTGAGCGCGGGGATTGTACCCAAGAGGGTAAGGTTTTGGCACAGGCTTAAGAGCTTTAGGTTCCACCAAAGAATTATGGATCAAAGTTGGCAGCATAGGCACTGGGTGGGAAGGAGCATTCCTTCGTTCCAAGTTGTTACGAGGCTTGTTCTGATTCGGACGCTGATTCTGACAACCTTGGCCACGAGCTTGTTGATTAGCGAGAGGAGCGACATAACGTTCCTGACATTATGCCTTAGGCACAATTGTCCGTCCAGAATAACGAAACGCAGAAGATACCGACCGCTGAGAATAGGAAGAACCAACAGATTTCACCGACTCCTCTCGAGAATACCCAACATCTGTCATGATTGCATCGATCACAATTCCTTCTTCAGTTTGGAAGCTACAGAGGGATTCAGTTTCACTAGCCTGACTGCTTGGAACATTCTGAATTCTTCCAATTTTTACGCCATGCTCAATGCGTTCTCCTGATCTGACCAATTTAAAGAAATTTGGCGCGTTTCCAAGCACTCTCTCAAAGTACGGGCTTTGCAAGGAGTCTACAAACAAGCCTGCTAACCTTCGGTCAAGGATCGGTGTTGTTACTCTGGAAGCAAAACCTCTCCATCTCTGAGCATACTTTCTGAAAGGTTCATTGGTCCCCATGGACAAAGATTACAACTGCATGCGAAAGGGAGCTATGTCCATATTGTAATCATACCGCTTCAGGAAAGCTCTGGCTAAATCCACCCATGATCGAATCTGATCTTTCTCTAACTGCATATACCAACGTAGAGATGCCCCAATCAAACTGACCTGAAAACAGTAAATCATCAACTTGTCGTCATGCACAAAAGAAGTCATCTTCTTGCAGAACATCACCAAATGTAGCCTCGGGCAACTATCTCCCTTGTACTTTTCAAACTTCGACTCTCTGAAATTAGGAGGCAACACTAGGTCAGAAACCAAACACATATCTGAAGCATTGAGACCAACATCGTTTTTAACTTCCAAGGCTTTGACTTGCTCCTCCAATGCGTGCAACCTCTTAGCATGCACAAGAGCTAATGGATTCTCAGTCCTTACTATCAGAACTTCTCTTCGGGAAATCAACCCAGTAGGAGTGGCATTACGGTAATTTGCAGCATCAGACGAAGAAGAACATTCACTTTGGATGACAAACTGTTGGTGTAGATCTTGGCCTCTAACAGAAGTCGGCACCTGTTGAGCTGCAGTAAGATTGTTCACTTGCGGGAGGTCTTCATCAGGCATGAAATCATACAGAGGATTGGTCGTCACAATAAAGCCTGACAGGGCATCACCACTCTGGAAGTCGTCCCCTGACATAACTGCCAACAACTTTCAACTGACGTCGCTGCTTGATTCTGCTTGATCTATTTTAACCCCTTGGTCGTCTTCTAACAATCAACACTCGCCTCGAACAAATCCCCCGAGAATCACCCTCTGAATCAAAACAAAGGCAGGATAAGAGCTCTGGCCAGTTGGAGAAATGTTATGCAAAATGATGCAAAGATGCTTATGCAAATGCAATGCGGGATGCAGCAAACACAGGATCACAGCCCCACAACACGCTCTGAACACTGTTGTACTGCCGACTGAGATAATCACTTTGAAGAGAACACCAAGATAACGGGTAGGCCGGAAGTCAAGTTTCCTGCAAAAACCCTCCCACTCACGGGTATGGACCTAAATCTGGCAAGGTACGACATCCTATGCGGTCGTCAGCGTCACAGACTTTCAAGATTGATGATACGATACCCAGAAGGTGTGGCATCATCAAATCCTGAAGAGGCCTCACTTAGCCAACTTCCAAATGATCGGTCCCCGGAGTCGACAATCCAACTAACCAACATCCCACACAACCCAAAGGGTTGAACCAGAAGTCAACCAGAAGAACCTCATCCGAGCGTAGATTTCGCGGGAAACTAGTACATGCAAAGCATGCACGCCCCCACTACTTTCTACTCTAAGTCTAAGGTGCACTCAAGCCTGGGTCTGGCTTCTCACTCAAAGGAACATCCCCCACCCAACAACACAACAGCAACAGATAATAGCAAAGTAAAATAAACACCCAATAGACAAGCAAACAAGCGCTAGGATTGACTATCTTAGGGGACGTTGGATCCCACATGCGTGGGGAACTATCGCAGTCCCCAGCAGAGTCGCCAGCTGTCGCTACTGCGAAAATCGGCGCCGGCTAGACAGAAGAGTCGCCACCGTGCGTTATTTATCCCAAAGGAGGGAAATGGAACGCTCAGAGAAAACCTAACGAAAAAGGGAAAGGTATGGTCATCGCAACCAAAACCTGGATTCGGGAGTCTGTTACACAAGGGGAAGGTATTAGCACCCCTCACGTCCATCGTACTTGATGGGATCCACGCTTGCTTGTTTGTCTAAAGGATGCAAAAACAATCTATCTAAGGCTGCTAAATCTAAACGGAAGGAAACTGACTCGATAGAGCGTCGCGCTCTATGCCTACGTATTCTCAAGAGAGAAAGTCAGAGTCATCGTAGTTCGGGAAACTACGGGGGAGGTTGCTCGCCAAGACATCGCGTCTTGTGCCTACGTACTCTCAACAAGTATGAGAGATCAGAGCGGCCGTAGTTCGGCTACTTTCGGGACCACAACTCAAATCTCGTTTTATTAACATTTGGAAAGAGGTTACAATGATTGAATACAGGAAAAGTAAACTCCTAAAAGCTATCCTATTATCATGAGAAATCAAAATGGAAAATAGTCCCCTAACAAGTGGACTTGTAAAACTATCTCTAAAAAGTATAAAATAATTTCTGTGAAGAAAAATATATCCTAAATTCTCTACAAGGAAAATACGCTAAATTCCTAAAGAAATTAAATTCCTAAATCCTCTTAAAAGGAAATACAACCAAAACTAAATTCTAAAATATTCTAAACAATACTAAAGAAAATTCCCTAAAAGAAATATTATTTACATCTATCTCTATTCATATTTCTCTATTTATTCACATATTCTTTTTCAATATTTCTTTTCACTATTTCTTTTCATATTTCCTTCTCACGATTTTTCAATATTCTTTTCACATATTTCTTTTCTTCATCTTTCTTTTCCACTATTTCTTTTTAATATTCTTTTTCCAATATTCTTTTATACTTTCTATATAAAAAAAAACTAAACAAATGAATGTAAAAGAAAATAAAGGGAAAAAATAAAAGGGGAAGGGGGTACACATGAGTACAGGGGGGTACGGTAAAAAACAAATAAAACAGCAATAGGGCCCAGCCCATTAACTGCAAAAAAAAAAACGGAGAAGGGGTGTGGTAAGTGAAGCAGGGGGTATTGATAGTATTCGCTGGGCCCAGCCTAGTCCGTTAGACACACAGAGGGGGGTGGGAAACGGAGAAGCTGGATGTGCGAATTACCAAAACGATTGGGCCCGGCCCAGTCCAAACTCGTTCCAACCACTTTCCCTTTCCTTCTCATTTCGTTCAGAAAACCCTAGAGGCTTCTTGCTCCTTGCGCCGTCACCACCTTCCTCTACCTCAGTCTAATTTCGTTTGCTTCTCCCTCCTAGACACTCCCTCTCACAATTCTTTCTCAACCTCTATCTCAGCTTCATTTTCAACCTGGGAGATTTGGGATCGGATGAAGATCATATGTTGATAAAGATCTTGGACGGTATTTTCAGGAAGATTTTATTGAAGGTGCAAGCTCGTATGAAGGTTGTCGAGGAATGTTCTTGGAGATCACGGACGAAATTCTTGGAATCCTCTGGAAAAGTTGAAGAAACGACGAAGGTTCAAACGAATCTTGATGGAACGATCTGAGAAATGGAAGAAGGATTGACAAACACGATCAATCTTGGATGAAGATTTTTGAACATTCTTGCATAGATCTTGAAGGAAACGTAACATTCGCGAAGAAGATCTAGAGATAACCTGACGACTTTGATGATTCCTGGATGTTGAAGATCTGGAAGAAGAACCTTGAACGTTGCTGGGAGTTTCTTGAAGGTAATAGATATCTTGATGAATATTGGTGTTTCTGGAAGTTCCAGATGCGTATCCTGATGAAGTTTTTGGTGAACGCATGCATTTGCCGGCAGAGAAGATGAAGATTCCGGCGGAGTTCTTGGAGATTGACAGATGATGAACGATTTTCTGGAAAATCTGGATCGGAGAAGACGAAGATCATGCTGGTGGGATGAGTTTTCTGATGACTTTGCAGTTTCCGGCGGTTTTGGCGGTGGTCGGAATTGGTTGGGAGGTAGTCAGAGGTTGTTGCATGGTCGGCCAGTGGAGAGCTCCGGTGAAGGCTAGGTGTCACAACGCATGCAGAGTTGGGTGGAGGTAGAGACACGTGGGGAGAGGGAGAGGGACGGAGTGACACGCGGAAGGTTGTGTGGCAGCAGGAGAGAGAATGGGCTGAAAACGTGGCAGAGTGAGGGTGATGGAGAAAATGAGGTGGCCCCTGTTGGATTTACACGCGTGGCCTTATTTATATGACATGTGGCAAATTGGACTCTGGGCCTCCACATTGAACTGGCCCACGAAAAGTGAAACTAATTGGACTCAAATGGACTAATGATGATTAAAAGCTGATTGATTAAAAACTGATGAACATGAATTAATGGATTAAAGGCTAATGAATGATTAATATGGATTAAAAAGACTAAACCCTAATTAAATGCTAAGACACAAGAAATGGGCAAAGGAACCAAGAAAGAAAGCAAACAAACAGCAAGTTCGCTAGGCGAAGATGCAGCGTGGGAGTAGCGAGCATTCGCTAGGCGAAGGCGCAGCGAGTCTCCAGCGAACACTTACAGTGGCAAAATGCTGTCATTTTCGCGTAGCGAACAGGTAGCAAGCAGGTAGCGAACGTTCGCTAGCAGCTCGCCTAGCGAGCAGGTAGCGAAAGAGCCCAGAATTGAACAGATCTGAAAGTGCCAAAAGTTCCCGTTCGCTAGCTGTTCGCTAGCTTTTCGCCTAGCGAACGTGACAGAACCAAAACATGTATTTAAGTCATTTTCTTGTATTTTTAGGTTATAACTCCATTTTTGGAAGAAAACTTAAGATTGTAACATTTTGGAACATCAGAACTCATCTCTCTTCATTTCTTGAGAGAGAGAAACACAAAACCCTAAGAGGGAGGAGGTAAGATCTTCGATCTCTTGTTGGGGTTTGGATTGTAATCTTTTGATACCTTATGTATTTCATCTAATTTATGTTTGTGAACTAGTTTTGATTCTCTATTGATTGATTATCTTTGGTTGCTTGTATGTGGGTCTTGACAAAACCTTTTCACATCTTTGATCTCAGATTTTCTTCTATCAATGAACAAACTTTTGACATGGTTTTGAAGTTGATATTCATTGTATCTTCTATGGTGTTGTGTTGATTAAGTAGCATGGGTAGCATGGGTAGGATCGATATGATATTGTGTGGGTATGTGATAATAGTGATGAAGAACGATGTTCACCGACATTTGGCGGATTAGATGAATACATGTAAAAAGGGTTAAGCGTGTGTACGTATTCTGATCATTGTGTTTATTGCAAAACAATTGTTTATCTGATACGGGTTTCATTCTTGTTTACCTGTTAATCTTTGATTTGAATCGTGATAGAGATATACTTTTCGGATCTGGAACTAGGATGATTACCTGTTAGGTCCTAATTGCTAGAGATAGTTTTAGACTTAGCATTTGTGTTAGTATCGATTCTTAATGCTCTGTGTTGTCGAGTTGTGAGAGATCAACAATGAGACGATACGGTTATTTTCTCGACGTTGCGTTAGAGATAAGCTCTGTCGTGAGTGATACGTGAGGATATTAGACGAATGATTGCGCAGTGTTTAATTTGATCAGAAGAATGCACATGTTATCAATTGATGAAATCCAATCCCAACAAGGCTTCGTTAATATTTCAGTCTTTATTTTATATTTTTTGTTTTTATTTATGGTTCTTTGAACCTCTTTAACCAAACCTTTTGAGCAAGAAGCTTGGAAATATGGAAACCATTGAACGGCGTTCAAGTTGCACTAATCCCTGTGGAGACGACAAAACTGGGTTACTTAATATTTTTTGCTTGCTGCTCTACCGCATCAACAAAATGGCGCCGTTGCCGGGGATTGGTGTTGAGATTTTGAAGTGCATTGCAACGGTTCTATGTTTTTAAGCTTTGTATATTTTGTATATATTTGTTCCTTTTTATGTTTTTTCTAGTGTGTTCAGGAATGACGAAAACTCCTTCTAGAGTGGTTGCTATCGGTATAAAAGCATTCAATGAAGCTTCGACCGGGTTTGGATAGCAATGATAGTATGAAACAAGTGAATGTTGTCAAGGTACATGGTTTCCTTCATTTAGAATTTTA
Organism: Lathyrus sativus; assembly: GCA_963859935.3. NCBI lineage: Eukaryota > Viridiplantae > Streptophyta > Magnoliopsida > Fabales > Fabaceae > Lathyrus > Lathyrus sativus. Next base: position 23,433,951 of record OZ012737.1, read on the forward strand.
GAATGCTTAAGAACTTAAGTCTTTGTGCAAATGAAATTTGTTCTTTTGGCAACTTATTTGAATGATTGTTTCACTTAGGACCAAAAACCACAATTTGTGAGAAAGCTTCCATTGTTTACTAAATGCTGGATTTCTGATAAACTTTGTTGATTCGTATGATTCATGCTTTATCTTTGTATCATTATGAATTTGTGGAAGCATTAGAAATGATCAAGGCACTTGTTTATACTGAGCACAACTATGTCCAAATGCAACTTACCCGTGAGTAGAGAGAATTCGTTAACCCCTTTGAGCCTAAACAATGTGAATCTCATTCTTAATTTTGTGAGATTTTAAAATTTTTCTTGAACCCTTGAATTTGTTTTAATTGCATTCTTTGCCATAAAAAGCTAAGAGCATTCACTTGAGGGTTGAGTAAAAGTTAAGTTGGGGCGAATGAAAAAGGAAGATAGTAAGTTGTTACAATTTTTGAAAAATTCAAGCAAGCATTAAAAAAATTGTTATGTGAAAATGAAAAAAAAATATGATAAAAAGAATGCTTGCTTGGAAAAGAAAAATAGTGAAAGAATAAGTTGTGAAATAAAGTTGGGAAGGTTTGCAATTAAGAAATGAATGAAATGAAGTTGAGATATGTAAATAACGTGTACGGTGAGTGCCTCTTTTGCATCGGCAATTTCGTTTCCATGGCCTTAGAAATGTCCCTTGTTTGTAAATCCGACCAAGCTACAACCTCAAAGACCTTAGTGATCTTCTTGCTTCCATATTTTCATTTTTTATTGTTAGATTTTGTATGAATTGAATTGATATTGGCATTGTTTGTTAGTTGAGTGAAATTGTCCCCGCGGTTGCAAACGCGTAATTTCTTCAATCCTTATTCGAAGAGGAGAGTTAGAGTGATTCATTCATGAAAAACATAGTTGTAGGTTGATGCATGGCTTAATATTTGTTTTAAGAAGTTAGTTCTTTTGCATTGTTTGATTCTAAACATTTGAAACCATGGCTTGTTGCATCATTTGTGTTTGAGCCAATTTTATGCATTCTTGGGTGAATCTTAATCTTGAGCAAATCCTCTTGTTGCGAAATAAGAGGCATACTTTGCTTGAGGACAAGCAAAAATCTAGTTGGGGCGAGTTGTTAGATGTCAAATTTCACTTATTTGATCTATCAATTATTGGCATCTTTAACTCATTTTTGTCATAAAAGTGTTGAAAACCACTCTTGTTTTGTTTGGTTTGCAATATAGTGTGAAAATCTCTTGGTACCTTTGATTTGTGTGCTATTGTGCAGGAATTAGGCACAAAACAATTGAAAAGTAAGACACAAGAAATGGGCAAAAGAACCAAGAAAGAAAGCAAACAAACAGCAAGTCCGCTAGGCGAAGATGCAGCGAGGGAGTAGCGAGCATTCGCTAGGCGAAGGCGCAGCGAGTCTCCAGCGAACACTTACAGTGGCAAAATGCTGTCATTTTCGCGTAGCGAACAGGTAGAGAGCAGGTAGCGAACGTTCGCTAGCAGCTCGCCTAGCGAGCAGGTAGCGAACGAGCCAAGAATTGAACAGATCTGAAAGTGCCAAAAGTTCCCGTTCGCTAGCTTTTCGCCTAGCGAACGTGACAGAACCAAAACATGTATTTAAGTCATTTTCTTGTATTTTTAGGTTATAACTCCATTTTTAGGAGAAAACTTAAGATTGTAACATTTTGGAACATCAGAACTCATCTCTCTTCATTTCTTGAGAGAGAGAAACACAAAACCCTAAGAGGGAGGAGGTAAGATCTTCGATCTCTTGTTGGGGTTTGGATTGTAATCTTTTGATACCTTATGTATTTCATCCAATTTATGTTTGTGAACTAGTTTTGATTCTCTATTGATTGATTATCTTTGGTTGCTTGTATGTGGGTCTTGACAAAACCTTTTCACATCTTTGATCTCAGATTTTCTTCTATCAATGAACAAACGTTTGACATGGTTTTAAAGTTGATATTCATTGTATCTTCTATGGTGTTGTGTTGATTAAGTAGAATGGGTAGCATGGGTAGGATCGATATGATATTGTGTGGGTATGTGATAATAGTGACGAAGAACGATGTTCACCGACATTTGGCGGATTAGATGAATACATGTAAAAAGGGTTAAGCGTGTGTACGTATTCTGATCATTGTGTTTATTGCAAAACAATTGTTTATCTGATACGGGTTTCATTCTTGTTTACCTGTTAATCTTTGATTTGAATCGTGATAGAGATATACTTTTCGGATCTGGAACTAGGATGATTACCTGTTAGGTCCTAATTGCTAGAGATAGTTTTAGACTTAGCATTTGTGTTAGTATCGATTCTTAATGCTCTGTGTTGTCGAGTTGTGTGAGAGATCAACAATGAGACGATACAGTTATTTTCTCGACGTTGCGTTAGAGATAAGCTCTGTCGTGAGTGATACGTGAGGATATTAGACGAATGATTGCGCGGTGTTTAATTTGATCAGAAGAATGCACATGTTATCAATTGATGAAATCCAATCCCAACAAGGCTCCGTTAATATTTCAGTCTTTATTTTATATTTTCTGTTTTTATTTATGGTTCTTTGAACCTCTTTAACCAAACCTTTTGAGCAAGAAGCTTGGAAATATGGAAACCATTGAACGGCGTTCAAGTCGCACTAATCCCTGTGGAGACGACAAAACTGGGTTACTTAATATTTTTTGCTTGCTGCTCTACCGCATCAACAAAATGGCGCCGTTGCCGGGGATTGGTGTTGAGATTTTGAAGTGCATTGCAACGGTTCTATGTTTTTAAGCTTTGTATATTTTGTATATATTTGTTCCTTTTTATGTTTTTTCTAGTGTGTTCAGGAATGACGAAAACTCCTTCTAGAGTGGTTGCTATCGGTATAAAAGCATTCAATGAAGCTTCGACCGGGTTTGGATGGCAATGATAGTATGAAACAAGTGAATGTTGTCAAGGTACATGGTTTCCTTCATTTAGAATTTTAGAATGCTTAAGAACTTAAGTCTTTGTGCAAATGAAATTTGTTCTTTTGGCAACTTATTTGAATGATTGTTTCACTTAGGACCAAAAACCACAATTTGTGAGAAAGCTTCCATTGTTTACTAAATGCTGGATTTCTGATAAACTTTGTTGATTCGTATGATTCATGCTTTATCTTTGTATCATTATGAATTTGTGGAAGCATTAGAAATGATCAAGGCACTTGTTTATACTGAGCACAACTATGTCCAAATGCAACTTACCCGTGAGTAGAGAGAATTCGTTAACCCCTTTGAGCCTAAACAATGTGAATCTCATTCTTAATTTTGTGAGATTTTAAAAATTTTCTTGAACCCTTGAATTTGTTTTAATTGCATTCTTTGCCATAAAAAGCTAAGAGCATTCACTTGAGGGTTGAGTAAAAGTTAAGTTGGGGCGAATGAAAAAGGAAGATAGTAAGTTGTTACAATTTTTGAAAAATTCAAGCAAGCATTAAAAAAATTGTTATGTGAAAATGAAAAAAAAATATGAGAAAAAGAATGCTTGCTTGGAAAAGAAAAATAGTGAAAGAATAAGTTGTTAAATAAAGTTGGGAAGGTTTGCAATTAAGAAATGAATGAAATGAAGTTGAGATATGTAAATAACGTGTACGGTGAATGCCTCTTTTGCATCGGCAATTTCATTTCCATGGCCTTAGAAATGTCCCTTGTTTGTAAACCCGACCAAGCTACAACCTCAAAGACCTTAGTGATCTTCTTGCTTCCATATTTTCATTTTTTATTGTTAGATTTTTTATGAATTGAATTGATATTGGCATTGTTTGTTAGTTGAGTGAAATTGTCCCCGCGGTTGCAAACGCGTAATTTCTTCAATCCTTATTCGAAGAGGAGAGTTAGAGTGATTCATTCATGAAAAACATAGTTGTAGATTGATGCATGGCTTAATATTTGTTTTAAGAAGTTAGTTCTTTTGCATTGTTTGATTCTAAACATTTGAAACCATGGCTTGTTGCATCATTTGTGTTTGAGCCAATTTTATCCATTCTTGGGTGAATCTTAATCTTGAGCAAATCCTCTTGTTGCGAAATAAGAGGCATACTTTGCTTGAGGACAAGCAAAAAGCTAGTTGGGGCGAGTTGTTAGATGTCAAATTTCACTTATTTGATCTATCAATTATTGGCATCTTTAACTCATTTTTGTCATAAAAGTGTTGAAAACCACTCTTATTTTGTTTGGTTTGCAATATAGTGTGAAAATCTCTTGGTACCTTTGATTTGTGTGCTATTGTGCAGGAATTAGGCACAAAACAATTGAAAAGTAAGACACAAGAAATGGGCAAAGGAACCAAGAAAGAAAGCAAACAAACAGCAAGTTCGCTAGGCGAAGATGCAGCGAGGGAGTAGCGAGCATTCGCTAGGCGAAGGCGCAGCGAGTCTCCAGCAAACACTTACAGTGGCAAAATGCTGTCATTTTCGCGTAGCGAACAGGTAGCGAGCAGGTAGCGAACGTTCGCTAGCAGCTCGCCTAGCGAGCAGGTAGCGAACGAGCCCAGAATTGAACAGATCTGAAAGTGCCAAAAGTTCCCGTTCGCTAGCTGTTCGCTAGCTTTTCTCCTAGCGAACGTGACAGAACCAAAACATGTATTTAAGTCATTTTCTTGTATTTTTAGGTTATAACTCCATTTTTGGGAGAAAACTTAAGATTGTAACATTTTGGAACATCAGAACTCATCTCTCTTCATTTCTTGAGAGAGAGAAACACAAAACCCTAAGAGGGAGGAGGTAAGATCTTCGATCTCTTGTTGGGGTTTGGATTGTAATCTTTTGATACCTTATGTATTTCATCTAATTTATGTTTGTGAACTAGTTTTGATTCTCTATTGATTGATTATCTTTGGTTGCTTGTATGTGGGTCTTGACAAAACCTTTTCACATCTTTGATCTCAGATTTTCTTCTATCAATGAACAAACTTTTGACATGGTTTTGAAGTTGATATTCATTGTATCTTCTATGGTGTTGTGTTGATTAAGTAGCATGGGTAGCATGGGTAGGATCGATATGATATTGTGTGGGTATGTGATAATAGTGACGAAGAACGATGTTCACCGACATTTGGCGGATTAGATGAATACATGTAAAAAGGGTTAAGCGTGTGTACGTATTCTGATCATTGTGTTTATTGCAAAACAATTGTTTATCTGATACGGGTTTCATTCTTGTTTACCTGTTAATCTTTGATTTGAATCGTGATGGAGATATACTTTTCGGATCTGGAACTAGGATGATTACCTGTTAGGTCCTAATTGCTAGAGATAGTTTTAGACTTAGCATTTGTGTTAGTATCGATTCTTAATGCTCTGTGTTGTCGAGTTGTGTGAGAGATCAACAATGAGACGATACGATTATTTTCTCGACGTTGCGTTAGAGATAAGCTCTGTCGTGAGTGATACGTGAGGATATTAGACGAATGATTGCGCGGTGTTTAATTTGATCAGAAGAATGCACATGTTATCAATTGATGAAATCCAATCCCAACAAGGCTCCGTTAATATTTCAGTCTTTATTTTATATTTTCTGTTTTGATTTATGGTTCTTTGAACCTCTTTAACCAAACCTTTTGAGCAAGAAGCTTGGAAATATGGAAACCATTGAACGGCGTTCAAGTCGCACTAATCCCTGTGGAGACGACAAAACTGGGTTACTTAATATTTTTTGCTTGCTGCTCTACCGCATCAACAAAATGGCGCCGTTGCCGGGGATTGGTGTTGAGATTTTGAAGTGCATTGCAACGGTTCTATGTTTTTAAGCTTTGTATATTTTGTATATATTTGTTCCTTTTTATGTTTTTTCTAGTGTGTTCAGGAATGACGAAAACTCCTTCTAGAGTGGTTGCTATCGGTATAAAAGCATTCAATGAAGCTTCGACCGGGTTTGGATGGCAATGATAGTATGAAACAAGTGAATGTTGTCAAGGTACATGGTTTCCTTCATTTAGAATTTTAGAATGCTTAAGAACTTAAGTCTTTGTGCAAATGAAATTTGTTCTTTTGGCAACTTATTTGAATGATTGTTTCACTTAGGACCAAAAACCACAATTTGTGAGAAAGCTTCCATTGTTTACTAAATGCTGGATTTCTGATAAACTTTGTTGATTCGTATGATTCATGCTTTATCTTTGTATCATTATGAATTTGTGGAAGCATTAGAAATGATCAAGGCACTTGTTTATACTGAGCACAACTATGTCCAAATGCAACTTACCCGTGAGTAGAGAGAATTCGTTAACCCCTTTGAGCCTAAACAATGTGAATCTCATTCTTAATTTTGTGAGATTTTAAAATTTTTCTTGAACCCTTGAATTTGTTTTAATTGCATTCTTTGCCATAAAAAGCTAAGAGCATTCACTTGAGGGTTGAGTAAAAGTTAAGTTGGGGCGAATGAAAAAGGAAGATAGTAAGTTGTTACAATTTTTGAAAAATTCAAGCAAGCATTAAAAAAATTGTTATGTGAAAATGAAAAAAAAAATGAGAAAAAGAATGCTTGCTTGGAAAAGAAAAATAGTGAAAGAATAAGTTGTGAAATAAAGTTGGGAAGGTTTGCAATTAAGAAATGAATGAAATGAAGTTGAGATATGTAAATAACGTGTACGGTGAATGCCTCTTTTGCATCGGCAATTTCGTTTCCATGGCCTTAGAAATATCCCTTGTTTGTAAACCCGACCAAGCTACAACCTCAAAGACCTTAGTGATCTTCTTGCTTCCATATTTTCATTTTTTATTGTTAGATTTTGTATGAATTGAATTGATATTGGCATTGTTTGTTAGTTGAGTGAAATTGTCCCCGCGGTTGCAAACGCGTAATTTCATCAATCCTTATTCGAAGAGGAGAGTTAGAGTGATTCATTCAAAAAAAACATAGTTGTAGATTGATGCATGGCTTAATATTTGTTTTAAGAAGTTAGTTCTTTTGCATTGTTTGATTCTAAACATTTGAAACCATGGCTTGTTGCATCATTTGTGTTTGAGCCAATTTTATCCATTCTTGGGTGAATCTTAATCTTGAGCAAATCCTCTTGTTGCGAAATAAGAGGCATACTTTGCTTGAGGACAAGCAAAAAGCTAGTTGGGGCGAGTTGTTAGATGTCAAATTTCACTTATTTGATCTATCAATTATTGGCATCTTTAACTCATTTTTGTCATAAAAGTGTTGAAAACCACTCTTGTTTTGTTTGGTTTGCAATATAGTGTGAAAATCTCTTGGTACCTTTGATTTGTGTGCTATTGTGCAGGAATTAGGCACAAAACAATTGAAAAGTAAGACACAAGAAATGGGAAAAGGAACCAAGAAAGAAAGCAAACAAACAGCAAGTTCGCTAGGCGAAGATGCAGCGAGGGAGTAGCGAGCATTCGCTAGGCGAAGGCGCAGCGAGTCTCCAGCGAACACTTACAGTGGCAAAATGCTGTCATTTTCGCGTAGCGAACAGGTAGCGAGCAGGTAGCGAACGAGCCCAGAATTGAACAGATCTGAAAGTGCCAAAAGTTCCCGTTTGCTAGCTGTTCGCTAGCTTTTCGCCTAGCGAACGTGACAGAACCAAAACATGTATTTAAGTCATTTTCTTGTATTTTTAGGTTATAACTCCATTTTTGGGAGAAAACTTAAGATTGTAACATTTTGGAACATCAGAACTCATCTCTCTTCATTTCTTGAGAGAGAGAAACACAAAACCCTAAGAGGGAGGAGGTAAGATCTTCTATCTCTTGTTGGGGTTTGGATTGTAATCTTTTGATACCTTATGTATTTCATCTAATTTATGTTTGTGAACTAATTTTGATTCTCTTTTGATTGATTATCTTTGGTTGCTTGTATGTGGGTCTTGACAAAACCTTTTCACATCTTTGATCTCAGATTTTCTTCTATCAATGAACAAACTTTTGACATGGTTTTGAAGTTGATATTCATTGTATCTTCTATGGTGTTGTGTTGATTAAGTAGCATGGGTAGCATGGGTAGGATCGATATGATATTGTGTGGGTATGTGATAATATTGATGAAGAACGATGTTCACCGACATTTGGCGGATTAGATGAATACATGTAAAAAGGGTTAAGCGTGTGTACGTATTCTGATCATTGTGTTTATTGCAAAACAATTGTTTATCTGATACGGGTTTCATTCTTGTTTACCTGTTAATCTTTGATTTGAATCGTGATAGAGATATACTTTTCGGATCTGGAACTAGGATGATTACCTGTTAGGTCCTAATTGCTAGAGATAGTTTTAGACTTAGCATTTGTGTTAGTATCGATTCTTAATGCTCTGTGTTGTCGAGTTGTGTGAGAGATCAACAATGAGACGATACAGTTATTTTCTCGACGTTGCGTTAGAGATAAGCTTTGTCGTGAGTGATACGTGAGGATATTAGACGAATTATTGCGCGGTGTTTAATTTGATCAGAAGAATGCACATGTTATCAATTGATGAAATCCAATCCCAACAAGGCTCCGTTAATATTTCAGTCGTTATTTTATATTTTCTGTTTTTATTTATGGTTCTTTGAACCTCTTTAACCAAACCTTTTGAGCAAGAAGCTTGGAAATATGGAAACCATTAAACGGCGTTCAAGTCGCACTAATCCTTGTGGAGACGACAAAACTGGATTACTTAATATTTTTTGCTTGCTGCACTACCGCATCAACAAAATGGCGCTGTTGCCGGGGATTGGTGTTGAGATTTTGAAGTGCATTGCAACGGTTCTATGTTTTTAAGCTTTGTATATTTTGTATATATTTGTTCCTTTTTATGTTTTTTCTAGTGTGTTCAGGAATGACGAAAACTCCTTCTAGAGTGGTTGCTATCGGTATAAAAGCATTCAATGAAGCTTCGACCGGGTTTGGATGGCAATGATAGTATGAAACAAGTGAATGTTGTCAAGGTACATGGTTTCCTTCATTTAGAATTTTAGAATGCTTAAGAACTTAAGTCTTTGTGCAAATTAAATTTGTTCTTTTGGCAACTTATTTGAATGATTGTTTCACTTAGGACCAAAAACCACAATTTGTGAGAAAGCTTCCATTGTTTACTAAATGCTGGATTTCTGATAAACTTTGTTGATTCGTATGATTCATGCTTTATATTTGTATCATTATGAATTTGTGGAAGCATTAGAAATGATCAAGGCACTTGTTTATACTGAGCACAACTATGTCTAAATGCAACTTACCCGTGAGTAGAGAGAATTCGTTAACCCCTTTGAGCCTAAACAATGTGAATCTCATTCTTAATTTTGTGAGATTTTAAAATTTTTCTTGAACCCTTGAATTTGTTTTAATTGCATTCTTTGCCATAAAAAGCTAAGAGAATTCACTTGAGGGTTGAGTAAAAGTTAAGTTGGGGCGAATGAAAAAGGAAGATAGTAAGTTGTTACAATTTTTGAAAAATTCAAGCAAGCATTAAAAAAATTGTTATGTGAAAATGAAAAAAAAATATGAGAAAAAGAATGCTTGCTTGGAAAAGAAAAATAGTGAAAGAATAAGTTGTGAAATAAAGTTGGGAAGGTTTGCAATTAAGAAATGAATGAAATGAAGTTGAGATATGTAAATAACGTGTACGGTGAATGCCTCTTTTGCATCGGCAATTTCGTTTCCATGGCCTTAGAAATGTCCCTTGTTTGTAAACCCGACCAAGCTACAATCTCAAACACCTTAGTGATCTTCTTGCTTCCATATTTTCATTCTTTATTGTTAGATTTTGTATGAATTGAATTGATATTGGCATTGTTTGTTAGTTGAGTGAAATTGTCCCCGCTGTTGCAAACGCGTAATTTCTTCAATCCTTATTCGAAGAGGAGAGTTAGAGTGATTCATTCATGAAAAACATAGTTGTAGATTGATGCATGGCTTAATATTTGTTTTAAGAAGTTAGTTCTTTTGCATTGTTTGATTCTAAACATTTGAAACCATGGCTTATTGCATCATTTCTGTTTGAGCCAATTTTATCCATTCTTAGGTGAATCTTAATCTTGAGCAAATCCTCTTGTTGCGAAATAAGAGGCATACATTGCTTGAGGACAAGCAAAAAGCTAGTTGGGACGAGTTGTTAGATGTCAAATTTATTTGATCTATCAATTATTGGCATCTTTAACTCATTTTTGTCATAAAAGTGTTGAAAACCACTCTTGTTTTGTTTGGTTTGCAATATAGTGTGAAAATCTCTTGGTACCTTTGATTTGTGTGCTATTGTGCAGGAATTAGGCACAAAACAATTGAAAAGTAAGACACAAGAAATGGGCAAAGGAACCAAGAAAGAAAGCAAACAAACAGCAAGTTCGCTAGGCGAAGATGCAGCGAGGGAGTAGCGAGCATTCGCTAGGCGAAGGCGCAGCGAGTCTCCAGCGAACCCTTACAGTGGAAAAATGCTGTCATTTTTGCATAGCGAACAGGTAGCGAGCAGGTAGCGAACGTTCGCTAGCAGCTCGCCTAGCGAGCAGGTAGCGAACGAGCCCAGAATTGAACAGATCTGAAAGTGCCAAAAGTTCCCGTTCGCTAGCTGTTCGCTAGCTTTTTGCCTAGCGAACGTGACAGAACCAAAACATGTATTTAAGTCATTTTCTTGTATTTTTAGGTTATAACTCCATTTTTAGGAGAAAACTTAAGATTGTAACATTTTGGAACATCAGAACTCATCTCTCTTCATTTCTTGAGAGAGAGAAACACAAAACCCTAAGAGGGAGGAGGTAAGATCTTCGATCTCTTGTTGGGGTTTAGATTGTAATCTTTTGATACCTTATGTATTTCATCTAATTTATGTTTGTGAACTAGTTTTGATTCTCTATTGATTGATTATCTTTGGTTGCTTGTATGTGGGTCTTGACAAAACCTTTTCACATCTTTGATCTCAGATTTTCTTCTATCAATGAACAAACTTTTGACATGGTTTTGAAGTTGATATTCATTGTATCTTCTATGGTGTTGTGTTGATTAAGTAGCATGGGTAGCATGGGTAGGATCGATATGATATTGTGTGGGTATGTGATAATAGTGATGAAGAACGATGTTCACCGACATTTGGCGGATTAAATGAATACATGTTAAAAGGGTTAAGCGTGTGTACGTATTCTGATCATTGCGTTTATTGCAAAACAATTGTTTATCTGATACGGGTTTCATTCTTGTTTACCTGTTAATCTTTGATTTGAATCGTGATAGAGATATACTTTTCGGATCTGGAACTAGGATGATTACCTGTTAGGTCCTAATTGCTAGAGATAGTTTTAGACTTAGCATTTGTGTTAGTATCGATTCTTAATGCTCTGTGTTGTCGAGTTGTGTGAGAGATCAACAATGAGACGATACGGTTATTTTCTCGACGTTGCGTTAGAGATAAGCTCTGTCGTGAGTGATACGTGAGGATATTAGACGAATGATTGCGCGGTGTTTAATTTGATCAGAAGAATGCACATGTTATCAATTGATGAAATCCAATCCCAACAAGGCTCCGTTAATATTTCAGACTTTATTTTATATTTTCTGTTTTTATTTATGGTTCTTTGAACCTCTTTAACCAAACCTTTTGAGCAAGAAGCTTGGAAATATGGAAACCATTGAATGGCGTTCAAGTCGCACTAATCCCTGTGGAGACGACAAAACTGGGTTACTTAATATTTTTTGCTTGCTGCTCTACCGCATCAACAAAATGATTCTCTCTTAATATCTAACATAAAATAAAAGACTATTTAAATCTGTATATTCTAAAGAGTCTATAACAATATTAATTTCTAGTAATTCCTATTAATATCTATTAAAAAAATCTATATTGAAATCTTATAACAATCTATAAAATCTATATTAAAATCTATTAAAGCTCCATTAAAGTCTGATAAAAGCTAATAACATCTATAAAATTCCTAATAATTCCCGAAGGAACAAAAACAGTACAAAATGACAAATAACACCGCGAGAGCGCAACGGACCGACCGGTAAAAGTAAATAGACACCGAAATATCCCAAAAAACGACAGTGAAAGCTGAAAACACCAGGAAGAGCACAGCTTCCCAAAAATACGATTCTACCTATCTGAACTGATTAAGAATACCTGAAATGCGAGAAGAGGGATGTGATCCCGATAAAATCAATATAACTGGAAAAATGCATTGCATGCGATATGCAACTGCGAATGCAAAAATGTGTCGAAACATGAACCAGATGCGAGAATCGGTTGGCCAAATTTTGGGGTGCAACAGTATCCCCATGAGGAAGTCGTGATACCATATCCCAAGTGGATTACTTTCTCCCCATAGAAGTTAGAACTTTGAAGCAAGACTTGGTTCTACCATCAACTTTTCTTATCCCTCGATAGATGTACTATTACAGAGGTCGTCGGGGATTCCCGTCAAGATGTTTATTTCATATCATGTTTCCTTTCTCATTTGTTTTGTCAGCATAAGCATGAGCATGAGCATTACATACTCATTTCATTCCATTATCATACACATCGACATACGCATTAGCATCTGCATTATTTTGCTATCCTTGTCATCTTTTGTCTGGGTTTGTCCGTTCTTTCCAAGTAGATCGTCAGCCCTAAGCATAAAATACTCATTTGTTCTCAGTTTCCCCACAGAGTTCAACCCTCGTGGATGACGATTATTTCCGTTATCTTTCTGCGCTAGGATAAGATAATCCCTATTTGATTTCATTTCCTCAATCGAGTCTTGTTTGACAGTTCTTTTTAGCCCAATTTTAGATCGAACTTCGTTCCCGTCAGTCACCGAATATACCTACGACTGTTCTCACCAGAGAAGCCTATCATTATCACCTACATTACACTTTACAATTTATCGTCGCACTCTATAATTGATCTTATCATACAAGGAGCTCATTATTACACTACAGTGATCTAGATGTTTGCCATCATCATAACATTCTTGACAATTTACATTACAGTGATCTACATATTTGCCATCATCACGACCTTCTTTACAATTTACATTACCTGCTATCACTCGGTGATCTAGATGTTTGCCATCATCACGACCTTCTTTACAATTTACGTTACCTGCTATCACTCAGTGATCTAGATGTTTGCCATCATCACGACTTTCTTTACAATTTACATTACTTGTTACCACCACTACAAGCAGTTCTCACCCGAGAAGCTTATTATTGCCACTCTTGCAAATAAGCGGCATTTCTCACCCAAGAAGCTTATCCTATCTTCGTTATGACTTGCAGCAAATGGCCATCTCCAGCGAACAGTTTGGTTTCCATTTCCCGTATCATTTTGAAGAAAGGGGAGGTTTGAGCGGAATCATATTCAGGAGAGTGTGAATCTTAAAGTATGAGGAAGTTCAGTTTACCCTTTAGTAAAAGAAGGATCAGAATCATATTCAAGAGAGTGTGAATCTTGAAGTATGAGGAAGTTCAGTTTACCCTTTAGTAAAAGAAGGAGCAGAATCATATTCAGGAGAGTGTGAATCTTGAAGTATGAGGAAGTTCAGTTTACCCTTTAGTAAAAGAAGGAGCAGAATCATATTCAGGAGAGTGTGAATATTGAAGTATGAGGAAGTTCAGTTTACCCTTTAGTAAAAGAAGGAGAAGAATCATATTCAGGAGAGTGTGAATCTTGAAGTATGAGGAAGTTCAGTTTACCCTTTAGTAAAAGAAGAATCCGAATCATATGTCCAAGGCGTCGACCTTAGATATGAAGAGGTTTATTTATTAGATAAGCAACAACCTCTTTATTTGAGAGCTTATCCAGTTTGGCATATAAGTCCCTTCCAACGATAAGTGGCTATTCTCTCTTGAGAAGCTTATCAGGGTATTTCCCATTAAAGTCCATTTATTTTGGCATACAGCCGGTTTTACCCTGTATATTTTCTACGGATTCCTGAAAATTTCGTTTGATCCTGTCACGAGGGAAAGTTTACAAAAGCTCGGATGTTATTCTTTGCTCAATGCTCCAGCATTCTGTTGATCGATTCTACAGTCGTGTAGATCCAGTTTTACTTTTTACCATAGAGTATCAGTCGGTCACGCCTGAACCTGTTGAATAATTACTCTCAGATATTCCCTAATGGAGGCCGTCTCATCGGTGCCATCTCCATTAAGGATCCCATTCGTACCATTCCCTTTCTAGAAATGACAATTGGTCGCGCTCGCACCAGTTGACCATCGCTTTAGAATTCCCCAGTGTCGTGTTGTCATCCCAACGCGTCGTATTCCCCAATGTGTTTCCTCGTAGCATCTGTCCCATGTGTCGTCATGTTGTCTACATGCATTTATCATTCGAGCATACGCATCATAGCATGGTCAGCATTAGCATATTTTCGTTTTGTCTGTAGCATTGCATATCGCCGCATCTAAGGGCAAAATTTTCGGTTATCTATATTTAAATCCCTCCACCATGATTTCTCGAGTCTCTGCCGCTCAAATCATCCGGTGTAGCTATTTAAATAGGGGCAACTGTAATACCCCAAATTTTACCCTCAGATTAGTCTATTCACGTCGCATGTCATCTCATTTTTGCATCAGCTAACTATTAATAAGTTACGTAGTTTGTTTCGTCTTGCAGGAACCACATCTGATACACTTTAGCTGTTAAGGGAAAAATGGTCATTTTCACGTTGTGTATTGACAGTCCTTGAAGCTGAGTCATCATCAGAGATTTATTGAATGAATAGAGCCTCCGTCTCCGAGTTCCTTATTTTCTTTGAAGGTGAACAGAAATTCACGGTAATTTTGGCATCAGGATCTTTGAGATACAGTAATCAATTCAACGGGCTGAGACTCTGTCGTCAGTGGATTTCCGAGACAGTTGTTTTGTCATGTGGGTTTGATTATGTTGAGATATTAATTTTGTTTGGTTCAAGTCAAATGCAAGGATTTGCTCTATGGAATTTGGTTTCAACAGACATTTATTTCTCTATTTCTTCTGCTACCTGTCATTCAACTTTTAAAAGGGAAGCAATGAATTTATTCTGACTCAAGTCTAGAATTAATATACCTGTTTAATCATGATCGTGGGCCGAATTAGTTCAGGACATGGGGTCTCGTCATCAGAGAGACACGTTAAATTTTTCAGTACCGCGGTCAACTTTGTTTTACCGTAATTGAATTTCTCTGCTTTTGTTGGTTTACCTCATTCAAGGCCCGTACCAATGCTATCATAAGAAAAATATCATATGGCACTATCGAGTTCACAAAGGGCACAACGGTCATTTGTTCACATCCGACCGTCCAGTTGAATTTTGAGCCGTAATCAGGAATTTTGGTTTGTTTGATCTAGTTCGGAGGTTTTAATCGGAAATGGTGTCGGAAGCGAAGCTAATCGGATAAATTGAAAAAAATTATCAATTAATAATAAAAAGGTGGAATTTCTTTCCATTTGGGTGTTTTTATATTAATTTAATTTCATTTAGTTCTATTTTTTATTTTTATTTTCGTTTTAAAAAAGAGAAAATCATTTTATTTTAAGTTTTATTTCACTTTGAATTTTGTTTTCATTTCATTTTACATAACTTCATTCTTATAAAAAATATAACTTCATTTCAGTTTGCTCGCATTTTTATCTTTTATTATTAATTCCATTTTTAATATTATCATTATTTTATATTTTAGATAAAAAGCATATATATGCATTAGTCTTCATTCTCATTTGCATATCTAAAATAAATAAATAAAGTAAAGACTGTCATTATGGAAGTGATGAATAAGTAGAGAATTTTTATTAATAAATTTAGTTCTTTAAAAAAAATAGTAACTAAATAAAATTATAAGATATATAAAAAATTACATTCTTTCATAATAAATATAAAAGTTTCTAAAATTCTTCATGCTTCCGATTAGCCGATTTCGAGTTTCCGATATTGTTCGTACCTGTAAAATAAGCAAAGCAGACAGAGAAATAATCGGTTAGTAATTTTTGACATCCTCAGAAAAGTCTCATCACCGGGTGTCGGGAGGGCACGACTAATGCCGAAAACAAACTCCCATTTCCAACTCCCAACCTCGGTACCGATAGATAGTATATGTTCTTATCTTTGGTCGGGACAGTCGAGAAGAAGAGAAAAAGAAGTTTTTGGCCGAAAATGATTTTTGCCAAAAAAATGGATTATGGAGCCAAACAGGTCGCTAACAGATATCCAAGAAAAATCCAAAATCCAAATCTGTTTCCATCAAGTAAATATACAGATATCCAAGACAAATCCGAATCTATTTCCATCCAAAAATATCCAGATTCAAAACAAATAAAAAAAATCCAAATCCAACAAGTCAAACAGGCTTCTGAAAACTGCATCCGAACAAATCACGAACAAAATAACAACAACCCATAAAAGACGCGGATGGAATCAAATCATAAACAAACTCGCGGACGCATGCAAAGCGATTCCGTGAGATTAGCCAAGCTTTGAATCCTGAAAAATCTCAGTCAACAACAAACCATGAGTTCCACAGATCCAGCCCATAAATCAGAAAATATATAAAGCTTAACCTCATCAAAAAATAAAAGGAGGAGAACCTTAGAGAACCAAAAGCGGCGGCGCATTTGAGGAGGTTTAGAAAGCTGAAGCTTTCACCATCACCCCGCGCCGAGAAAGAAGACGGGATCACCGGCAAAGATTCAAACCCCAGATAGAGGAATCCAATGCCGACGGCGACAAGCTTCAACTCACAGGCCTCAGAACGTGCTTCCGGCATTGACCTCACCGACCATCACGCCCAAACGGACTCGTAGGGATCACGAGCATCGTTGTCGTAAAAGACCGTCAAAATCGTAAGTCGCCTTTGTATGTGTTCATTTCCTTTGGCTTTGTGTTGTTTCAGGTTCGTAATGGAAGGAAAAGGATGATCGGATCACATGCAAGGAGAAAGCGAAAATGGAAAAGCTCGGAAGATGGCAATGGCAGCTGGCTTTTGTGAAGAAGAAGAAGGCTCAGTGAACCCTCTAGCCTTCCGCCTCCCTTTTATGGCTTTTCATTTTATTTATTTCTTCCTTTTCCATGTTTATTCATTTTCATTTAATAATTAATAAGGTAGATAACCATTTTCCTAGTATTGGCTGTGTAACGTTTTGGTTTTATTTCAAATTATAACAAAAATATTTTGTAAAGATTGTTAAGTTTTATAATCTTAGGTAGAGTTTAGTTAATTAAAGCAATGGTGGAATGAAAATGAAACCTTTTTCTAATAATTAAGTTGTAAGAATTAAAATATTTTCTATGTAAAAAAAAATATTTTCTTAAACTAAAACGTTAAAAGTTAAAAACTCTATTTTTCCTCATAATAAAGTTAAACTCTAGTTTATAATTCCCTTTTAAATTCTAGTTTCTTTATTTAAATCAAGACAATTTTTTTTCTTCTGAAAACATTAAAATCAACTTAAGTTCTCTCTAAAAAATGAAAAAAAACAGCTTTTCTTGAATAAAAATCCAAAAAAAAATAATTTTTTTTTCTAATTAAACTAAAACACTCTTTTAAAATTTAAAATAGTTTTTTAAAGTTATACCAAAACTGTTTTTTAAAATAAAATTAAAATATTTCTTAAATAAAAATTAAAACGTTTCTTTAAATTTTAAATTTAAACCTTTTTTTTAAGTTAAAATTAAAAATAAAAAAAAAACATTTTCAAAATTAAAGATAGATCTTTTTCAAAATTAACCCAAAACATTTTCAAAATTAAATTAATTTTCTTTTTAAATTATTATTTTTTAAATATAATAATAATAATGTTAAATAAGCGTCCAAATTCGTAATTTTTCTTTTTCACTTTTTTATTATTTGCCATGAATTTTTGTCTAACCATTTTCACTAATGTTCTCTGTTTCTCTCCTCAGATCATATTTAAATTATTTGTTCAATTTATTTTGTTCCATAGATGTAATTTACGCGAGACCATGGTCGCGATTTATTTTTTTATTTTGCATTTTTTTGGGATATGTAATTTACGCGAGTGATCGTCGCGACGCTTTCTTTACTTTCCGCATTTTATTTCTGCCATATAATATTTTTACTGTTTACATGTTTTTACCGTAATGCTCCTTCCGAAGGAATTAGGTTTAGTCGTTTGACCGCCGAGTCAATAACCCTAGTTTGACCGTTTCAAACCCTAATAGCCTAGGTGTCCCGCCGTGGACGAAAATGCCCTTTACCCTAGCATTAGGTCAGAGAGTCGCCGTACTCTGTTTTTTTAGGGTTTCTCGCCGTGGAATCCCTAATTTAACCCTAAATTTCAATAACAAATTCAACATAGAAATAAGAGTTTTAAGACTCCACGTAAGCGTGTCCTTAAGATATGTTTACTCCCCTTGAAACCTTGACCACAGTCAAGAAGTTTCTAACCTCCCTTTCGAGGGGAACTACAATTACTCTGATTCCATTCCCGTCAGAATATGTAGGCAAAGGATGCGACGTCTTGCCGAGTAAACTTAGGACTAACCCTTAGGTCTTTAGGTCACTTTATCCCTTAGTGCAACATATATCAAACAGATAATAAAAATGAAAAAGCATACAGTAAACAAAAGGTTCCTATAGAGTACTACAGGAGTTTAGGGTGCTAGTACCTTCCCTAAGCTTAACCAACCCCTTACCTAGGTCTCTTCCCGCATTGTGTTTACGATGCAAAAATAGGTTTTCCCTCTTTTGACCTTTTCCTTCGGATAAATCAAAGAACGGTTGTGAATTGAATTGTGATTCAAATTAATTAATAATTTGATATCCTATTTCCACCGCAACACAAGCCTTCATCGATCTACCTTTTTACTCTCATCTTTTTTGATCGTTTCTCCTTCTATTTGTTTCTTGGTTCAACCTTCTGCATCATGCCTCCACACTTAGATCCGCAAGCTGATGTTAACAGTCCGTACTACGTTCATCCCAGTGATGGACCTTCTTCTGTCAAAGTTACACCGGTTCTTGAAGGTCCAAACTACCATTCATGGGCCAGAGCTATGCGCAGAGCTTTAGGAGGGAAGTTGAAGCTTGATTTCGTGGATGGAACCATACCAGTTCCCACAGATGATTTTGATCCCTCTTATCGTGCTTGGACCAGGTGCAATATGTTAATTCATTCTTGGATTGTTAATTCTGTTTCTGATTCTATAGCACAATCTATCGTCTTTCTTGAGAATGCTGTTGATGCTTGGGTCGATCTAAAGGAAATATTTGCACAAGGAGATCTTGTTAGAATTTCAGAGTTGCAACAAGAAGTGTATATCTTAAAGCAAGATTTTAAGTCTGTTACAGAATTTTACTCTACTTTGAAGGTTCTTTGGGAGGAGCTTGAAATTTATATGCCTATGCCTAATTGCAGTTGCAGAATACGGTGTTCGTGTGAAGCAATGAGGCAAGCTCGTAAAAATCACACTTTACTCCATGCTATTTGTTTTCTTACTGGGTTAAATGAAAATTTTGCTGTTGTTAGATCTCAAATTTTACTGATGGATCCTCTTCCCAGCATGAATCAAATCTTTTCTATGGTACTTCAACATGAGCGACAAGGCAATTTTGCTCCTACCGAGGACTCTCAGGCCCTTATCAATGCAGTAGGATCCAAGAAACCTTACTCAAAGTACCACAACTTTACAAATCCTACAGCTGCTTCAAAATCCAGAGTTTGTACTCACTGTGGCAGAAATGGACACACCATTGAAGTCTGCTATTAGGAAACATGGATTTCCTCCTCATTTTGGCAAATCTTCCATGGCAATTAATGCTGCCGCAACTGAAGGGGGAGAAAATGGTTCAACTGTCTCAGGCCATAATGCTGCCAATGCCTTTCCAGCTATCACTCAGGAGCAATAGGAAACTCTCTTAAACCTTCTTCAAAATTCATCCATTAGTCAAGATAACACCACTAATGCAGTCTCTAACCAGGTGGGCACCTCTACAAGCCATATGGCAGGTACACCTCATATTTTTGCTTATAAGTGTTCTTCCTTAAACACTTGGATTATTGATTCTGGAGCAAGTGATCATATATGCTCTTCCATTTCATAGTTCAAGTCATATAGGTCTATTTCCCCTATTAGTGTGAAACTTCCTAATGGTCATATTGCTCTAGCTAAACATGTTGGTTCAGTCATGTTTTCCTCTGATTTTATCATTGACAATGTCTTACATATAACTGATTTTTCTGTTAATCTTATCTCAGTCTCTCAATTATGTAAACAATCTAAATATAAAGTCACTTTCACTCTTAATAAATGTTTAATCCAGGATCCTACAACTCTGCAGATGATTGGTTTGGCTGATAGCTTTGAAGGACTGTACCACTTGATTCTCAAAGATAAGCATGGTGGTGTTCCTACAACCAACAACATTTCAGCATGTCAGTTACCTGATAGTGCCCTTTGGCATTTTAGACTAGGGCATCTTTCATGTAATAGAATGCAGTCTCTTCATAGCATTTTTCCCTTTATTGTTGTAGATAAAAATTCTGCATGTGATGTATGCCATTTTGCCAAACATAAGAGAAATTCCTATCAGTCCAGCTTTAGTAAATCCTCTATTCCTTTTGAGATAGTTCATTTTGATATTTGGGGCCCTATTGCTATCAAATCAAATCAAGACCACTCATATTTTCTAACTGCTGTAGATGATTTTAGCAGATACACCTGGATTATTTTGATGAGATCAAAATCTGAAACCAGACAAAATGTTGTGAATTTTATTAATATGATTGAGACACAACATAATACCAAACTCAAATCCCTTAGGAGTGACAATGGTCCAGAATTTTTCATGCCTCAATTTTATGCCTCAAAGGGCATCTCTCACCAAATAAGTTGTGTTGAGTCACCCCAACAAAATGGGAGAGTGGAGAGAAAACATCAACATATACTTAACATTGCTCGAGCGCTTCTATTTCAAGCCAACATACCTAAAACGTTTTGGTCATATGCTGTAATTCATGCAGTATTTCTCATAAACAGAATTCCCAGCCCTGTTATAAACAACAAATCCCCATATTTCTTGATGTTTAAGACTGAACCTGATCTTCATGAATTAAGAGTCTTTGGCTCCTTAGTGTATGCTGCTACTTTACAGTCTCATAGAACTAAGCTTGACCCTCGAGGTAGGAAATGTATATTCCTAGGGTACAAGCAAGGAACCAAAGGAGCTGTCTTATTAGACATTCAAAACCATGACATCTTTATTTCTAGAAATATAACTCACCATGAACATATATTCCCTTTTAACCCAAACTAGAAATATTACTCTGACCATCAATCCCAGCCAAGCAGTTCTGACACAACCTCAATACCCTTACCTATTAACCATGAACCTGATATCAACCACAATCTTAACCCTCTTTTACAACCTGATTCTTCTCATAAAGACCATGACCACAATCCTCAAATACCTTAAATTGACACATCTTCTCATCCAGAGAGTTCCACCACCATTAAAAGACACAGACACTCACCTGCTTATCTAAAGGATTATGTGTGCAATTCTTCGAGCAGTCAGGCCCTACCAGCATCTTCAGGTATTCATTATCCCATTTCTGATTTTTCATTCATTCAAGTCTTTGTCTCCTAGTCATAAAGCTTTCTCTTTATCTGTCACACTTGACCATGAGCCAAGTACATATGAGGAAGCTTACACAGATCAGAACTGGGTGAATGCCATGAAGCATGAATTAGAAGCCTTAGCTGTCAATGGCACCTGAAAATTGATTGATCTTCCACCTCATATCAAAC
Source organism: Lathyrus sativus (assembly GCA_963859935.3). Lineage (NCBI taxonomy): Eukaryota > Viridiplantae > Streptophyta > Magnoliopsida > Fabales > Fabaceae > Lathyrus > Lathyrus sativus. The sequence goes on from OZ012737.1 coordinate 23,455,629, forward strand.
CCATTGGGAGCAGGTGGGTATATAAGATCAAACATAAGGTTGATGGCACCATTGAAAGATACAAAGCAAGGCTTGTTGCAAAAGGATACAGTCAAGTAGAAGGCCTAGATTTCTTTGATACATTCTCACCTGTAGCAAAATTATCCACTGTCAGAGTTCTTCTTGCAGTTGCAGCCATCAAGAATTGGCATTTGCATCAACTTGATGTTAATAATGCATTATTGCATGGTGACTTAGAGGAAGATGTCTACATGAGTGTCCCACAAGGCATCACTTGTAACAAGCCCAATCAAGTGTGTAAACTTGTCAAAAGTTTATATGGACTTAAACAAGCAAGCAGAAAGTGGTATGAAAAACTTACATCTCTGTTGTTGAGCCTTGGGTATAGCCAATCAAATTCTGAATATTCCATGTTTACCTTGGTTAGAAATGGGCACATCACAATCCTTTTGATATATGTTGATGATGTTATTCTAGCAGGTACTTTACTTGCTGAGTTTGAGCATATCAAGCATATTTTACATACTGCCTTCAAAATCAAGGACTTAGGGTCTTTGAAATATTTCCTTGGGCTTGAGGTGGCTCGCTCAAAGGAAGGGATCACAATATCCCAAAGGAAATATTGCCTGGATTTGCTAATCGATACAGGACTGCTAGCCTCTAAACCAGTTGATACTCCTCTCAATCCTTCGATAAAACTGCATCAAGACAACAGTAAACCTTTTAGTGACATTACTGCATATAGAAGATTGATTGGGAGATTGTTGTATTTGAACAATACCTGGCCTGACATAACTCTTGCCACGCAACAATTAAGTCAGTTTTTGCATTGCCCTACTGAAGTTCACTATCATGCTGCATTCAGAGTTGTTAGATATTTAAAAGGTAATCCTGGTAAAGGGCTTCTCTTCCTTAGAAAGTCATCCTTGCAAATTCTAGGATACACTGATGCAGACTGGGCAGGATGTAGTGATTCCAGAAGATCTACCTCAGGATATTGTTTCTTTATAGGATCATCTCTTGTATCATGGAAAGCAAAGAAGCAACAAACCATTGCTCGATCATCTTCCGAGGCAGAATACAGAGCTCTTGGTTCAGCCACATGTGAGCTGATATGGTTGCTATACATCTTGAAGGATCTTCAAACCTCTTGCTCCAAAACACCAGTTTTGTACTGTGATAATCAGAGTTCTATTCATATAGCATCCAACCCTGTTTTTCATGAGAGAACGAAGCACCTTGAGATTGTCTGCCATCTTGTTAGAGAGAAGATCAAACAAGGCATTTTAAAGTTGCTCCCAATAGCTTCTCAAGAACAGTTGGCAAATTTCCTTACTAAGCCATTGATAACTAGCAAGTTTCAATGTTTTGTATCCAAGCTTGGCATGATAGACATATATCATGCTTGAGCTTGAGGGAGGATGTTAAAATTCAGCTCTTTGTTTTCCCTTATTAATTAGGATTAGTTATGTTTAGTAATCCAATTAGTTTGTGGATGAGAAGTTAATGGTTATAGTTTGTTAGGTAGTTACAACTACCTCTTGTATATATACCCTTTCTTTGTCTATTTTGGTTAAGCTTTCACAAATACAGAAATACAAAGAGCTTCACATTCTTCTCTCTCCATCTTCTTTCTACTATCTGTTTTCTTTTTGCTTTGCAAAGCTTCATCAATGGAGTATGTTAAGATTCTCAACACAAACCATTTGTTGGTGTTGGGCCCGGTAACTTGTTGGTGGATGCCATTATTGTTTTCTTTGTGAATAATATTGGACTGGTCCCAACAATAAAAAGAAACGAGTGACATTGAGAAAGAAGACTGCACCTAAAATATTAGATGAGATGAAGAGTTGGAGACCAGTGAAGATGTGCAAGAACAATAATATCCCCCCGGACGAATAACCTAACACCATGAGACTGCGATGCGGAGAAAGTCAACGTCAATGGGATACCACATAGGTGAATAAAGAGGCATCTAAGTTGTTTTCGTCACGTATTTTTACCAGTTATATAAAATCTTACAATATAATTATTTAACTTTCAAGCAAATAAATGATTTCTTTGCCAAAATTATTTTCTTTATCATCATATAAAAGATAACTCTGCTCTCGACGTATGTAAAGTCTAAAGTAATCAACCCATATTTATTTTCTTGGAGTGTTGTCATAAATAACATGCATGCAAGACTAAAGTAATCAACCCCTATTTATAAGAACTAACTCGATAAAGGGAACCAAAAAAATCAAAAGCATGGGTGGTGATTCATGCTTGTAATATGTCATATCATATCAAATGATTTATTACCTGTCAGATGGGGAAAAATGAGTTCCTAAATGTTCTATTCCTTGTTAATTTTGACAAATTGAATAATTAGTAAACTCATATGAGATTAATTCTTACTCAATTTGCTTGATCTCTATTAATTAGTATCGCCTCCGTCCCAAATTATATGACGTTTTTGACATTTCACACCTATTAAGAAACATAATTAATTTTGTACGAAAAAGAGTAATTATGCATAACTTTACAATATAGGTTATAGAAATTTAGCCCATACCTACACACAACCCTCGTCAGAGCTGTAAATCTTAAGATCATGACGATATGTATTATGGAGGCGAAGCAGGCCAGTACCTTCTCCTGCAATTGTAAAGAATTTGATTTACCTTTTCTATAGATATTACAGTCCACTACCATGTCAGTATTATAATGAGAGAAAGATCACCTCTGAAACAGTTGTGGCGACTAAAACATAAGAAGCACTGATGAAACAGTTGTAGGGATGAGTTAGGCCCAACCCAAATTTTAAGAATCTCTTTGAAATCACGCATTCAGGTATCCAACATGCAGATTTGAAAGAAGAGTCTAAAAAATAATCAAATATTAAACAAGAAAATATGAAATCAAAGGAAAAAAAAACCTCAGGTAATATGATGAATATATTTCAAAATGAAAATGAAATATATTTCAATTACCGGGATACATATTATTCCGGAAATATCTTCCAAGTTCTTCTTCCTGAAAAGAAAAAAAAAGAACATTTTCAACGCATCTGAAAAGAAGGCTATAATTAAGAGCATAAATTTATCCTCAGCAACAAGATAACAATAAAATCAAACTCAAGCTGAGCAGAACTATTGTTTTGTTAATAATCTTAACCTGCTTTCTGCCAGCATGCGTAAGAACGCCACCATATTTAAGAACCATCTGAGCCTCAACAGGTCTCTCTTCCTCACCTTCACCATTGCTTTTGGCCACTTTGATCCACTTTAGTGGCTTTAGTTGAACTTTTCTATATATGCCAGAGAAATGCCCTCCTTGATATTCAGATGGAAAAAATCCTATGAAACATCTCCAAAACTTTATGAATTAAAATTATGAGAAAACAAAAAATAATGGCTATAATTATTTATGATTTGAAAGTACAATCAGAAATATTATCTTCCTCTTTCTGAATTACTTTTGTTTACCAGAGTTTCATCTAGATAAACGCACAGAAGAAACAACCAAATCTTGTTTTCACTAAGTGGGATATATCTGTTAGAGATTGTATAAATGATAGTTGGTAGAAGATAGTTTTAGAGAGTAGTTTAGAAAGAAGGTTTTGTGATTAATTTCTTGGATGATTGTTTACAATGTAGAAAATGCCTATTTATAGGCTCAAGTCACCAACCTTTCAATGGTGGTGAATATTCTAGAGTTCTCATGATAGGTTATTATCATGATAAATCTAGATTTTTCTATCTTTGCCATATACTTATATATCTAGATTATTCTACCATATTCATACACCTTATAGTTTCTAGGATGTTCTATATTTTCTTACATATTATATTTAAGAACTCTCTAGAAATTTGTAGCAAATTTAACACTCCTCCTTGATACAAATTTCTTTGACTCCAAGCATAGCTCGTAGCTCTTCAAATCTTGGTCTCGGCAATGCATTCGTGAATATGTCTGCAATTTGATCTTCTGTTCTGCAGTATTCGAGTTTGATCTCTTTAGTTGCTTCAGCTTCTCTTATAAAGTGATACTTGATTGCTATATGTTTTGTTCTACTGTGATGGACTGGATTCTTTGCCATTGCAATTGCTGATTTGTTGTCGCAATTGATTTTAGTTGGTTGAACATGTTTTTCTCCCATGTCTTCAAGTATCCTACAAAGCCATATAGCCTGACTCGTTGCTTCAGCAGCTGCCACGTACTCTGCTTCTGCTGTGGATTGTGCAACCGTAGCTTGCTTCTTCGACGCCCAAGAGAAAAATCCTGATCCGAGTGAGAAAGCATAGCCAGAGGTGCTCTTCATGTCATCTACCGAACCTGCCCAATCACTATCTGTGTAGCCAAGTAATCCTGAGTTAGTTTCGGTAGATTACCATATACCTAACTCTTTTGTTCCTTGTAGATATCTCAAAATTCTTTTTCCTGCTCCAAAGTGTATTTGACTTGGACTTTGCATGAATCTTGATAGAAGACTTGTAGCATACATTATGTCTGGCCGCGTAGCTTGACACTTGATGTATAGTGTGGGCTCACTCTTGCTTCTCCTAAATCCTTGATCTATGAAATATTGATCGATTCTGCTATACCATGCTCGAGGAGCTTGCTTCAAACCGTATAGTGCTTTTCTTAGTCTTAAAATTTTGCTCTCTTCGCCTTCAGATATGAATCCTTGTGGCTGTTTTACATAGATCTCTTCTTCAAGTACACCATTGAGGAAGGCAGATTTGACATCCAGTTGATGTATACTCCATCCTTTTTGTGCCACAAGAGCTATTAGAGCTCTAATGGTATCAAGACGAGCTACTGGTGCAAATGTCTCATTGTAGTCAACCCCAGGTTGTTGTGAGTAACCCTTAGCTACTAGCCTCGCCTTATGTTTCTGTATGGTGCCATCAGGATTGAGCTTTGTCTTATAGACCCACTTAACCCCAATGATATCTTTTCCATGGGGACAATTTACTAACTCCCATGTGTTATTTTTCTCAATCATCTTTATCTCTTCTTCCATTGCCTTTACCCATACTTCATGCTTTGATGCTTCTTCAAAGCTTCCAGGTTCGAGTATGGCCATGTTACAGGTTTCATATACGTCTCTCAAAGATCTTACTCGTCTTGGAGTAGACTCTGGTAATGATAGTTCTTGAACTTGTTGTTGTGGTGGAGGAGAAGAAGGTTCACCTAGGAATTCTTCCTCAGCTTCTTCTTGAGGTAGTTGAGTGGGTATAAGAACATTCTTCTCCACTTTTTCTTCATCCCAATTCCAAGAAGCATTCTCATCAACTTCAACATCTCGACTGATGATGAGTTTTTTTTGTTTGCAAGTTATATACACGGTAGCCTTTAGATATTGTGATATACCCCAAGAAGATACCTCGTATAGTCTTGTCTTCAAGCTTATGCCTCTTCACGTCTGGAATATGAATGTAGCATATAGATCCAAAGACCCTTAGGTGCTTTGCTGATGGCTTCTTCCCGTTCCAAGCCTCAATTGGAGTCTTATCTTGTACATATTTAGTTGGACATCTGTTGAGTAAGTAAACAACAGTGTAGACTGCTTCAGCCCAGAATGTGTTAGGTAGTCGCTTCTCTTTGAGCATCGATCTAGCCATCTCCATAACTGTGCGATTCTTTCTCTCAGACACACCATTTTGCTGAGGAGAATATGCAACTGTAAGTTGTCGCTCTATGCCTTCATCCTCACAAAATCTATCAAACTCGCGGGATGTGCACTCTTTGTCGCGATCACTTCTTAGTACTTTTATCCGCTTTCCACTTTGATTTTCAACAAGGGCCTTGAACCTTTTGAATACTCTAAAAACTTCTGATTTTTCTTTCAAGAAATAGACCCATGTCATTCTAGAGAAGTCATCAATGAAGAGTATGAAGTACCTGTTGTTCTCGTGTGATGGCGTCCTCATCGGTCCACAGACGTTAATATGTATCAGCTCCAACAGATCTTTTGCTCTCCATGCTCCGCTTGTTGAGAATGGAAATCAGTGTTGCTTACCAAGGAGACATCCTTCACACACTTCATTGTTATCCTTTATGCTTGGAAGATCTCTCATCATGTTCTTATCATGTAACAACTTCAAGGCATGTGTGTTGAAGTGGCCAAATCTTTGATGCCAAAGCCATGAATCATCAACTTGTACCTTCATGGCAATGTTAGTTGTATATTTTAAATTTAGCGAGAAGCTTCTATTGCTCTTATTCATCTTCACTTCGGTTATCTCGGCCCTTTTATTCTTGTTGTCTAAGATTTTGCATACACCTCCTTCAAAGTGAAGTGTGTAGCCTCTCTCCATCATTTGACCAATGCTTAGAAGATTTTCTTTTAGGCTGGGAACTAGTAAGACATCATGGATGAGTCACATAACTTTATCTGTCTCTACCACGCCAGTGCCTTTTCCTTTTGACTCAACCACACTTCCATTTCCTAGTCGAACTTTGACTTTGACTGACTCATCAATGCTTTTGAGAATAGTCTCATCCTTGGCCATGTGATTGCTACATCCACTATCCAAGTACCAACTTCCTCCTTTTTCTTTGATTTATTCTTGAGTGGCATATAACATACATTGTTCTTGATCATGCTCATCTGCGATATTAGCTTGATGCCTATTTTTGTTGCGACAGTGTTTCTCTATGTGCCAGAATTTCTTGCAATGATTACATTGTGGCATATTACGGTACCAACAACGTTTCTCCGCGTGGCCTAGTCGTTTGCATATATTGCATGGAATATTTTTATCTGGATTGTTCTTTTGGAAATTTCTAGGAACTTCTCTTCTTTTGGAAGTTTCACCATAATTTTTCTTTCCTCCATTTTCTTTATTTTGGGACTTAAATTTGAGCTTTGACTGAAAGGCATTTTCAAGTGTATCTTCTTTATGCCTATGTAGTCTTTGCTCATATGCTTCAAGAAAGCCCACTAGTTTTGTCACTGATAGAGTAGACAGATCTTTGGTTTCCTCTATTGTTGTCACGATTGGGTCAAATTTTGGGGGCATAGTAATTAGAATTTTCTCAACAATTTTCTTGTCAAGAATATCCTCCCCAAAAGCTCTCATTTGATTAACTATTTCTTTAACTTTAGAATAATAATCTTTAAGTGTCTCAGACTCCTTCATCTTCAATAGTTCAAAATATCTCCTTAGAGATTGAAGTTTGACAGCACGTACCTTGTCATTTCCTTGAAACTCCTCCTACAACATCTTCCACGCTTCTTTTGCAGTCTTAGCTCCCATAATTCTTGGAAAAATTGCATCAGTCACCGCTTGTTGCAAGGTGAACAATGCCTTTAAATTTTTCTGTTTATTTTTCTTCAACTCTTTTTCTTGAGCTGCATTTAGAGCTGAAGTATCTATGGGAGCGATGAAGCCTTCTTCTACTATGTCCCATAAATCTTGAGATGAAAAATATGTCTCCATTTTAACACGCTAGAAAACATAATTTTCACCATTGAAAATAGGGACACAAATAGTTGATGATTGAGTAGTGTTATCCATGGCTTAGAAAAAATATGGTAGTGGGTTAATAGTATAAGGGAAATATTTTAAAGTAGTTTGGAGGATTTTGAAATGGTAGGTATTAGTATAACTACGCCCAATGTATGACCGAACATAGCTCTGATGCTACTGTTACAGATTGTATAGATGATAGTTGGTAGAAGATAGTTTTAGAGAGTAGTTTAGAAAGAAGGTTTTGTGATTAACTTCTTGGATGATTGTTTACAATGTAGAAAATGCCTATTTATAGGCTCAAGTCACCAACCTTTCAATGGTGGTGAATATTCTAGAGTTCTCATGATAGGTTATTATCATGATAAATCTAGATTTTTCTATCTTTGCCATATACTTATATATCTAAATTATTCTACCATATTCATACACCTTATAGTTTCTAGGATGTTCTATATTTTCTTACATATTATATTTAAGATCTCTCTAGAAATTTGTAGCAAATTTAGCAATATCATCGATATATAGAACAAGCAATGCCAGAGTGTTCTATAAAAATCAAGTCTTCACAGAGGTCAATATTAAAATCAGGTCATTAGTACTAAATAAACTCATGAATAATTAAAACCAGGTTATTAGTACTAAATAAATTCATGAATAATATTAAAAAGTAGTCGAAAAGAATTAACAACCTCTTCGAGAAGAGCTTTAACTTGACGGAGCTTTTCACCATGCTCTCCTTCAGCCTTACAATCACTTTCTCTATCTGGTCTAAATAATACATACATCTATAGTTAATTCAAAATGGTAACGCATATATCCGAAAATAAAATTGTTGGTTTTATAACTAGGTTAATGATGATTGAAGAGTGGTTAATGAGGAAGAGCTTTATTCATGATTTGATTGCTTAATTGTCCTAAACTGGAAATATTATCATAAGAACTTCATTTCTTCTAATTTTCCACATGTTGTTACTTAATTAATGTGAGAATGATTTAAAAAGAGGCATGGGAATCATTCTGTTAGGTTTTCTATAGTTGAAATATGGATTCACATAAAAGATTGCATTTAAAACAGTGGCACGTACAAAGCTTGATGCAGGTTATATTATATATACTGTTAGGTCAGTCCAGTTTTCCCTATTAACTAGGGAAAAATTTAGAAAGCCTAACCGATTTTATATTTACCAGATCTTGGAAAAACGGTTATATTTACCTGATCGGGATTCTGATAGGGTTTTTCGTTCCCACAAATTAAGTGAGTTTGTAGAGATTGTAACACTCACCGATTTTTCTAGCCGTGCTTGGATGGTGAAGCATCGCAGAGCCAAAACGAGAAACTGGGCAGCTATTTTTTCATGCAAAATATTATGTGAGAGAGATGTGATTGTATTCCTGAATACCGATGATGTATGTGAGGGAGATGTGATTGTATTCCTGAAGACCCATGATGGTATTAGATTTTCGGTTCAAAGAACCGAAAATGAGAGTGCTCAAAAGTTCATTCTCTCTCAGGAAATTGAATGGTCAAATGAGTTTAAGAAATGTGTCAAAAAAAAGCTCTAAAGAACCGATCTTTCAATGTAATCTTCTTCCCTAATTTGGTGAATATTACATTGTTGACCCATGGTTCTTCTGACCTATGGTTATTCAAGGCTACAATTATTGACCCATGGTTATTCAAGGCTACAATTATCAGATGGGAAAGTTAAAAAATGCAATTAGGCTACAATTTTCATATGGGAAAATTAAGAAATGCAATTCCAAGGCTGAAGGATCATTGCTTCAAACAAATAAGTCACATAAACTAAGGACAAACTAAGTTTGATGTAAAAAAAATTATTTCATTCTTTTAGTTAATATAGAATTAGTATTGGCATTGAAATTGCATCTGCTTTGTCTCAGGTGCGATGGGACTAGACGGATCTATCATGAAAATCAACTCTTGAGACGTTATCCGTCAAGACGAGTTTAATTTTCGTGAATGTCAAATTTGAAATTCTGGTATGCGGATTTCAGATGTTCCAAGAAAATTGATCTCTGCTAGAACAGAACAAGGATAGAGGGTGACTAATTTAAATTTCTTTAAATTATACCAATGTCATGAACAACGTCATGACGTCTGTTGTGACATATGCAGTATGACAGACCTATTTATCTCACCATTTAAATGGTGCAGAATTGTAAATGCAGAAAGATAAATAACACGTAATTATTCACCCAGTTCAGTGCAACAAACTTACATCTGGGGGCTACCAAGCCAGGGAGGAAATTCACTATTAGTAGAATCAATTCAAATTCAAACCTACAGTTTGCACTTCTCACTTAATCTCTACCCAATGACACTTCAGCCTAGAGACTCTCTAGTACCTGAGTATACCCACTCACTCCGCCTCAATCACACAACAGTGATATTAAACAATTACAAAAACAGTTTTGAAGAGACACTTCAAAACACACACCTTGATCTTGCTTCACAACTTTGATCAAGAACACACACACTCTTGCTTCACAACTTCGAGTGAGACACAACCTAAAATCTACCTAATCAATGCAATTATACACCATACAATTGCTTGGATTACAAGTATTCTTAGACAGAATTTACACGTGAAGAACATACCACTTCACTTATAATAATGTCTACCACAATGTATCAAAAGATACAAAGGGTGACTTACACACAAGGGACTCTCAAACCCTAGACCTCTATTTTACACTCTGGTTTTTCTTGATGTGAGTGCTTGCTTTACTTCTGCTTCTACTCCTCCTTTTATAGTCGTGCAGACTGGGCTTGGGCTGTGCAGAAGTAACAAATATTAGTTTTAATAAAGTAAAACTAATTTCCACTATTCAAGGTGCTGTCCAATTAGGTCATGGCATGGTCAGCATTTCTTTGAATCTCTCCTGACATAACTCAGGGGTCATAACAAGTTTTCCTGAAATCTAGCCTGAGATAACAGAAAACCAACATGCTTGCACGACTGATGTCATATGATCAATGTCATGACATTCAGTATGACATCCGCTCTTCTGCATATTTTTCTTTACACCAGACCTGGTGTTGCGGTAAAATTTGGATGTCAAGCTATTGATTAACTTGAATCTTAATTCATTTACAACCGGTCTTTGATTTATCCGAAGGAAAGGTTAAAGAAAGGAAAAACCTAAAAGGGAGAGATCTAAGGTTCGGGGGTTGGTTAAATTTAGGGAAGGTATTAGCACCCTAAACTTCCGTAGTACTCTACGGGAACCTTTTGTTTATTTTTTTTATATTTATTTCATTAATTATTTTGCTTTAGGGTATATACAAAGGATTGAAAATTAAAAAAATACCTAGGGGTTAATTCTAAGTTTACTCGGCAAGACATCGCATCTTGTGCCTACATATCCTTACGGGAATGGAATCAGAGTAACTGTAGTTCCCCTCAAAAGGGAGGTTAGAGACTTCTTGACTGTGGTCAAGGTCTCAAGGGGAATAAACGCATCTTAAGGACACGCTTACATGGAGTCTTAAACTCCGATCTCTATGTTATAAATTGTTAAGTGCATTAGGGTTAGGTTAGGGATTCCGCGGCGGGAAACCCTAAAATGAGTGCGGCGACTCTTTGACCTAAAGTTAGGGGTAGTTTTGTAATTTTGTCCACGGCGAGACATTTGTGAAAAGTTAGGGTTTGTAAGGGTTTGAAGTTTTGAGGACTATTGGCGTGGCGGCCAAACGGCTAGACCTAATCCTTCGGAGGAATGCAATGGGACAAATTAACGATGCAAATGCGCGAATTTAAACCATACAAACAGCAGAAATTAAAGTGCAGAAAGGTAAACGCGATAATTTGTTCGCGAAGTTACAAATGAGAAACAGATACAATTATAATACAACTTGAATTGAAAAACACATTAAAATAGCTAATAGCAACGTAACAAGTTGCACATTGAATACACAAGGTTAGTAGACAGAGTCAGACAGTAATTAGACAAGTTATGAAACGGAAGTGCGAAAGTTATAGATATTCTTTGTTGTTTATTTGTGATATATAAAAAAACTTTTGATTTAAGTTAAAAAAGAGGTTTTAATATTATTAAAAAAACTTTTCAAAAATAGTCTTAATTTAATTATCTAACAAAAAGGTTTTATTTTAAAAAAAAAGGTTTAATGTTATTATTATATATTTTTTTAAAAAAACGGTTCTAGTTATTATTTTAAAAAAAGATTTTAGTTATTATTTTAAATTTATCTAAAAAAAGTTTTTCTTAAAAATAATAGATTTTCATATTAATTTGGAAAAGATGTTAATGTTATTTATTTTAAAAAACAGATTTTTATATTATAGCAAGTTTTAATAAATTAATGATAATAATAATAATAATAATAGTAATAATAATAATAATAATAATGATAATAATAATAAATAATAATAATAATAATAATAAATAATGATAATAATAATAATACTACTAATAATAATAATAAATAATGATAATAATAATACTACTAATAATAATAATAATAAGAAAGCAATAATGAATTTTAAATGTGCCAAATAACCCAACAATGTTGCTAACGCAGAAATGCGCTCAGCGCAACCAGATCTAAATCGGACGAAACAAAATTTATCGCAAAGAAAAAGAAATTAAGCAAAAAAACAGTATTATTGCTCACGTAAAAATGCGATCATCGCAACCAGATCGAACTAACACAAATGTCACGCGTCATGCACACAAATGTGCAAACATCGTATCGATATAATTCGATCAAAAATTAATCTTATATATATATATATATATATATATATATATATATATATATATATATATAACTCTAACAATTTAAAAATTATAAATATATAAACGTAACAGTAATAGATAAAGAAAAAGAAATAACGATGAAAAAAAAATAACGGTAAAAGATGAAGAAAAAGAAACAACAGTAATAGATGAAGGAAAAGAAATAACGGTAAACGATGAAGAAAAAGAAACAACAGTAATAGATGAAGGAAAAGAAATAACGGTAAACGGCACTCACTCCTCTTAGGTTTTTTTCATTCTCCCCCTATTCAATAAGGCAACACATGTATATATAGGGAACAAATTAGGGTTAACACCAAATTGTCAATAATGTCCCTAAAGCCCATTTTAAAGCCCAAACTAAATAATTAGTTAAGAAAAAATAAAATTTAAATAATAAAAAAAATAGAAACTAATAATCCTATTGATTCCTAAAATCAAAAATATTATAAAAAGAACAAATTTTTTTCCAATATTTTTTATTTTATGATTTTTTGGATATTTTTATGAATAATTTAGAAAAAAGTGAAAAAAATAATATTTTAAAAAATGATTTAATTAAAATACGAAAATAATAATTAAATAATAATAAAAAACTAATTTTGTTATTTTTTAATGAAAGATAGAAAAAATTTAGAGTAAAAATAATAAAAAACAAAAAGTGACTAAGGTGAGATTCAAACTCTCAACCTCTCACACTCACAACTCCTTACACATGTCCTCTTGCCAATTGTGCCATTTTTACTTTTTAGAAAAAAAATACATGCCATATGATATTTACCTGCAAAAAGTCAAACGACTACACAAATTTGTTAGTAATTGATTAAATGCAATGAAATGCGACGACAAATCTTAGGGCAAAATTTGGGGTATTACACCTGGCTTCACCCAATCTTCTGCAGAATATCATTAGAAACAAGTATATTAAATTTTCCTAAAAGGTCTCCAAGATCCTTTTATGAATACCAACACAATCTGTTCTTGTTCCTAACAAATCTCCTTGACATCTCTATTGATGAGGTATTTTCCACATGGTCTCATCAATCCAAGCCAATTGTGTCAAGAGATATACACTAGCAGCTCCTTCTGTTGTCATGTAGATATGTCATGCTTAAGACACATGACAACACTCCTCACTCACCACCAGTGAGGACTTTCATCACAACTCAAACTATTGTGGCTGCACACCTCACTCACTACCAGTGAGGAACTTCATCATAACTTAACCTGTTGTGGCTACTGCTAACTTTATCACAACTTAACCTGTTGTGGCTACTGCTAACACACATCAACACTTGTGCCAGACAACTATGTCATTACTTTGGTAATGCTACATAGCAGCAGTTCTTTCTTCAGCCTCAGCTCCATGACAACAGTTCTTCCTTCATATGTCATTACTTTGGTGATGACACATAGCAGCATTTCTTTCTTCAGCTCTTGCTAGCTTCTGCTGCACCATACAGTGATGTCATGAATTTGGTAATGACATCCTGTTCAAAACACATGCCAACAGTACTGTCATGAGCTCCTTCTAGCTCTTGCAGCACCCGACCTTGATGTCATGACTTTGGTACTGACATCCTATTTAACATTGGTGCAGAATCATGTTTTACCAAAATTTAGCCAATCCTAGAACCATAGACACATGGTACTAACAATCTCCCCCTTTGGCAAATTTTGGCTAAAACATCCAAACACTACTCTTTCCTTAGAGTAGCACCAGATAGCAACACTTTACTCCCCCTTGGTTTAGTCAAAAATTGACCAAAACTTGGAGTAAGTGTATATGCTCATAACAGAGCCCACTGAATCAGACACATCATGCTTCCAAGCATGCCTCAGTTGTCATCCAGTCATCTCACAATCTCCCAAGAGATACACAGACTGCTTAATCCACCCATTATGAAGACTACACTACTGCAGCAACACTTCATGGACAAGCCTTTAAACACAGCTAAACACTACAACCATGTTGTTGACATCACCCATTTAAGGATAATCAATTAATTATTTGCCAAGTAACAATTGATTTTAAATCCCCAATTTGTGACATACATATTCTGTGGAGAAAAATAAATTCTCCCAGAAAATGACCAATGATGTTTCCTAGGTCTTCATAGTCCTAGAAAGGATCCACCAGCCAACTCAATGTCAAGATAACTTGTCTGACATTCCATCCTCATTAGTGGTCCAAGACCCCAAGCTTGCCTGAGGAACACAAACTTTGCACAGCTACAGCTGCCCATCAGACAGGTACACTGCTCCCCCTGTTAAGCATACTCAGTACTCCCCCTGAAGGAGAGAGTCCGCACATATGAAGACTTTCTTCAACATCTTCATTGCAGCTTTACACCCCTTGATTCACAACCCATACTGGAACCAAAGACGTAACTATCTGAAGGATTCTTCCGGGTGAAAGTCCTTTCATTTGCACATGATCAAGGTTGCTGATGTCTTGATCTTCATCTTCATATTACTCCCAACAATGCTTGTGCAAGTCTGATTTGATCCATTTGCTCCTGATGACAGACCCAACAGGAATACATTGTCATGTTCACCATGAGCTAGAGCAGTAACTCAATGTCCCAACATCTTGTGTGACATTCTACCTTCATCAAGTCCCAGATTTGTTTGAAATAATCTTGACACATAACTGCACCCTTGTAGCAATAGATCCTGGATAGAAGGTATAATTCTCCTATATCAATGGTAACCAATGCAGCTGAATAGAAAACATAAGACGCATCTTCATGTCTTCAAGAACTCATTCTCTGTTCAACCTACATGTTGAATGCATTCACATACACCATGCTTGAATCACAAGCAATTAGTACTCCCATCAAACCGAAGCTCTCCCCCTATCTTTGATAACAGCTGCTCCAAGATCACCATATTACCTCTCATAACCAACTCCATTCTTATACAGAGAGAAGGCACCAACCTGATCGACCTCTTCCTAGAGTTACTTGTAGCAGAAAAACCACTTCTCCACAAGTATTATTAGACAAAGTACAAGATAGACACTGCTAGGGACTTTATCACACTAGAATGCACTCAATCCATGATTCACTCCAGTCTGGTATAATGTCTTCACATCATCCTCCAAGATAGTCCTTTTACCTCATCATTCTCCCGTATGACAAGATAGAATACTTCTTAGTCAAGAAGTGAATCACAAGTTTCACAAGCGATCTTCACACCATCCCATGGTTCTTTATGTGCCCATACTGGACCTGCTGCCTAGTAGTCCAACTGAAGATCTTCGCAGCTCCACCAGCTTGATCAACTACATCTCCACGAGGAGGGAATCTTCTATACACAGCTTAGGGCTTCTACCACAAGCTCCAATTTGTGAACAGAAACAAATCCTCCTTTGGTCTTCAACCAATTACCCCTCTGCACCAGAGTAATTTGTTCCAAGCATGAACAGTCCCAAAACCTTATGTGGCCTTCCAATAACTACCCTTCTGCCCAAGAATAGTTTTCGACAGACACACTGCTTAAATAGCCAAATGCCACTGGTTGGTTATTCAGCATCTTTCAGAGCACTAGAGAATCTGCTAATCCACCTGGCCACTTTGATCTTTAAGTCTCACTTTCTTCTTGCTTCGAAGCAAGGCATCTACTCTTTCACACAGCTCCCGCAAACTGCATGCTATGAAGCATTAATTCCATTCATACCTGAGAAGATCAACTTATCTTCAAATGATGTGCCACAACATCACTTGAGCTCTTGAATTTTTCTGCTTGATGTCATAACTTTGGTTAAGACATTCAGTTGGAGAGTTCAGGCTTTCATTCTGCCACTAGGAAGATTCTCTTCACTCAATCAGAACAAGAGTACATAGACTTGATCTTGAGTAGACACCCTTTATCCTGCTCAGGTGAATCACAACAACTACTTTGAAATGCATTTGCCTCAATAGCTCCTCTTTAGACAAACCAAACTTGCCAATGCTTAATTCTTCAGAGAAACAAAACCTTTACAAAAGGACTCCCATTTTCCTTAAGTAGAGACTTCTATTAGGACTTCAAGGATAGCTGCCACGTATCCTTTTCCTCCAACATGAGCAAGGTCCACATGCTCATATGCACTTAGATCAGAAATAAACTGATCCAAGAAGTGTTGTTACCAGCACCATTTTCTAGACCAGTTTCTTGTCAGGAAACTTTCTAGATAAAGATCTCACCTGCTGCACTTCACTTCTCCTAGATCCAAAGACTTGTCTTCATCAGCACTACATTCTAGCCTCGGTTTCTTGCCAAGAACCTTACTAGAATAGATACAGATCCAACCATATCTCCTTTGGTCTACAGACTCACTCCTTAAGTCAATAGAATTATGAACAAACTCTGCTGATGGAATGTCACAACATCTCGTTGAACATCAAGCAACTCAGAGACCTGAAATTGTTTCTACAACTTGTTGAGAAGACCATCTAATATATATTTACACCTTATTACTTCCAGGGGTAATTTTTGTATAAATATCTCTAATGCTGAAATATCAAGGCTGACACCCTTGACTCATCCTGCCTATGACTTCCTCTTAATAACAAAGCTCTACTCTTACCTTCATGGTACATGATAAATACAACCTTTCAATCATGAGGTCAACATATAACACCAACCACATCTCTTCATTCCATTGCTCCCGACTTTGGACTAACTAGATCTTTGTTGACATCTTCATGACCTTTATAGTTCTTTCATCAGAAAACTATGCAGCGGAAACATTGAAAGAACATCTTCAACATGCCCTAACCAAGATGTCAGCACATCTTATAAGACATCACACAGAGGTATCTACTCCTCCTTTGGAAAATCATTCACCAGTTCATAGAGGCTTCTTTATGAGAGGGCACAATAGCATATACACGGAATCCTTTACAGCTTTCTTCAACACTCCATAAGCAGCAGCTGAAACATTTAGAAAGTTTAGCAACTTAGCTGCAACTTCTCCTTGTTCAAAACACCAGAAAGTATCTCCCAAGATCTCATCCAGAACAGACAGGATGCCTGCTCTGATACCAATTAAAATTCTAGCATGCTGATTTCAGATGTTCCAAGAACATTGTTCTCTACTAGAACAGAACAAGGACAAAGGGTGACCAATTTAAATTTCTTTAAATTGTTCCAATGTCATGACCAACGTCATGACGTCTGTTGTGACATCTGCAGTCTGACAGACCTATTTATCTCACCATTTAAATGATGCAGAATTGTAAATGCAGAAAGATAAATAACACACGTAATTGTTCACCTAGTTTAGTGCAACACACTTACATCTGGGGGCTACCAAGCCAGGGAGGAAATTCACTATTAGTAGAATCAATTCAAAGTCAAACCTTCAGTTTTCACTTCTCACTTAATCTCTACCTAATGACACTTCAGCCTAGAGACTCTCTAGTACCTGAGAATACCCACCCGCTCCCCCTTAATCACACAACAGTGATATTAAACAATTACAAAAACAGTTTTGAAGAGACACTTCAAGACACACACCTTGATCTTCCTTCACAGCTTTGATCAAGAACACACACACTCTTGCTTCACAGCTTCGAGTGAGACACAACCTAGAATCTACCTAACCAATGCAATTATACACCATACAATTGCTTGGATTACAAGTATTCCTAGACAGAATTTACACGTGAAGAACATACCTCTTCACTTACAATAATGTCTACCATAATGTATCAAAAGATACAAAGGGTGACTTACACACAAGGGACTCTCAAACCCTAGACCTCTATTTTACACTCTGGTTTTTCTTGATGTGAGTGCTTGCTTTACTTCTGCTTCTGCTCCTCCTTTTATAGTCGTGCAGACTGGGCTTGGGCTGTGCAGAAGTAATAAATATTAGTTTTAATAAAGTAAAACTAATTTCCACTATTCAAGGTGTTGTCCAATTAGGTCATGGCATGGTCAGCATTTCCTTGAATCTTTCCTGACATAACTCAGGGGTCATAACAAGTTTTCCTGAAATCTAGCCTGAGATAACAGAAAACCAACATGCCTGCACGACTGATGTCATATGATCAATGTCATGACATTCAGTATGACATCCACTCTTTTGCAGATTTTTCTTTACACCAGACCTGGCTTCACCCAATCTTCTGCAGAATATCATTAGAAACAAGTATATTAAAGTTTCTTAAAAGGTCTCCAAGATCCTTTTATGAATACCAACACAATATGTTCTTGTTCCTAACAAATCTCCTTGACATCTCTATTGATGAGGTATTTTCCATATGGTCTCATCAATCCAAGCCAATTCTGTCAAGAGATATACACTAGCAGCTCCTTCTGTTGTCATGTAGATATGTCATGCTTAAGACACATGACAACACTCCTCACTCACCACCAGTGAGGACTTTCATCACAACTCAAACTGTTGTGGCTGCACACCTCACTCACTACCTGTGAGGAACTTCATCACAACTTAACCTGTTGTGGCTACTGCTAACTTTATCACAACTTAACCTGTTGTGGCTACTGCTAACACACAACAACACTTATGCTAGACATCTATGTTATTACTTTGGTAATGCTACATAGCAACAGTTCTTTCTTTAGCCTCAGCTCCATGACAACAGTTCTTCCTTCATATGTCATTACTTTGATGATGACATATAGCAGCATTTCTTTCTTCAGCTCTTGCTAGCTTCTGCTGCACCACACAGTGATATCATGAATTTGGTCATGACATCCTGTTCAAAACACATGCCAACAATACTGTCATTAGCTCCTTCTAGCTCTTGCTGCACCCGACCTTGATGTCATGACTTTGGTACTGACATCCTATTTAACATTGGTGCAGAATCATGTTTTACCAAAATTTAGCCAATCCTAAAACCATAGACACATGGTACTAACAAAATTGTTTTCTAAATTTTTCCCTATTTCACACTTTATCCTTCACTCAAACTTAGCTTCGTCTAACGACGTGCACATTCACAACAAAATAGGGAAAAATTTAGAAAGCAATTTGACATTCACGGAAATTAAACTCGTCTTGACAAGAGTTGATTTTCAGAGTTGATTTTTATGGTAGATCCGTCTCCGTTCCATCACACCTGAGACAAAACAGATGCAATTTCAATGCCATACTAATTCTATATTAACTAAAAGGATGAAATAAAATTTTTTACATCAAACTTCTTCCAGCTTAATAGCTTAGTTTGTCCGACATAGTTGTTGTTTGAAATACTCTCACTTGAAATTGCATTTCTTAACTTTCCCATCTAGCCTTGAAATACTCTCAGTGTATAACCATGGGAAGAAGATTACGTTGAAAGATTAGTTCTTTAGATTTTTTTTTGACATATTTCTTAAACTCATTTGACCTTTAGAGTTTTTTTTTGACATATTTCTTAAACTCATTTGACCTTTCAATTTCCTGAGAGAGAATGAACTTTTGAGCACTCTCATTTTCAGTTCTCAGTTCTTTGAACTGAAAATCTAATACCATTGACGGTCTTCATGAATACAATCACATCCCCTCACATAATATTTTGCATGAAAAAATAGTTTTCCAACCTTCGGTTAAGTAATAACAATTTCTCGTTTTGGCTCTGCGATGCTTCACCATCCAAATACGGTTAGAAAAATCGGCGAGTGTTACAAAAATCGGTGAGTGTTACAATCTCTACAGACTCACTTAATTTGTGGGAAGGAAAAACCCTATCAGAATCCCAATAAAGTAAATATAATCGTTTTCCAAGATATCCGATGCAACAACCACCCTCCTGAAAACTCCATTTTGTTGTTGACCTAATTCGGATGGATCAAAGACAGACGTAATTTGGCCACCACTTCATCGTAATTCGGATCTGCGAAATATTTTATCCGATTCTAAACAGAATCGCATTTCCTCCGCTTGACTCCAGGAAGCTTCTATCAAAATACGCTGGTAAAATACGTTGGTTGAGTTTTTTGACTTGGAACTTTTGTTATGGTGTTTATAGTGAAAATGTTAAATTTTTGACTTGGAACTTTTGTAATAGTTTTAATAGTGATGCAAAGAATGACATCTCTAATTGACTCCCAGAAGCTTCTATTAAAAGATGTTGGCATGCCAAGGTGTTCGGTTTGAAAGTAGGGTTGGACAACGGGTCGGGTTGGGCAGGTTCGGACCCAAAACCTCCACCAATCCAAATCGCGGGTAGTAATAACAGACCCATTTTCGCCCAATTCAAGAGTCGGTTTAGACGGGTTTGATTTAGACGGGTTCGGGTTAATGCGGACGGGTATTTCGGGTTAATTGACTTATCCAATATTTAGGCCCAAAAATATTTAAACAGACATAATACATACCAATTAAATACATACTGATTTAATACATAATGATTAAATATATAAGCTGGTGTTTGACAAACAAATCACCAAATAAACTAATCACATGATCAAATCCTTAATTCCCAGCTTTCCAACTAAATATACATTAGTCATACTAGTATTGAAAAGATACATTAGTCATACTAGTATTCAAAATTTACAATTCATTTTCTATGAATTATGATACCACAGTGAAGAAATCTGCAGCATGCTTGTGAGAACTCAGTTCTCTAGTGTTATAGATAGTATATCTTGATACAATTATCAAGAGCACAGTTTTACACAAATGGTAAAAAACCAAAATGTACTATATGCACTAAACTGTAATGTATTTGAGAACAACCCCACGGAGCTTCTCCATGTATTCTGCAACTTGTGTCTGCAAAAGAGACCAACTGTGCTCCAAACCCCCTAAAAATTGAACGTATCCTCTAGATCACACTCTCATCTTCCAAAATTGTGCTTTTAACTTGTTTTAATTAGACAAGAACACATTACTATCCATATAAATTACTCAATCCAAAATGAAATACAAGTAAAAATAGCATATGAAAAGTTGATTTATTTGGTTAAAAGCCAAGACCCCATGAATCTACCTCTCACATAACCTTCTTTGTACTTATTTTTCATTCTAAAAGGATCAATAGAACTGTACCACTCATATTATATGATCTCCACTTATAGACCTACTTTCAGCATAGCTACTTGTTAGAAAAAGACAACAAATTTTGACACTGATACAAAAGATGTTGAAGAACTCAATGAAAAAGAACATTGCACTTACTCATCATTTCCAATCACTAATCTCCTTGGAATGTAACCTCTTTTAGAAACCAAACCTGAACCTGAACTGGTTGAGGCAGAGGACAGGGACTCATCATCTACAACGAAAATCAAGGGAAAGTTTATGATATTAATATTGAAAAAGACTGAAAGAAATGAATGACCATAAAGACCATACTAATATCCCCAGCATGGTAGCAAAAGAAAGGAACTTAATGTTTCAGTATTACAATCTCTCCTTGTCCAAACAGACAACAAGATAATGCTGACAAATTATTGTGGAGATTTGTATACAAAATAAGTTGTAAGGAAAAATGAAATTGATAACTTCCAAGAATGATAAATTGCATTTTACTCCTGCACTTTAACCATCATGATACACATACACACAAACTCAATCCAAAAAAATGATCATTCAAATAACAAACTCTTCAGAGTTTGACCACATCCATATTAGGTCATAAAATGCTAAGAAATGTAAAAATGTCATTCACCTGAAATCCTCTGAATTGTCCGCCTGGAAGGATCCATTCTGTAGCGAACTGAACCAACACGAAAAATTCGTTCTCCTACACAATCAACCGCTACTTATAATGTCAGAGCAATAGACAATGGTAACTAATAGCAAAAAGATGTATTTTTTTCATAAGCATGCAGGCATAAAGAAGTTTTAATAATAGCAAAAATGAAAATATAGTCTTCCGCATTTTGATATGACAAAAACTCATGGAAAGAATTCTTCCTACTCTTTGTCTGAGAACCACTACGAGCTGATTTTTTCTTTTCTCTCTTCTTCCTCTCAACAACAGCAACAACAAGTGTAGCTTCCTAAAATAATAATGAGAAATTAAATGAATAATTGTTGAAGGCATATCATACTTGGTATAAAATATAACTAACTTTGAAAAGGAAACTTCAAGGAAAAGCGTCATGGCATCAAAATCCAAACTAACCTCATTAGCTTTCTTTGAGTGCTTCTCAATGGATTTTGACCATTTTAAACTAGACCCACCAACGCCTAAAACTTTGGATTTCCAAAGAGAAAACCCACGGGTTGACCTGGTGTATACATTATCCCTCTTTCTCAATAGAAGCAATTTCTTGCTGAAAGACAAACACTGATTAAAAAATGCAATTGAATATCATCGAGGAACACAGCCAAATTAAAGAGCGGAAAATAGAGGAAGGAAGCAGTAACAAATGCTTAGGTACCTGGCTGCAGATAAGGAACCACTATTGAAGCTTGAAGCAGAATTATGAATGAAGCTTCTTAAATATGTTGCTCTTTTCCATGGAAACCTTTGATAATGCCACGAGTTCCTGTCATTTCTAGAAGAACTTTTGCTACTAAGTGTCCATACCAATGAGGCTTTTGAAGATTTACTTAACATCCCAGCAACTGCAAATGCAATCTACAGTTGAGTCTTTCTTTAATTACATATAATGCAAAAAAGAACTAAATGGAACAACACCAGGGTTCAAGAATTCTTAGCTAATGTGAGCTAAAATACAATGGTTAAGAATGACACGCAACATAACCAAAATAACACCGCTACCGACACATAACATACAGTCTCCAGGGTTATCAATCATCAGTCATGCACAATCGTGGCAAAATAATACTGTCATAGTGCATTAACCGAGCATTTTAAATTTTAATGATGCACTGTAATTCACATCTATTCTCACCGCTTGCGTTGGAAGGTATAAAGCTCCATTACTAACCGCCCCCTATTTTGACTTAAGCTTTTGTTATTTCCCTTACATATATATGTAATCAAAGAAAGTGGAAAACTTTCCATTTCCAACCATTATTAGCATATGTTGTAAACCTATGTCTCATCCACCTTTACAGGCTCAGGCCCATCAACTCTGCCAACAACAACTCTGGTCATTCCCGACATTTATGGCATCACCTGTTACTGCTGTTATCAATGGCAGATTATTGCAGCTAGCCAAAAATCTTCCATATAAACATGGCCTAGTGGAATACAGCGGATATAGTAGGTATTGTGGCCATAAACCCAATGAAACCATATTACACACATGAAGCCTGCCTACCTTAGTGTATGTATGAGCATTGAAAATCTCAATTATAAGAACAACATGACCCACCACCACAGGTTTACTCCAAGCCCTCTAGCAGTAACAAAAACTTCGTTGTCAAAATTACACAACTTTCCATTCCTAAATAAAAATGAGTAAACAAACACTAAACACTCATTTTAGTCTCTAAAATGTGTGAGGCAATGTCACTTAAATTTAACATCTAACCTAAGACTTACAAAGATGTCGGCTTCGACTCAAACTTCCAAAATTCTTCAAACTTTTAGCTCTTCCTATTACCAAAAAGATCACAACTTTGGTAAGAAATAAATAGAAAACACAAGGCACAAAATCATACAAAACAAATTAATTCAAAGAGTTCAAACCTTTAGCTGAAAAAGATGTAACCTTCGTTTTAAACTTCCAAAAGTCTTCAAACTTCATAAGAAACCACAAAAATATGAGTAAGAAGAGAAGTGAAATGGGTCGGTGGTGATTAATGAGAAGAGGATGAGGAACATAGGTAATTAATGAGAAGAGAATGAAGGACGATGGTGACCCTCATTACAACGTGAAATGAAATTGGAATGAGGGGAAATGACTATTGGCTGAATATTATTCCTAAAACACTATTTAGTTCTTCTATTAGGGCGGGTTAAGGTATCCATGGGTCAGTATTTGATACCCAGCCCGCCCAGACCAACCCCTTTAAAATTAGGTTTTCCAACTGCTTGATTCGTTGGACTGATTTAACCCATCCAGAAACTTTTTTTTCTTCTCGGTTTCAGTAAGAAGTGCTATTTTAAATAATAATAATAATAATAATAATAATAATAATAATAATAATAATAATAATAATAATATATTAATTCCATTTTGTTAAATATATTGAAAGTAATTTAAAAAAAAAAACAATAGTGTTTAATTATTATTATAATTCATTTTTATGATCCATCCATTTTTAATGGTATACTTACGTAAACAAAAATTATTTTTATTATCATAATACATTGTATTATGTATTTATAAGATTTTAATTGTTTAATATATATTTTTTATATGTAAATTTAAGATTTTTATTATTATTGATAATTTTGATGATGTTGATCAACTATAAAAAAATAAATTTTAATTGGATTGGTACGTGTGTTTATCGGTGTTTTTGGTAATCAATTACGAGTTAAGAGAGCAAGTGAGATTAATTCGAAAATTTTCCAAAACAATTTGTGCAAATGGTTCATGTGAACACACATGCATGTAAATTGAATGCAATCGTCATTTGCACGATAACGACATAAAAACAGACTTTAAATGAAGTTAAATAATAATAAATGATAAGGTAAAATGTAATAAATGATATTAAACAAATATGAAAGTGAAAGTAAAAGCAAGTAAATGTTGCATTTAAGGATATAAGAAGACAATGAAAAGACTGGACGCAGACATATACATGTTTCTCACACATTGTTTCGCTTTTTGACTCGGGTACTCCAATGGTATAAAGAGTATGTATGAAATTCTGTTACATTTGTTACAATGTATGAGTCTGTTATTTATTCTATTTACAAAATAATCGTCGATGAAGGTTCCACCCGTTATGGAACTAATGTGCTTTACCCCACGTTAAATCTTCAGGTTTTCATTAGTGTGCCTACGTATCACCCACGATTTATTCTGTTTATAACCCGCATTGAGTTATAACTGCTTCAAATGTCCCCACAGACTTCTAATCATAACTATTTGACATGTTGTCGACGCAACTTCCTCAAAGCCTTTGAACTTGTACAAAATACTAAGTCTTTAATCTTTCGTGGTTCGGTCGACAGGTATATTTGTTGTAATGAGGGTCCTGTTGACTGCCCTTTGTTGCACCCCAAATTTTGACCATTATATCTTCATCATCATTCTAAGACCATCTTCATTTGTTTATCTAACTATAACCTATTTCAAGTTTGTCTTTGTCAAGATACAAATGAATCAGGGTTCCATACAATTCGAAATCTAGGTTTCGATGGTCTGATCAGTCAATGTATTGGATTGATTCTCCATGAAACAAGTCTCTACATCATTAACAATACTATATTGGGTCAAGTATGAATCCAATTTGAGGTTGTCACTCAAAGATCAAGAACAATGCAGTTCAGGACACCCGATTAGGGTTTCTGATCAGGAAAAGTCAACTGTAGTTTGACTTTTGATTTAAAAGGTGTTCCAATGATGGAATCATGGTCCATAAATCTCATATGGCTCAGTGAAGTCTCCCCAATGGGTTTCAAGGCCTCAAAAGACCCATAACATCAATAGTCGATCCGGTACTTATCGATCTACCGTTTCGTTTGACTAAAAAGTCAACTCTTTGACCATAAGAAATTTGACCTTAAAATTTTAAGCAAATATGTTCCTAATGACATATTACATCTATCCGTGAAATTTCATGACCATTGGATCAAGGATTGAGGAGTAATTGAAAAAGTCGGGAATTAGGATTTTGAAAAGGGCAAGACCATAACTTCCTAACCACACATACAAATGAGGTGGTTCAAAGCTTGTTGGAAATGTCTTGACAAGTCTTACGAAAGTGTAATAGTGGTCCATGTGCAAAAAATGTGAGGGATTTCCAAAAAATACAAGAACTCCTCCATAGACCTTGTGAGCTGAGAGTTTTGAATTGGAACAGTTGGCTCCAAACACTTAATGATCATCATGTCAAAACTCAACATATACTTGGTTTCCAACCATGTATTTCATTTCTAACCATGGAATTACCTCTGATAGGATGTATTAGAGTGCACTTTGAACTAGATCAGGAAAAAATCCAAGCAAATCTTAAGTTCCAGACAAGACCCGTTAGTTTAATGAAAAAAATGCAAAAGGTACACCATGAGAGAGAGTATTGGTGGCTGCAGCAGGGGGGGTCCTTGATCACTCAAAGTCACTTTTCACAGCTCATTGCTAGCTGGTTTTAGAGGGGTAAACTCCTTGCAAGCAAGCAAAGCATGCAGAACCAAAACCATCATATAGATTCATGAGATTTTCACTAAAACCACCTTTAATACCACTTGGACAATTATGCCCCAAACTTCACTTGGCCTATAAATAAAGGGTTCATCCCACTCTATTCTAGACACCAAAGCTTTCAACACACAAGAGAACACATGGCTCTCCTTCTTACCATCCTTGCTTGTAAGTGAAGAAAAGCACCAAATTTGCTCCCTTTGCAATTTTCACACCAGTCTCACTTCTAAACATAAAACCACCTAAAAAACTACACACACTCAAAATGATCATTTGAAGTAAATCACTACATAGACCATTTTACATCACCATAACACTTGGAACACCTCATATCCATGTTATAACTTTGAATTGTTAAGGTGTTCGACGTGACCTCAGGAAAGTAGTAAACGAGAGAATTCGCCACTGGTTTGAAAGGAAGAAAACCAGCCCAAAGAATCCATATCAAGGGGTCTTCCACAGTTAAAATATTAGAAGAAGATGAAAAAGAACTCACCATAATGATGACGAGGGTGAGAGAATGTGTAAAGGCGAGAGTGAGAGAATGTGTAAAGGTGAGTGTGAGAGTATGCGAAAGAAAAAGAAGGAGTGACCGAGCGTGAGAGTATGTGTAGTAGCGAGTGTGAGAGACAGTTGAAAAACGAATTAGAGAAAACTAACGGACAAAATGAGAAAACCAGCACAGCGTATCAAACAATTGTATTTAAAATTTGAATGCAAATTTACCCCGGCAAAATGACTTTCTTTGCTGACTGTGCATTTTGAAGCAAAAAGTCTTCAGTTCATCGGGGGTGACGGTAAAAATTCATGTGTTTCTATTTTCAATAACTTCAAGAGAAATCAATCTTCCATGAATCAGGAATTAAGCTGAGAACCTAAGCAATGAGGAATGAACCTAAGCAATGAAGAATGAAGGTGATTTAAGATCAGTCAATAAAAAATAATGCAAACGCGTTTTAAAAAAAATGAAAAACCTCAAGAGTCTTTGAAGAGATTGTCAATGATTCCATAAGGGCAAGCTCAACAAGTCAATTGAATAGAATTGAGGGAGAAAGTTGGGGTTGACGGTGTGATAAATTAATCCTTACATGTTTAATATAAGAGAAATTGGTATTGCTAATGCAATTGTGCCCACATAGATTCTGCAAAGAATGACCACTAAAATCAAGACTACAAAGATTTGGGGTAGATAACTTCAATTTGTAAGACTTGTTGTCCACGGGTAGGGCTGGCAATGAACCAAACCAACTCGAAGATAGTTCGGAATTCGACTCGACAATTAAATCGTTGAACTAGGTTCATGAACCAAATGAGTTGAGTATGAGCGAAAAATTAAGTTCGTTAACTAAATGAGCTGAACTTGAACTATACATAGTTCGACTCGTTAGGTTCATGAGTCAACTCGATTACATATGAAAAGAATTATACTGTCTTTAAGATTAGGTTTAAATATTTTCTTCAAATCTTAGACAAATTTAATCTTCAATTTAGTAGTTTTTGAATTAGACTCTCAAATGTATCTCTTGAAAGTTGTGTAGGTTTTGAATTAGTAGATTTCGAAGATAAAGTTAAATTTCAATATGATAACTTTTATTTTATTTTAATATTTTATTTAAAATATATATATTTATTTAAAATGTCAAATATACTAAAATATATATATATATATATATATTTAAAAAAATAGTTTTTAAGTTCGTGAACCATGTGAGATGAACCTAATGAGATGAACCTAACGAGTCGAACCGAACTGTTCGTGAACTTATAACGAGTCGAGTTTGAGCTTAAAAAAAAGTTCGTGTCAAACTCGAACTCGAACTCGAATTCGAACAATTCTTAACGAGTCGAGCCGAGCTGAGGTGAGTTCGACTCGACTCGACTCATTTCCAGCCCTATCCACAGGCAATGCTATTGTTAAATTAACAAGGGAGACACTTGATATGAAGAGGTTGTCTTTAATGAGGATTTTTTCATTTAAAAGTTGACAAAGTTGAATGGTCGTTTAGATAATCATAGTAATAATTTATTTTTGTGAGTTTTTTAATAATTTATTAAAAGATATTTCATTACGGTGAATATTAATAACTAAATTGTGGTGAAATATACTTCGACTGAATTGTAATCAAATATATTTAAAGTGTAAGGCTTTAAATCTCGGCACAAACAATTTTTTATTTTTATTTGTAGTTACTCGTCTTCTTTCACTTTTCTAATTTATAATCTTACATAACATTTTAAATTTTTAAAAGCTTCATAATAAACTTAAAGCATGTGCAACTACCTTTAGATTTTTTAATATTTAATAATGAGAAATTTTTTCCTTCCTGCCACACTATTACAAGATAAATTTCAAAATGTCATAGTTTTACATATAAATCTCAAAATGCTATCTTTTAAAAAAAAGTTTTTGGCACAACATAACCGTCCATCCATTGGGCGGCACTGTATTGCTAACTTGGGAACCACCCATCCATTGGCGGCACTGTAATGTGCTGAATTTTTTTTCGTTTTGTTTTTTATTTATTATATTTAGTTAATTATAAATAATAATAATTAAAATAAAATAATTATTAAATAGATAATATTATAATAAAAATAAATAGATAATATTTAAGTAATTATTATATTTATTACATTTTTATTTATTTATTATGTTTATTATATTTAGTTAATAATTATTAAATAGATAATTATAGTAAATTGAAATAAAATAAAATAAAGAAGGATTCCATAAAAAAAAGTAAGATATAAAACACTAGTTCAATATAAAAATTTTGATATTAATTAATTGAACAATAAAATTATTAAAATAATGCATAGAGTATTGAAGAGCTTAAATAAAAAATTACTAATAAAATTTGTATAAAATATAAAAGAAAAATTCAAAAAAAGAAAAATAGAAAGATTAATCTTTTTAGAATGTGAAAAGACAATATACAATAAATTAATATATTTAAATAATTTTTAATTTATTAATAAATATAAATATTCATAAATACGAATATTATTAAACTTATATTCATTTTTATTAAATATTCATAAATATTCATTAAAGTAATCGTTTCAAATCGGTAATGAAATTTTAATTAAATGATTATAGTAAATTATAGTTAATAATTATTAAATATATAATTATAATAAATTGAAATAAAATAAAATCGGATATTGAACTAGGGTAGTAAATTGAAATTTTAATGAATATTTAATAAAAATGAATGTAAGTTAAATAATATCCATAGGCAATTTGTAAGACTTCTTGTCCACAGGCAATGTTATTGTTAAATTAACAAGGGAGACACTTGATATGAAGAGGTTGTCTTTAACCGAGGGTTTTTTCATTTAAAAGTTGACAAAGTTGAATGGTCAGTTTAGATAATCATAGCAATAATATTTTTGTGAGTTTTTTAATTATTTATTAAAAGATATTTTATTATAGTGAATATTAATAACTAAATTGTAGTGAAATATATTTGGACTGAATTGTAATCAAATATATTTAAAGTGTAAGAGTTTAAATCTCGACACAAATAATTTTTTTATTTTTATTTGTAGTTACTCCTCTTCTTCCACTTTTCTAATTTATAATCTTACATATGTGCAACTGCCTTTAGATTTTTTAATGTTTCATAATAAACTTAAAGCGTCTGCAACTATCATATTGAACTTAAGGGTAATGTTAACTTGTACCCTTGGGGCACATATTAAGAACTAAATTAAGAAACATTTTCTTGGAAATTGTGTACAAACTTAAATTAAAATATAAAATTAACTTTTAAATTGATTTTTCCAATACAAATATACTAAAAGTGGTTTCCTTAACCTGTGCCCCAAGGGCACAAGTTAACATTATCCTGAACTTAAAGCATGTGCAACAACTTTTAGATTTTTTAATGCTCCATAATGAATTTAAAGCATGTGCAACTACCTTTAAATTTTTAAGATTTATTAAGTCATATCATTTTGAAATAATTCATCTAATTTTAATTTAAATTAACCGTACAACTCTAAAAAAATTATATTAATTACCGCAATTTTTTTCAAATAAACTTTGTGGTAATTTAAAACTAATTTAAATCTTTTTAATTAATATTAATACCAAAAAGTTGATAAAAAATATATTTTATTTTATAAGTATAAGTATAAAAGTGGCATTAAGTCTGCAACTACAATA
Source organism: Lathyrus sativus (assembly GCA_963859935.3). Taxonomy (NCBI): domain Eukaryota; kingdom Viridiplantae; phylum Streptophyta; class Magnoliopsida; order Fabales; family Fabaceae; genus Lathyrus; species Lathyrus sativus. The sequence goes on from OZ012737.1 coordinate 23,486,232, forward strand.
ATAAATATATTTAATTTCTCTATTTTAGAACTCTTTTTTATGGATGGTAGTAATTCACTCTTTGCAATTTTTATAATATGATAACTAAACTAATGATGTGGCGTGCATCTTAGATTTTTTAGATTCATTAAAGAGAAATTATATCTTTACACTCCAATCATACCCTACACTTTATCAAATCTAATTTTAATATTTTATCATTAATTTCTCTTTTTTATTTTTAAATCAAAACATAAAAAAAAATCTATTTTTAAATCAAAACAAAAAGAGAAGTTATTTATTTATTTATTTTAAATCTTACAATAATAAATACTTTTTAA